>CM035817.1:3762174-3997174 GCA_020458035.1 Magallana ariakensis | reverse complement strand
AGACATTATATTGCCACGAGAGCACTTTCACCTTCTTTCTCTGATCACTGTTTCTTTATCAATTAACAAAACATGTTTTCTTCCTACTTTATTAATTTCGACAAAAGACCATGACCTTCACAGTAACTTAGGTAACAGTTTCAACAATCGACCTTTGCACCAAATACCGGTATATTATCAGATATTTTTATCAATTTAAAGACAATTGAAAAATATACAAAGTGTTAACAGTGATTCTGGAGATCAGTCTGCGGTGTGTCGACAGACAGACAGATAAAGGTGTTCCAGATTAGCCTCTCTTCCAACGTTGCTTGCAAGAAATACTAGTATATTTCCAAATATACAAAAATATACTTTATTTGATTAACAGAAAGATGTTAAGGTTGACCCATAAAGTGTACAGCTATTTGACAAAGCATGTCTGTGGTTTTGCAATTCTTTATAAAATTGTCAAAATGAAATATAATTTATAATGGCGAATAGCAGGTAGTGGCGCTAAATTCTGCTGTGTAATGACCTCGAAACCGACTATCAATCATTTCTGCACGCTCTTTACATGGGAAAATTGACCGAAATCTTTCGAATGATAAAAGATGCCAATTTTTCTCTTGTCTTCGGCTTTATCAATATATCTAACGCCAGCTTTCATGAATTCGTTAAAACCCTTATTGCATCAACTCTTCTGAGAAGTTCATTGTCTAGCATTGAGATTATGGACACAAAAACAAATAAGACCGAGGATTTTACACGATATTTCCATCGCTAATTCAATGGCGGAGAAAGCAGAAGCGCGAGGGGACCCATCGATCTCCGAACTTCCGGAAATGAATGATGGCGCCGGCATCAGATTTACATTATTAACGCGCCAATCCATGCAAAAGAGAAGAGAAAATTTGTGTTTTGGTACAAACAGAATAGAAATGTCAATTAATCCTGTGTAACTTGATCACTCACAATCAAATTGACGAACAGTGTCCCAAATTAACGACCAGTCGCTAATCGTTTTATTGTTAGCGTCATGGTGACGACATAAAAATAATACCGGTCGAGGAGATTTTAGAGATCTACAAATATATTTAAAATATATACTTACCCCACCGGGTATTGTCTGGTCCGCCTTTCTGTTGAGGAGAAGTTTGACCACATCGTCCTTGGCAAAGGTCGCAGCAAAGTGTAAGGCCGTCCGACCGTCCTGATATAGCAAAGTGAAAGAGATACAATCATTTTTGTTTAAATGTTTTGAAAATGATGAGGTTGTCAAATACTGTCGGGCTTGATTAAATCTATCGTAAGGCTTTATTGGATTTGATTACCCGACCTTATTTAATCACTAGCTAAAAGAATGATTCCTTGTTCCATAAGTAAAGAAAGAATATAAGCCGAAAACTGTCCATTCTGTAAGAGAAAGAACTGATCGAGGCCCATAGGGCCGAGATTAATAGTTCTTTCTCTCACAGAATGGACAGTTTTCGGCTTATATCCAACTTAAAACATTACCTTGTTTGTTTTAAGAATGGACAGTATCAGGTAAACCTGTTGACAATGCTGATAAATATATGATATATATCACAGTTCTATCTGTATTGTTATATATCATAGTTCTACCTGTACTGTTTTATATCAAAGTTCTACTTGTATTGTTATATATCATAGATCTACCTGTATTGTAATATTTCATAGTTTTATCTGTATTGTTATATATCATAGTTCTATCTTTACTGCAAAATTTCATAGTTCTACATGTATTGTTATATATAATAGTTCTACCTAAACTTTTATATTTCATTGTTCTATCTATACTGTTATATATCATAGTTCTACCTGTGTTGTAATGTATCATAGTTCTATCTGTATTGTAATGTATCATAATGTTCTACCTGTATTGTTATATCTCATAGTTCTATCTGTTTTGTTATATATCATAGTTCTATCTGTATTGTTATATATCATAGTTCTATCTGTATTGTTATATATCATAGTTCTATCTGTATTGTTATATATCGTATACTTATAGAAAATATACCCTTTTCCGCCCTGTGCGATATAAACCAAAAATTCACCTAACCGTGCGATATAAACCCTAGGGGTGTGATATAAGATTTATATCACACCCCTCTCCGGCAATCTTCGGATGTTATATCACACCCCTTTCCGTTAATCATCGGCTATTATGACGTAGAGATCGGTATGCGTCGTTCAACTTCGATCTCCGAGTATGACGTCAAATAATTACGTCGACGTCAACTCGGAATACAAACAGCTGGCGCAATAAAATTCAGGGAAAATATTAGAGATTTAATATATAGCCACAGAGCGATTTGTTAACAATTATCATTCATCACAAAACAATTATTATTCATCACAAAATGTTTTTTATTGTTTCTTTGATATTTTCTATAAGTATATGATATAAAAATCATAACATGGCAATTTTTATATCGCATCCTATATTATACTCTGTCCCGGGTTTTTGCTTCCACCACTTTTCGCTTGATATTTCGATAATGATAAATACCTTTGTGCTCAAACTACGTTCATCCACTAATATGAAAAATGTCCAGATTATCTATTTTGAAACGCCCCCTCTACCGCTTCAGGTTTCAATACACATCCCAAAATAGAAAGTCTACGAGGATTTTGCATTGCATCAGCCATTATTAAGCCCGGATGATAACGTTGAAAAATTGCGCGAGGTCTCCCGAGAACTTCCGAATGGAGAAAAGATGTAAACATTTCCCATTATAAATCTCCGTAAGAAATTTGTTTTCGTTCCTGTAAACTTTTATGAGTGAAAAGGGATAATTTGTCAATGAAGATATATTGGATATTTTACATATCATCGATTTCAACCGTACTTCTTTCACAGGTATGTGTATTTTTATTAAAAATCATCAAAAAGTGATGGAAGCAATAACTTGGGACAGACTATAGCCCGAGGTCGCTGTATATCAGCCCTCGAGCCTGACGGCTCTCGGGCTGATATACAGCGACCTCGGGCTAATATAGGATGCGATATAAAAATTGCCATGTAATAATCTATATATATCATAGTTCTATCTGTATTGTTAAATATCATAGTTCTATCTGTTTTGTTATATCTCATAGTTCTATCTGTATTGTTATATCTCATAGTTCTATCTGTTTTGTTATATATCATAGTTCTATCTGTATTGTTATATATCATAGTTCTATCTGTATTGTTATATATCATAGTTCTATCTGTATTGTTATATATCATAGTTCTATCTGTATTGTTATATCTCATAGTTCTATCTGTATTGTTATATATCATAGTTCTATCTGTATTGTTATATATCATAGTTCTATCTGTATTGTTATATATCATAGTTCTATCTGTTTTGTTATATATCATAGTTCTATCTGTATTGTTATATATCATAGTTCTATCTGTTTTGTTATATATCATAGTTCTATCTGTATTGTTATATATCATAGTTCTATCTGTTTTGTTATATATCATAGTTCTATCTGTATTGTTATATATCATAGTTTTATCTGTATTGTTATATATCATAGTTCTATCTGTATTGTTATATATCATAGTTCTATCTGTATTGTTATATATCATAGTTCTATCTGTTTTGTTATATATCATAGTTCTATCTGTATTGTTATATATCATAGTTCTATCTATACTGTTATATCTTATAGTTCTATCTATAATGTGATATATACTATAGTCTGTCCCAAGTAATTGCTTCCATCACTTTTTGATGATTTTTAATATAAATACACATACCTGTGAAAAAAATCGATAAAAGGGAAAAATCCAAGATATCTTTATTGACAAATTATCATTTTTCACTCATAAAAGTTTACAGGAACGAAAACAAAATTCTTACGGAAATTTATAATAGGAAATGTTTACATCTTTTTTCCATTCGGAAGTACTCGGGACACCTCGCACATTTTTTCAACGTCATCATCCGGGCTTAATGATGGCTGATGCAATGCAAAATTCCTGTAGACTTTCAATTTTGGGATGTGTACTAAAACCTGAAGCGGTAGAGGGGGCGTTTCAAAACAGGTAATCTGGACATTTTTCATATTAGTGGATGAGCGTAGTTTGAGCACAAAGGTATTTATGATTATCCAAATATCAAGCAAAAAGTGCTGGAAGCAAAAACTCGGGACAGAGTATAGGTATATCTCATAGTTCTACCTGTACTGTTATATATCAAAGTTCTACCTATATTGTTAAATCTTATAGTTCTACCTGTATTATTAAATATCATAGTTCTATTTGTACTATTATATCTCATAGTTCTACCTGTACTGTTATATATCATAGTTCTACCTATATTGTTAAATCTTAAAGTTCTACCTGTATTCTTATATATCATAGTTCTATTTGTACTATTATATATCATAGTTCTACCTGTACTGTTATATATTATAGTTCTATCTGTATTGTTTTTATCATAGTTATACATGTACTGTTATATATCATAGTTAAACATGTACTGTTTTATAGTTAAGTTCTAACGTTTTAAATTATTTTTTTTAATCGACTGATACGGTAATTGTTTTGAAATAGCCTGATATCCAAAACGTGTACAAATTTACTATTAAAGATTACAAACAATTATTTATTGTGCTAAGATTACACAAGAGGAATCTGCAGTAAATTTTCCATTGCATGATTGATTAAAATTAAGTTTCAAGAATGCTTTAATGGGCTTTCAATTTCATTAGATACATTGATTTTTTAAAAGTTCGTGTTTTCATCAAAGGATTTGTTTGCTATGTAACGAGCGGTCGACATATTCCCGTTAATAATTGTTTGAATATCACTGAACAAAATTATACCTAAGTCAATACAGCGCCTAATAAGAAATCATTGGACTTTATACTGAGGAGCAACGCAATGTTTATTCTTTGTTAGTGACGTAATTTGAAGGATTCGTTTAGTATCTCTATACCTTATATCTTATGTTTCCATGTAATTATTTTTTTTTTCAATCTTTATATAATCGATTTCTGTTAAATCATACGGAAGCTGTCTGTTGGATTTTTACTACTGTGACTTTAATTTACCTACATTTGATGAAGACATCTTTATTCCATGCTATTACGTGCCTGTCATATTTTTTATTATTGTGTATAGTTTTCAATTGATACAAACTGTAAACTTTGGCACTTATTATTTTTACTTTGACTATTTTCATAAAATCTATTGATAATTTATAGTAGGGATGGCAATTCCTAACCAGTTAACCGGTTACTCAGGCTGACATTATGAAGGGAAATTGGTCAGTGGGTGTTAAGTACAATGATAGTTAAAGCAACATGTCATCGCTCTCTATGTTTAGTTTTTCTTTAAATATTAATGAATGAATATCACTGTTGGGCCCCAACCAAGGTTATACTGGTATAACTTGGGTAGACATTGAGTTCATTTCTTAAGTAACTACAATCAAATGGGGTGTTTATTTCAAACGGAAGATCTTGAACTTGTATTTTGCGAACTTGAATCGACCTTTTCTGATCCCCATTTACTTGACAAGTTTCTGACTACAAAATTGTGGGCAGGGAAATTATTTCACGACTGTTCGCCCGTCCCGTTGTTTTGTTTTTTTTTTTACTTTTTCTTGAAAATTAAAATGATAAATAACTTACATATCTACAGAATATTCATGTCATTCTTTATGTGGCATTAATGACTGTCACATTAAATTCAGCAAAAAATAATATGCCTTGTATTTTGATACGAGTAACTTGTTAATCGGTCGGAACAATTGCGGTTACTAGTAACCGATTAGAAATTTTGCAATCGATTACCATCCCTAGATTATACATGTAGTTTATTTATGGTTTTTTAAAACATTTTTTACTTTGTGTTAATTTATAAAATCTGTTTAACCGTTTAACGTTTATTTATGGTGTTTAAAACAAAGTTTATGATGTTTTTATGCAGTTTTACTACGTACTAATGTATTTACTTACATTGTGATGCTTCTATAATCTACCTACATGAATATATTTGCTTTATTGACGTATTTTATTTGAAATATGAACATAAATCGCAATGTAGAACACATACAGTATACATACGTAGTAAAATATAAAATAATCTGCATCTACATGCTGAGTTAATGAAAATCTTCAAATTGTTAATTACTTATATCTATTTTTTAGATTTCAATGTTTTAATGAATTGTTAAATTTTTCTTTTAATTGTCGTTTAAATCGTCTTTTCCTCTTATTATTATGACTAAAGTTTTTTTTTTTAATTTACTCTTCTCTTTTAATTTTGTAATAAAAAACTATCAAATTTCGGTTCTCTGTTTTCCCTCTCCAAAGTCCATTATTCTTTAGTTAGAACTGCATGCAGGATAGAGATATTTACTTATAAAATATTCAAAGATATTTGATAACGCAGTCACGAATTATACACGCTACGATAAGCAATATTGAACACATACTATAACTTGGATATATGGTCTCCAAAATGTTTAACAATCAGACATTTTGTTTTTGCTTTTGAGAGATGCCCAGGGGCGAGTTCAACAGAGCGAGCGTCCGCGAGCACTCGCCATATCTTGTGTTGCGGGTATAGGGAATTTTGACGAGCGCTCGCGAACACCCGCTCTGTTGAACACGCCTCTGATATCTTTGATATCTTATTGTGTATGTTGGTCAGCAATATTATATATCTTTGCATTAGAAAAAGCAACACATGGTAGTTAGTGTGGACTCGGTAGTTTGCAGGTCCATTCATATAGAGTATAAGTAAAATCACATTCGCTCGTTGTTTAAATTTTGCCCCCGGGTCCATAATTTATGTGTATTCTCACGTTGGCCCGGTCGTTTATATTTGCCCCGGGGTTCATATATGGAGTAAGAATACTCACGTTGGCCCGGTCGTTTATATTTGCCCCGAGGTCCATACATATAGAATATAAGTATACTCACGTTGGCTCGGTCGTTTATATTTGCCCCGAGGTCCAGCAGCCGCTCAGCAATCACCAACTTGTTCTCCCGCACGGCTACCATCAGGGGAGACAACCCATTCTCCTGTTAAAAAGGGTAAATACAGTTATTCTTAAAGCAATGTCACGTTTTAATTTTTGTAATGTTAAGACGGAACTCAGTGTATTTAGAATCTAGTGTTTGTGCCGGTTTACTAGTATCTATCTGCTCTGTTTTAATTAGCATTTTGGCTATCTGTCCTTAACAGTTTTGTTGCGACTTTGTTTAAGTCCTTTTTGGTTAGGTCTTTACCATTTACATTATAAAGGAAACAATATCTCTGCACTACCATTAAAGCAATATGAGATGCAATTTTCATGATGAAATTTTTTTTTTACGAAAATGTTATTTTCTACTAAAATGACAAAAATATCATGGTTTTTTAATTTCTATTAACCATATTTTTGTGGAAAAAGCCGTTAAGGAGCCTTAATTGAAGCAAAATTGAATTACTGTACAAAAATTGAAGAGAAATCCTGTACAAAAATTAGAAGAGAAATCTTTCTTCTGACAAAAATTTATGATTTTTTCAAATCTTATTTATCATAAAAGTTTAAGTTGCATGCAGACTTATCATTATAGCAGGTTTTTGCAGCAAATTAAAATTCTTAAAAATACAGCTCATATTGCTATATTTACATTCAGTGTATATTTCCCCTTATGTTTGCATTGGAAATCTGCGACGTTCAATTTTCTATGAATACACTTTGCTAAGTCATGCGCCATGAGCACAAATATAAACGTCACCACGTGTGTTAGTATATTTATTTTTGGAAGATTAAATGAAACGTTCAACATTACATAACCAATTAGATATGTACTTTTGAAAATTAATCATTAAATTATACTGGTATCTACTCCTTAATTAAAAAGATTTTTCTCTACAAAGTTTCTGGCACTATATTTTTAGTTGCGGAAGCGTACTAAATAACATGTTAATATGGCTGTTCCATGTATGTTTCATATCGTATATAATGGCTTTACAGCGACGATACACATATAATTCATACAAAAAACAGGCATACTCTAAAACCTGGCCTGGCCTGGCCTCGTCTCAAAATTGGCCTGGCCCCAAATTTTGGCCTGGCCTAAAAAATTGGCCTGGCCTCAAATTTGGCCTCTACAAAAATTTTTGGCCTCAAATTAATTTTTATATTTCTTTACATATTTGATGATTTTATTGATTTTTTATTGATTTATTTTCAATGCACATTAAACATCTCACTTGGTAGCTTTAGTGTCTTAAAGTGATAGTCTATTAAAAATAATAGTTACAATTGAAAATATAGTACTAACAATGTATACTTATGACTAAAGGTATGTCAAGTAATCTATTCTAATAGATTTTTATTCATTCTGTTTTAAATTCTGAAGAACTTAAGAATGTGATTTTGCCCTGCCATTGTATAACAATTGCATATTGTTTTTGCAATGTATTTAAATCAAACTGCTCTCAGGATCGGACAATATCTATGTAACTCTTCTTTTATCAACAACTTGTTTGAGAAAGAAAAAATGGAAGAGGGCAATATTTGTTTATTCTTACCAACATCAAAGGTCACAAAATGTTTTGCTTGTTCAAATTCTGACATTAACAATTCCCCATAGGAGAAATATTGTTTCTTAAATATATACAAACAACACATGCATGAAACTCTACTCTAATCAGGTGGTGATGATTAATGACCATCACTGAGTCAAGTTATCAGAGGATGCAATGTTGCAGTCGTTCACAAATGCCATTAATTAAATTAGACTGTGTGAAATGTTAAATGACAGGATAGGCAATGAATCTGACCCCAATGTAGCAGATTAGCGACACAAAAGATTGATATCGAATTTCTGCTGGAGAGGGAAATTTGGGCTTGATCAGTGTTGACAGGTAATATAAACAAACTGCAAATTTTAAACTGCATTACACAGTGATAAAAATTTAATACTATTTACCGGTACCAGTTTACAAATGTTTTGGATATCAATCAGGTCAGTCTCTTAAAATGATGTTTAACTTTTAAATGGGGAATGGGGGATGGCAGCTCTTAGTTTTTTGCTTTGGTTTTTGCATAATCTATACCTTGACAAAAGTAAGAGCAGTGCTGAACATGCATGTCATAGGTATTTTTTGTATGTTTAGACATGGATTAAATTAATTAAACTTGAACAGTCGGTCACTTGTCATATACACTGTATATGAAAAAATCATATGATTATTCCTTAAACCTTAAAAAAACATGGAAATTTCAATTTCTATAAGAAATCAATAAAAATTCAATCTAAATCTAAGAAAATGAGAAAAAGAGAAATTTTAAAATTTGAGGCCAAAAATTTTTGTAGAGGCCAAATTTGGGGCCAGGCCAATTTTTGTGGCCAGGCCAAAATTTGGGGCCAGGCCAATTTTGAGGCCAAAAGTGAGGCCAGGCCAACTTTGAGGCCAGGCCAGGCCAATGGGGCCAGGCCAGGTTTTAGAGTATGCCCAAAAAACATCAGTATTAATATATAAACATTGAATGCTTATTTTGGGATGTCGTCGGTCCTATGGCACACCAATGCGGTGCAGACGAATAATCATACCCCGCTAACGCGGTATTCAATTTGTCTGCACCGCATTGGTGTGTCATAGGACCGACGACATCCAAAAATAAGCATTCAATGCTTAAATAAACAATTTTATGGTATGAAATTCGGGAAAATATTCAAACAAATTGAATTTTAAAGCTAAAACTTTTTGGGGTTTTCTTTCGTTTATCGATAAAAAATCATTTGTGAAATTCAAAGTGGATTTGATGGGGATTTGTATGACCATTGAACCTCTTTTGTACAATTTTCTTAATGATTAAAAACTTGATGTCTGTGTATTGGTTTGACATGTTCAGAAAATGACTGTTTTATTAATGTATGTATAGACGTATTTATTCACTTGCTGTACAATCAAGTTTGTATTAGTGAGACATGCTCAGAATCTGCCACTGTTTAATGAGTGTGTCTGCTGTTTGTTTGGACATGTTAAGACACTGGCTGTTTATGTCATCATGTCAGCATGTTTTTACGCACAACGATGTCTTTTACAGCAGTTTGCGCCTTAAATCATAAATACCCCAAGGGTTGAAACCCCAACATACAATGCCAGAACAGCACCTTGTTGTGGAGAGGCGTGGCTGGATACTAGAAATCGTATAAGATCCAAAAGTATTTCTTCTACAATGACTGAACACTTTCCAAAAATTGTCCTAAAAATTGTTCGTTCTTCAGTGAAGTTCTACCCACGCATCATCAAATACTCTTATAGATCGTCCAATATCTTTGATCAACTGATTTATCGATCTCAAATGTACAAATAATAGCTCTGTGCATTTCGTTTTACATTTATGATTTGTTAATATAAAAGCTTTGTTGCGCCAATAGTTCCAGAAATCGTTTTTTCGGATAAAAATTATTTGTTCTTTGATAATGGTATAACTCTTTGATGGAATACTAGACACCCCATCAATTGACGGAGTATACTACTACAGTTGGCCACATTACCCCGAGTGTTGTTGTTTTATAACCTATGCCTTGTTCTCGATAGTTATAACTTTACCTTTACCTTTGAAATGATAAATAATACGCTCTCTCTGAGCCATTGCCAGGGCAGTTTTAGGGCAAATCTAAGCCCATTCTGAAGGCCTTGCATCATTTTAGCGTTTTGTGGTTTGTTACTACTACTCTCTCTAGGGATCTACATGCTATGCCGTTTTTTTTTTTTGGGGGGGGGAATAGTTTCGTTTCTTTGTTAATGATTACAATGCCGAGCTTTCTATACTTCTTTAGATGCTAACTACGGTGGCTTCTTCAATATTCGTGGGCATCAATTGACGTAGGTGTTGTAAAATTCATTATCAGGGTAGGTAATTTCGTGGACACGTCCCCAACAATATCATCTGATATGTCATTTATCTTACTTCGATGATCATTTGATTTCGTGGACCGACTCGACAACGAAATCCACGAAAATTGGTGTTGAACGAATATTGATGAAACCACGGTATGCCGTTTTGTTTGGTGATGTTGCTGCGCCGTAACCTTTGTCTCCTGCATTGGGACAGTGCGTTATTCGCGGCCTTGTTCTGATTGTAGCCGCTATTAGGACCGTGTCCGCCTCATTAGGTGTCGGTTACATTGTAAACATTGTTAATGGAGATTATTTGATACGTTTGTCAATACAGCGCTATTTCCGTACTCCGTAATCCTAACTCCCAAACAAGCGCCGGGTCTCCAGGGGACTACCTGTCTACAGACCGCGGCTAATGCCAGGATCAGGAATACAGGGAACATTGTTGATAGAAAAAAATCAAAAATGTCTCAGCATGTATCATGTTTACTAATGTTGACGGTATAAAACTGAAAAATATTTTCATTTCACACAATAAACATTATAGTTCTTCCTACAGTTTATATTCAAAGTCCTTTTTCTTAATGATAATTTCATGGAAATTTCTTTATTTTTCTTTATGATGATTTCATGGAACTTTCTTCCTTTATATTGTTTTTTATTTTTCTTTCATTCATTTATATATTATTTTATTGAGAAAACCCTTCCTAGTTTATTGTATTTTATATTGTCGCATTCACTGGCGTGATGAAATATGTATCTTCATGACTTCTTTTTTTATTATAAAAAACTAAAACATCTATTTTTACTTTCGAGACTAAAAAACATACAATTAGTTGTTTCATTTAGTTATCACAACTATTATAATTTGAAGCCATTCACAATATATACCGCTGGCCACTTGGGACTAGAATTTTATTATCCGAAAATACTAGTGTATCCAGAAAAGGAAAGCGCAGCCCATCATAGAATTTTGAGCAGTTTTCCATCTTTAACATTAATAATATGCTTCAAAAAACAATAGGAACATGCTTTTACTTTAAAACTTGCAGTGCATATTATATTTCAGATCATTTGGCCGCTATTGCAAAATTTTCCCATAACATTACAATAGAGTTTTCCGCTTGCATAGAATATCTCCTTTGATCCAAGAAAAGTGACAACTCGATTCATGAAAAATGAGATTCTTTATTTTTATATTTTGACCTCATCTTCTATGTTGTTTACTAATTGACCATTCGCCAAAGTGAGGCGTTCCGCTATCATTAAAATATGCTGTAACTGCCTTACCTCCTCTCTTTGGGACACATCCGGGTTCCCTTTATCCAGGGTACGGAGCACCTGTTCCAGCAGCATCCACTCGCCCTTCAAACTAAGGGACAGAACCTTCCCCAACCCCGCTGTTCCGGACCCCACGGACATCGCGTCCAGCTCCGTGCTCTTTAAAGACGCGCCACTTCCGATCCCGCTGGACACCGTGCTGGTCGACGCCGAACTCTCATCCGGTTTTTCTTTCTCGCCGACCGGAAGTCCTGACATCGACATCCGGTCACTCCATTTATCAGCATTGCTAGCTTTGTCCATCTTTACCGTTGTAACATTCCTGGGATTCTATGCGTTTTTTAGTGGAGAGTTTCTCTCTCTTCTGTCAGTTACAATTATCGACGAACATTGATTCAGATGGAGTCACGTTTCTCAATCAACAGCTAACTTCTCGAATAACGAGACCCTATTTGTTTTGTCTTAATTAAAGAACTGCTCAATAATCACAGCAATTAAAGAGATTTATCGAGATTTTTCCCTCAGCTTCCAGTTTTATCACGATTATAGGTTATTTTTCACTGTACTCACTTTTTTGTCAAATAACACCCTCGCAGTTCAAGAATTGTGATGTATCCGTACTGCGTGGTAGTTTAGACACAGAAGTCCGGTGTGGTCTGATGTCTTTGACACTCAGGAAGCATATCCTAGAAATCACTGGTTATTCAAAGACTATGGCATTTTGTCGATTGTTTTCATATGACACCTTTGCGAGGTTTGATTTGCTGTAACTTCATGCTCTGTGGTATGTCGCCTGCTGCTGTCGTTATCGTACGTATAATGGGAGCTTGACAGCAACACAGGCACGCTATCTGCTCTGTATTATTCCCTTTATTTATCTTGCTTCTCCGGAGCATCGCACTGCTGCCTGCTAAATTAAAACGATAAAGAGTTAATCAATATGAAAAAATACACTAGCGGGTACGGAAGTTGGAGGGAGTCACGTGACAAGGTATCCAGAGTCGAGAAAGCGACGGAAAATCTTGTTGACACGTTTCTATAGAAATAATTTATCTATCTGTTTTGGTGGTTCGTTATGTTTAATCATAAATCAATTTGACATTAACAGGAGACAATATCGTTGTCAAATCAATGATCATGTAAAGGAGAAAAAAAGTGAAATGATTGTGATTGACATTTAAGTTGGATCTATATTGATTTGGTCCATATACACGGGAAAACAGATGTGATTTTAAAAAAGAAACTTTCAAAATAAACAAACATAGCAACAAGTACAGCAGCGACAGATTACTTATGTAGGTATATGATTTATTTTTCCCACAATCTTTATTTAACACCGTGTGTTAGGAAGATGAAAAAGAGCAAAAATGCCTCAAAGATATCTGAAATCATAACTAGATTCTGTAGATTTTCTTTATATTTTAATTAGGATAACTAATCAATGCATTAACAATTGAAGATTTCTAACTTCGTCTTGAAAACTACATGGCCAATTCTCTAACCCTCTACCAAAATTGAAAATTTCGTATCCCCCGGGATAGGGGTTTTGACTCTAGAGTGGGTTCAAAATGGTCACATAGTGATATTGTATATATAGTGTTTAAAATCTTTACTTCTACTGATACTTACGTAGAAATCGACTACATATATTGAAAGACCACAAAGCCCTCTATCAAAATTATAAGTTCCATGAATCCTAGGGTATGGGCTCTGACCTCAGGGTGTGTGTGGGGGGGGGGGGGGGGTAAGTCTTCGTTTGTTTCTGTTTAATGGCCCTTTCACAATTGGCGCACGAGCACTTTACAACACTTTGCGTTCGGAATGTTTTAGCTTTGCATGAGCTCTAGCATACGTTGCACGATGAATCACATTAGTTGCATTCGTTTTAGTGGTCGAATCAAGTCTCCTCAAAATAGTGGACATGCACACTTTTCAGACGCGACCGAATGCGATCGATCCAAATTATCCCAATGCAACTCACGAACATTAGTACGAAAGTCTTACAACGTTTTATGAACTCGTAAGAGTGATGTACGATTTTTAAAGGTCGTTTTTACAAGATGAATCGCAGCTATCTATGCATGTTTTTTTGCGACCATGAGCCTGTTGCTCAACATGTCTCATGTAATCTTGCAACTTTTTATTGCATGATTTATCAGCTTTAATTTGCCATGATATGCTTTGTCACTAATATATATACCATGTATAAGCATCTCTGTTTCAGACCACAATTGACCATGAATGCTGCTGCACCAATACCTATGGTCACTCTTCTTGGGCGACATCTTCTCTCGCATTCAACTATGTCTACCGAAGAGCGTCAAAAACGGGCGGTATATATACCCCCTCTGACTCGCACGAGCATTCGTACCATAGAATGCATGATCGCACGAACGCTGTACGGTCAATCGCTTTGGCGCACGTTCAATCGTCCGATCACCTGATCATTCGAGCGATCCTATCGCATTATCTTACAGCACTCGCTTTCATTGTACAACAGTCGCATATAGACACAGGATATATCGCAAGATTTTAATGCGTTTGCATCGCACAACGATCGCTTTAGATCGTGCGAATTTCTTAGGAATACTTTTAAATATGCGATTATTTCGGCAACGGTTTACGATCCAAATCTAACATTTTTCGATCGCACGAATATTTTGTCGCTTCTGCTCGAGCACCAATTGTGAAAGGGCCTTGATCGAAAGGGGATTCTAGTCCGACCTCGGCCGATAAAATTTTTGATCATATTGTAATACTGATTTATACTTTTAATTCACAATGAAATATGTTGAGGGCGTTGTCCTAATGATATGACTAGATTGTTTGTGGTACTGACGAAGTTCTTGTGATTTCCGGCTACAGTCTGACCATGCAGATTTTAAAAATACGCAAAGTACAAGTAACGCCATGGAGTTTTTCAAATTTTTGAAATTCGAAAGTTGACCAAAATGTGACAGATACACAATTCCTGGGCACACCTGCAACAGGTGTAGTGTTTCTTTCTATTCATATCGATACTTGTACTTGAAAATGAACTAATTTACAGTACACGGTATACATATGGGAGAAGTATTGCCAGGATTACCAGAAATAATATCTTTGATTTAATATCGACAGCCCAAGAAACAGGAGATCGGTGCAATAGATGCAGTATTAAAGTTGTCGGTTTTTTTGATCGCGAGATATTTTTAACTATATTCAAGGACAGGTGGATCGATGGAGTGAAATTGGTGCAAAACCTTCATCGCCAGCTCCCAGTATTTGTGGGAAGTGTTTGATCGTGTCAGATAAATCACCGGCTGTAGCACTACCTCGCGAATCCGTGAGGGTAAAAACACAACAGCATCTGACTTCAAACATTTCACACAATCATTGACATTATTTTCAAAAGGAAACGAACAAGTGACAATCTTAAAACAGACTATTAGTTTCATTTTTTATAATTCAAGCTTTCATATTTTGAATTGTATGGATCAGTTATCTATACATTAAATGTAAAGCAAATAAGACAAATTAAAATACCAATATCTCTTAGACGAAGTCTTAAATAGATACTATATGTAAAAGAATTTGGATTTTTTTTTTATAATTAAACTAATTGTATCATTTTATTGAAGAAAATCCCAATTTTGATACTTGTTAATCTTTTGATAAATGAGAAAGGAAAAGCTTTGTTTCTTCTTTATATTATATTTCCATGTAAAAAAAAAAAGTGTCCATACTTATAATCAAATGTTTATTAAAAATAAAATCATGGATTAATTTTCATTTTTGTTCCTTTTATTTCTCTACCACCCCACCATTTTTTTTTTCTTGACTTGGTATGAACAAACTTGAAACTTTTTTATTGTAAAAGTATAATATTTGTTTGCTTCAAAATTAGTTATCAAATTTTTGTCTCTATGACTATGTACTTATAAAGATTTCTAAAATATAATAGTCTAATTAAAACATTTAACCCGGTAACAGAGTAGTCTCTAAATGACCCACAGATAGTACTCCATGTACCTGGTCCCACAGAGAGTACTACGCAGCAATGTTAAGGCGTCCCGATGCTAAAATACGGCTGGAAAACGATATTATTTGAATCATCGCAAAAATACTTTGACCGTGAGAATTTCTTAAAATCTATGTTATATTTATTCAACGATGTTAAACATTATATTTGATGCATTTTTGTGACGTCATATGTACTTTGTAATCACGTGACGGGCGTACCTAATATTGCAAATGATCTATTTAAATCGCATCGGCGCAGGTGATTAATGACATTAAATCATAAATATTTTTAAGAAAAATCCTTTGTTATGCCATATACTTTGAAGTTCTTGCTTGGGCTTGAAATAGATATTTCGTTAATGGAAGATATTGTTGAAACATTTTACAAAATCATCAAAATAATGCACATTTTTACTAATCAAAAGTGATTTATAAAATATTGGGGTAAATCCGTAGGTTTCCCAAGCACGATTCACACTGGTACTTATATTCTCTACCAATTTTACGTAAAATATTCTAAAATTGTGTTGATCTGAAATCACCTGCGCCAAGCTGGTTTTTACATGCATTAAAATTTCTTCATTCAGTTCTTAAAACGTACCAGGGAGAGTCTCCAAACCACTAGTTTTTAAACAGTCTTTTACTTAAAACGAAGCTTTAAAACTGCCGATTATTTGATACTGGTTTTTAATATGAATGAATTCTGTACGTCTAGCATTAACGGCACCATCTATGTTAAGGAAACATGCGGTTTTATACTGGTTTGATATAATTCACTTTAAACGTTAAGATACATTCCCTGAGAACTATCGACAGGAATGCAGATCGTGACGTCAATATTACTTATTAGGTTAGTTACTGACTGTTTAAAGAAATTTGTGGGGTCGGTAAAGTCCATAGAAGGCGAGGCGAATTAACAATTAACTTTGTTTTGCCTCGGACTAGAATGTCGCGACGTCATTGGATGAACGCGTCACGTGGCTGCCTTACAAATTTCTTTAAAAGGCAAACGTCAAAATTTATAGGGCAACATGGCGGACGTAACGTTATTTGAACTGATTTTTTACACAAACGTTTGTTTACATATCTATGGCACGCCAAATTCACAAAAATGTGCTAAACATAGTTTCACAGTCGATAAATTAGGTTTATCGGCTGTTAACTATAGTTTACGGATCGTAAACTATAGTTACCGACGTTAATCTATATTTCACATCTGTAAACTATAGTTAACGCGATAATCTATGTTTCACATCTGTAAACTATAGTTAACACTGAAAACAATCAGTTGCGGTTGTTAAACATAGTTTATCTGATAAATAGGGTTTTATGATCAGCAAACTACGGTTCACAAATCTAAAGCACGCCGAATTCACATAAATTAGCAAAACATAGTTTCACAGTCGATAAACTAGGTTTAACGGTTGTAAACTATAGTTTACGGATCGTAAATTATAGTTACCGACGTTAATCTATATTTTACATCTGTAAACTATAGTTAACGCGATAATCTATGTTTTTCTGTCTGGAAATACACGTTAACAATAGATTTTGATGATAAATATAGATTCACATCTGTAAACTATAATTTACATTCGTCAACTATAGTTTAGAGTTGTTAATCATAGTTTCACAATCGTGAAACTATATTTATCAGATAAATTATGTTTTTGCAATCGCAAATGGTTGTTTTCAGAGTTAATTATAGTTTAACACTTTGGAAACATAGTTTTTCGCGTTAACTATGGTTTACATGTGTGAAATATAGATTAACGGCGTTAAATATAGTTTCACAGATGATAAACTAGGTTTATCGACTGTTAACTATAGTTTACGGACGTAAAACTATAGTTAACAATAGTTTATTGTTAACTATAGTTTACAAACCGTAAACTATAGTTAACGATTCGTTAACTTTAATTGACAATCCGTTAACTATAATTTTCATCTGCAAAACCATATCTTACTGTTGTAAACTATAGTTTACGAATGATAATCTAAGTTTATCTGTCTTCAAATAACGTTAATGATAGATTTTGCTGATAAATATAGATTCACGTCTGTAGACTATAATTTACATTCGTTAACTATAGTTTAGAGTTGTTAATTATAGTTTCACACTCGTGAAACTATATTTAACAGATAAACTATGTTTTGCAATCGTAAATGATTGTTTTCAGTGTTAACTATTAATAGTTTACAGATGTGAAACATAGATTATCGCGTTTACTATAGTTTACAGATCTGAAATATAGATTAACGTCGTTAACTATAGTTTCGGATCCGTAAACTATAGTTAACAGTCGATAAACCTAGTTTATCGACATTTATCGACTGTGAAACTATGTTTAGCTCATTTTTGTGAATTTGTCTGATAAATGTAGTTTCACGATTTGTGAAACTATGATTAACAACTCTTAACTATAGTTTACGATTGTAAATTATAATTAACAAATGTGAATCTATATTTATCAGCAAAATCTATTGTTAACATTTTTTGCAGATAGAAAAACTATGATTATCATTCGTAAACTATAGTTTACATTCGTGAAATATAGTTTCACAGATGTAAACTATAGTTAAAGAATCGTTAACTATATAGTTTCGGATTCGTAAACTATAGTTAACAGCCGATAAACCTAGTTTATCGACTGTGAAACTATGTTTAGCTCATTTTTGTGAATTTGGCGTGCCATACATATCAAACTTTAGGTCCTCGACAAAACAAAGTTAATTATGACGTCATATCGTATGAAGTACAGACAAGTGACTTTCTACACATCGCTGTAAAAGCCTTAACATGCCCGCGTACATGTACCTGGTCCCACAGAGAGTACTACATGTACCTGGTCCCACAGAGAGTACTACATGTACCTAGTCCCACAGAGAGTGCTACATGTACCTAGTCCCACAGAGAGTGCTACATGTACCTGGTACCTGTATATGATTTGAAAAATCCTGAATCTACCGACATAATATATTGCATGTATAAGAAGTTTTGCAAGAGTTTTTATTATACTTTCCCGTGCGTTCTGGAGAAAATGTCTAAAACAGCAACAATATCGATTTACATTAGTGTCCATTATTTCGAATTCAATTTTATGTATGTAAATTTAAGAAAAAGTTTGCTGTGAGAAAAAGTCCCCCCCCCCCCCGCTACATGTACGTGCCTGAATGTGAAATTAAAATCAATGAATTATAATTGTAACAGTATCTTCAATAATTCTTCAGTTTATTGTTACGCGTGGTTTGATTTAAACCTGATTCTAAAAAAATAAGCATGTTAAAAAATACACATATTATTATTATGAGAGCACTTCGGAATGAATAATTCCCCATTGAAAAGGTTTTGGTTTTAAAATTAGTTCATTCTTAGTATTTCTTGTTTTGTGTTGTTGCAAGAATCATGCAATGTTGATGAAAGTTCGTGCCCACGTCGAGCACCAGGAGATTATTTTATACGATTATGTGCGGAATTTGTTGCGCTTTGTTTCGAGGGCAGAAACCGGTATATTTTAAGACAACAGAAATTTTTTAAATGAAAATTTTAGAGCCATCGGTATAACATGTCTTTAGCAATATGATTTATTCATATGCTGTGATTACAAAATTATTATAATTTTAAAAGTGATTCATGTTAATCATATTATTAGGGCAAGTTAGATTTCTCGTGCTCCAGACTAAAAAACAGGGGTCCGGATGCGAGTTCTCAAGCCGAGGTGGTAATTGATCCCCAGACACACTTAGTCCTTACTGGGCATGTCCTACATATGAGAGGATGTCTTACTCCGCAGCCCGCCACTGACAAATGGGGAAATTATCTCCAGTGGAATGGAGAGATATTTGGAGGCTTACAGGTAACATAAAAAATTGTGTGCATATGAATGAATATGAATTACTGAAACACTTAACACAAAAAACTTAAAGTGTGTTAGAATGATTAATGATAGTAAAAACTTGTAATGCCTTTTGTCATTAACATATGGTGTTTTTTTCTTTGTTTTTTTTTTATTTTCAAATTAGGGATGATGATACATGTAGCATGCACGGATCTAGAGGGGGGGGTCGGGGGGTCCCGACCCCCCCTGGAAAATGAAAATTTATTAAATTTACATAGTAAAATTATCGAAAATATGCCTCGGACCCCCCCCTGGCAAACACAGTTTACCTTCGGACCCCCCCTGGAAAAATTTTCTGGATCCGTGCATGCATGTAGTATAATACTTTTGAAAGCTTATATAGTGCTTTTCAGTGCTCTGATTTTTTAACTTTTAAAAGGTTGGTGCAAATGAAAATGACACAGCATTGTTGTTAAGAAAATTGTCAGAAAAGTCAGATGTGGAACACATTCTTGGAACTTTGTCCAGCATACAAGGTCCATGGGCACTTATCTACTGGCAGGTATTCCAACTCTTAAATAGGTTTCTAATGTTCCTATTATTGGTTTTTAAAAATAAATAAATACATGTGAATAGAAAAATATTATCAAACAAATTTAAAATTTTGTAAATATTAAATTATAATTTTGTAAAAAATTATAATTTTGTCATATTTAAAATTTATTTTTATTAAAATTTTGCTGAAAAGATAACAATTTCTGGTACATTTTACTAATTTACATACGGTTACCGATGAAAAATAAATGAAAAACATTCTTTGTGGTAATTAACTGAAATTCTTATCATGTCTATACTTTTCAGGAAAAAACCAAGAAACTGTGGTTTGGAAGAGACTTCTTTGTGCTGTGTTGGCATCTACCTCGATCATCAACGGACCCATTCCTTCTGACATCAGTACGCCAAAACACAGAGGTATGTTTATATAAGGTTTTATATGTTTTTACAATTATTACCTTAAATATGATTTGAAAAATGATGAAATTACCCACAATTTCATGCATTTTTGTAGGAGCTGGTTGAGGTACCTTCTATTGGGATTTATTCTGTGACCTTGACACAAACTGACTGTTTACACATTACAGTGTACAGCTGGTCTGAAGCAGTCTGGCCAGGAACAGTCAACTTGGTGACAGGTGACAACCTTCACCTTGGATTAGTGGGTGACACTTGCTGTAATGTTCAGTTCAGTCTTCACTCTGACCTTCACCTTGCCAAGTGTATTCCTCCTTTAAACAGAACACTCCCAGATCTTGATACCTCCAAGATCATGACAAAGAATCCCGAGTCAGTGATTAGTAACTTGTTACAGGATGCTAGGTTCAATTCCTGTGTAGATAACCTCATTGAAATCCTGCTGCAGAGTGTCACACTGCGAGTGTTTAACCAGGTCATGTGGGCTGAGACTGATAAGAGACTGGACAGTGAACTCACTGCGTCGCCCCACAACTCAACTCAGCATACTGTAGAGAAAAATCCTGTAGCTGATCAGAGTCAACCTCAGGCAAAGAGAGATTTGTCTGATGATCTGAATCTGGAACGACCAGGGGATGGAGTGATTACAGGTCAAGCCAAAGTGGCCGTTCTCTTCTCAGGGGGCGTAGACTCGGCAGTCATAACAGCACTTGTTGACAAGTAAGAGACCCTGATGGAGTACAGTAAAACACAGTTATAGCGAACACGCTTATAATGAATTGACACTTACAGCAAAGTGATTTTCATTCCCCATGACTTTATTTCATGTTGTAAACTTGACGGATATAACGAATTATTCGTATAACATAGCAAAATGCCCGTCCCTGGCACTTCGTTATAAGCGTGTTTTACTGTAATTTCAATTTATTCACAATTTTATTCACTGATAAGTGTAAAATCAATTCATTGTTAATCTCATTCTGACATTTTGATACCATATCGTAAAAATGTGATTTACTGGTATTTGTCTTTGTTGTAGGTGTCTTCCGAGCCACGAGTCGGTGGATCTGATCAATGTTGCTTTTGAGAGGAATGTCCAACAAAAACATGGGTACACAAGTTTCTACTCCTTACTAAAATATGTCTCCACAGAGAAATTCTAAAAGATTGTATGACTGTAAAACTCATTGTAAATCATTTTGCAGAAAACTCAGTGAGGAAGAGAAGTGGAATGTTCCTGATCGACAGACAGGACTTCTGGCTCTACGGGAACTGAACCCCGAGAGGAAGTGGAACTTTGTCATGGTAAATAAGGAAAAAACCATCCACATACCTTGTCATTGTAAACAAGGAAAAAAACATACACATACCTAGGATTTACAGAAATGTTATATCATTTTGCTGATCATAAAATTATACCTTTAATTACCAGTATATTCTTATTATTCTTTCACCCAATAGGTAAATATTAGTATTGCTGAATTACAAAGGCAAAGGTAAGTTACAACACATTGTAAGACTCAAATCAGAATGTGCTTCTTTGCTTTTCCTATTATTTTGACAAGGAATAATTTATTTCTATTTATGCATCATTTCTGTGTTTTGCAGATCCGAACATATCCGCCATCTTGTATATCCCTTAGAGACTGTGCTGGATGACAGTATAGGCTGTGCTGTTTGGTTTGCTGCCCGAGGGGAAGGAATTCTGGGCAATGGAGATCATACTGGGAAGACATACAAAAGCAGTGCCAAGGTACCAACAGATTCTCTAGTACAGTTTGTTTTATGGATTTACTACCGGTATACATTCCCTCCTGACTGTTGATTGTCTATAGGTGATTCTGTGTGGTATGGGGGCTGATGAACAGTTTGCTGGCTACTCCAGACACAGGGGAAAGTTTGAGTGAGTCATCACTTGTATTTTACTTGCATTTGTTAAATGTCAATCAGTTTTTGATGAGATTTTGTTAGGACTTTAAATTGTTCCTCCTTTTCAGAGAACTTGGCTGGCAGGGCCTCATAGATGAAGTGGAGATGGAGGTTCAGAGAATTTCTGCCAGAAACCTAGGAAGGGACGACAGGTAGTGCAAGTATTCATACAGGTGTCAAAGACAGCTCTCTAAATAAAAGAAATTTTATCATGTCTGCATATATATAAAAAATAATTATACAGTCTGAGACATTAATTGTAATACTGTGTCAATTCACAGAATTATAACAGACCATGGGAAGGAAGCCAGGTTTCCATTTCTTGACGAGAATGTGGTGTCTTATCTCCAAACCCTCCCAGTGCACATCAAGGTAGGACATAAATAATTCTTGTAGAAACCTCAACATGAGGTTTTATTGGGGATAGAAAACTGAATTGGACATTGTTTAAAATTATTAGAAAACCTTATACTAGTATATAAATATTGTCTTTTTCATTCCATTTAAAAAATCAATTGGGTTCAACAATGTCTAACTGATGTGTCCTTGCAATAATTCTATTACAGGCGGATTTGCGTTACCCTCGGGGTCTTGGGGAGAAGATTCTACTGAGAGCCTGTGCTGTAAAGCTTGGCCTGATCAAGTCAGCTCTGTTTCCTAAGAGAGCCATTCAGTTTGGATCAAGGATAGCAAAAACTGAGAACAGTAAAGAGAAGGCCTCGGAGAAATGTTCCCGACTGGCTGATCCCACATGACTTATCCCACAACAGAACAAACTGGATCTAACTGTAAACTTTCTGTGCAGTGATTGCGTCAGCCGATAACTAAGAAATGGATCAATTCCTACCGTCATGTAACACACAAAGATGTTGCATTGATTATGGCACATGTCCAAACTGAAGAGAAAGTTATTAAAGGATATAAAACTTCCATCTTGTTTTTAATTTCTACAGTGCATAGTTTTTTCTACATCCAGGAAAAAAAAACTTGGCCAACATCAATGTTAATTTTGGAATAGGTCTGTCTTATTTTAACTATTTTAACAGAGTGTGAATGTATACCAGAAGATTGCAGCCTGTACAAGAGGTCAATTAAATTATCACTTAGTTTCAATCAAGGGTGTACTGGGATATATAAGGAGTCAATTTATCCACACTGCACTGTCGTCACTACCTTATGTTAGATGTACATGTATACCCTGGTACATGTATACACATTGCATTGCTATTTCACTTTATTTACCCCAAACTTCAGCATCTATACCAAGTTTGTTAACCAATCGGAGCTCAACAAGTACATCAGCTTTTTAGCTCACTTGAACTGAAGGCTCAAGTGAGCATTTTTTATCTCTGTTGTTCGCCGTCCGTCTTTCCCTCTGTCTGTAAACTTTTCACATTTTTGACTTCTTAAGAACATATGGGCCAAAGAATTTAACTAACTTGGTACAAAGCATCTTTATGAGAAGGGGATTCTTAAGGTAGTCCTATCCTCGGCACTAAATGGGCTCAATCATTAAAAGCTTAGCTTTAAATGATAGATATACGTTCTAGCAATACATATACAAAAGAAAATATTTATGTTTACATGCTAGTTTGTTTGTATCACCTCTCAGACGGGTGTACCCCCTTGCGAAAATTATTGACAATGAAAATTGCCAGACGTCCGTTTTTCCTAAAAATTATTACGAATTTTAAGGATATCAGAACTGGACATACAAAATAGAGTATAACATTTATTTAAGCCATATCTCATCAATAATTTTGCGCAAATTGTTGTAAGTAAGTACGCTTTATGGATTTGATGTATCAAAATAGAATACAAAAATGTGATGCATGTACATGTATCATGTTTGGTCATTTTTTACTATTTTATTCATGGTGTTTATTCTATAGAATGACATCTTAGAAAAAAAATTTGGTTAAATAAATAATATGTTGACAGATTACTTTTCACGCTATAAGCTCTAAACCAAGTAAACCCTGACGAAAAATTCCGTAAAAATCACATTTTGCTACATTTTTCTGCTTTGAGGGGGGGGGGGGGGGCCATTAAAACAAAGAATATATATATAAGCATAACTGAGATCCTGGTTAATTAGAAACTTTGTTTTTCATTTTACTTTAACAGAATTGAGTTTCTCAACATTAATCATTTCTACCTCTCATAGAATACATACATGTATATTACCGTTCTAATTGCTTATTATTGACATTGTTTACTACAGCGATGTAAAGCAAAATCAATACCGCGTATCTAAAACGCTATGTAAAAGTCAAACCAATATTGTAAAATCCGTATTATGACGTAGTGCGATACTCAGACTACTTTAATTGTTAAAATAAAGGGCAAAACCCTTTAAAAGGGGGATAATTGCGAAATAGTGAAAATAGGGTGCGTGTCTTAAAAATCTTCTTCTCAAGAACAACTGCACCAGAAATGCCAATATTTACACCAAAGCTTGAATATATAGTGAAGATTCTAAATTGTTCAAATCCTGACCCCTGGACTAATACTGGTGCCCCAAGATGGGTTCAAAGTGATCATAGAAATATATAGGGAAAATGTTCAAAAATCTTCTTCTCAAGAACTACAATTTGTGAAATTACTATGCAAACATCCTCAAATAATGTCGATTCTAAATTGTTAAAATCATGATCTCTGGAATAATACAGAGACCAAAAAAGGGGTTTAAAATTAAACAGAAATATATAGGGAAAAAGTTTTATACCAATAAAATGGAATGATACAAGGAAGTGTTGTTCAGGTGAGTGTTGTGGCCCATGGGCCTCTTGTTATATGCTCTCATCAGGTTGATGAAACGTTTTGAGTTCATTGAAAGGCTGTAATAGTTTGATTATCTTTAACCAAAGAAGGTTACAACAATAAACGGATTCATAATAAATGAATGCTGATGTTGGTTTTGTGATGTGAAATTATCAGTTATGCCAAAAATGTAGTTATAAAAAAGTATGCAACAGAAATCCGTTTTTAGTAGAATAATGTTTATCAACTTTCAGTTTTCAGTATAGCAAGGTTATTAACAGAATTTAAAATAAAATCATGTGACAACACACTAAATGAATGATTTACATTATATGATTCATAATATATAAAGTGTATTTCTATATTTAAATTAGCTTTATTCAGATATTCATCCTGCATTATCACTCCTTTTCACTACTTATCCAAATGAGCATTACTTGCACGGTACACTTTTTCTTTTGTGAATAACAATAATATCATAGATACATGTATGATCAGGATTTTCACTCAGTATGAAATCCCTTGTAAAAGACGCCTTTGAAGTAACAAGTCAGAAACTGTTGGAGTTCTGTACAAGTGATTCATTGAGGCTTCTAGACATGACATCAATGGAATGGATATACAAACTTAACTACTAGAATAAAAACGAATCACAGTCTGTTCCTCTGTATGTACAAAGTCTGCACCAACAGAAAACTGGTCCTCAACCAACAGAGGTTATACTGAGACTAACAAAGTAAAGCTGAGACCCGCCCCACACAGAAACCCCAAGCCCCACCCCCGCAATAACCCCACCCCTCACAGGAACCACAAGCCCCACCCCCGCAATAACCCCACCCTGCAATAACCCCACCCTTCACAGGAACCACAAGCCCCACCCCCGTAATAACCCCACCCCTCACAGAAACCCCAAGCCCCACCCTGCAATAACTCCACCCCTCACACTGAGTCTATGTTATATCTTGGTAATGTTTACGACGGATGACAGGAGCTTAACAGTCCACTTTTAGTCTTTCTCTTCTTTTTCTTCTCTGCTTCATGTGATTCACAGTTATTTGAGTCTGCAAAACAAAAAACTACAGTAAGTCTTATAGTTTTGTCAGGAAGTATTCGTAAAAAAAAATAAATAAAAAATTGATCCAAATATAAAAAAAATTCTCACGAGTTACTTTTATTCATCAACTAAATTGTCAATTAATATTGCCTTCTAGTAATGATGGTTTTGATTCTGCTGCATATATTTTTGATCATAGAGAATCTAATAAAATCATTAGTTTCACCCAGCTACAAGTACAATGTTTATAGCAGAAACATACACTTCATATCAAAAGTGCAAGTTACAAGCTTGCATTTTTGACCTCTAATACATGTACACCAGGTCTTCATGATAAGTCTTTTTATCCTAAGTGAAAAACAATAGGAATGAGTGTGGACCTGTTTAGTCTGGCTACTTGTTATTTTTCTCTACATTTTGCTGCATGATCTCTACTTACTCTGAGCACCAGCCACAGCGGGCTCGGCATGAGGATGCGTGTTGATCATGTTGGAGTAGTAATGGTCCTCGTAATCCTCGTCCTCCTCCTCACTGTTGTGAAAATGGAGGTCCTCGAGATATGGAATCACTGTGAACCCTCTCAGCATGTCATCGTGTCCCTGAATCGGCTTAAACGCCACGAATCCTGGAGTCACAGGGTGTTTCCTCCTCACCCAACTACAAAAACAGGATTTCTAATCAGACATGGAACTTGATAAGTGATGTTAATTTAGTATGAAATGCAATCAACTTGGTTTTTGTCATCAATTTATGTACATTTTATACTTACTCATGTTTCTTAATATCTTCTAAAGCTATTCTGTTTGCTGCCTCATACTGTAGCATGCCTGGTGGTAAAAACAAAAATTAGCATTAAAGTATTCTCCTTGATGTGGGAGTTTGAGATTGAGATGAGCTGCATCTTGGTGAAAAAGATGAAAATATCAATATTTTTCATGTCTGAGCTGGATTGTAGGAGCCTGGGAACATCCCAAGTAGTTGATGCAGGGAAGCAAATACAAATACATGTATAAGTTGTTGATTGCACAATATATTATTATTGTATATTATATGTGTAGAGTATGCTTTAGCTATTACAAATAGAAATCATCAAAAAGAAATCACTGGCCAAAATTGATTACCAGTACATGTAGTACTAATCATCTCCAACAAATATAGTGGTTTCATTCCGTCATTTGTAATTGACAAGTGATATATTTTAATGGCTGAATATTGTGGATTGCAGTTCAATAGTGCATCACAGACCTATTAAATCAGGTCAAGGAACAGGTAAGTCTTACCTGTGAGCAGGTCTTTCAGATTGTCCTCCACTCCATCTGGAATCTGGTACTGACCTTTGCCAATGTTTTCAAATAATTTAAATATGTTGTCTCCTTCAAACGGGTACACACCTGTTGTCATGTTGTACCTGTCCAAAAAGATCCAGTTATACATAACTTTGTGACCTAATTTCTGGACATAGCCATTGGTCAATACAGAGAATATGAAATGACAACAAGACAAGTTGGAGCCCATCACTTACAGCGTGACCCCACTGGACCAGATGTCCACTTTGAACCCAGAGAAAGACTCCAATCCATTGGCAATCTCGGGAGGTTGGAATGCTGGTGTTCCCTGACTGGTGTGGCAAGTGTCATCCCTAGCAAACGTATCGATGGCCTGAAAGGTCAATGAACTAGGTGCTTATTGAGGGAGACAGGTAACTGTGACTAGATTATCATCAGAGCCCGACAAAGTACATCAGACCTATGTAGACAACAAACACTCACAATGACGCATTAGATAACAAGAACAGTTGTAAATACCTCTGCAACACCTAGGTCAGTTATTTTTAGAATTTCCTCTGTTGATAAAAGTAAGTTGCCTGGCTTGATGTCTTTGTGAACAATGCCCTGGGAGTGTAGATATTCCAATCCCTCAATCAGCTGGCTGAAGTACCTGATACAACAAAATTATCATCTTTGCTAGATATCACCATCTGACAATCTAACTGTTGATATCCAGGGTCACAAATAAAAAAAAACTATTGATATTCAGTGTCACAACAAATAAAATCAATGATATGCAAATTCATGCATCATAAAATTGTCATTACTCTGAACAGACAGAGGATTAGGTATGACCTGTAATACATTTAGACATGTATCATACCTGTGAGCCTGAAATATTGGAAATCTTTTATCAGGAGCAGCTTCCAATAATTCTTGTAGTTCTCCAACACAGTACTCCATGATCATATACCTGAGTTTACTGTTAAGGATAGTTGGTCTTAGTTCATCATATGGTACCTTATCAATTGCTCAAAATTTCTGGCCATGCAAGTTGGAGCATATAACAATAGTGTCATCAGTAATGGTGCATATATTCATATTAACTATTTGTAATCATATTTCCAAACTGGGAAAAGGATACATTTTTTGTTTTTCTTCATTTTCAAGCAGGTCTGATAGATCAATGATGTGTCGGTGCTTTAATCGCTTTAAAAGTTGAATTTCTCTGCAAATAAAGCAAAATATATTTTTAACTCAAGAAAAATATTAAAAGAAAATAAAGAAATAGAAAAGATAAACAATTAAACATTAAATTTAAATATATTATCTACTCTTAACACCTTACCATACAAATATTCTGGATAAAAGCCACGCCCAATACGTTTGTCAAAAACATATACTAATATTACAATAGATCACACAATACAAGAGTTTTCCATGTCCAGGTACAACCAGGATTAAGCCCCACATGTCATGCATGACAAACAAGGCTGCATCCCAAAAGCAGATAATTTTTTTCATTCCTAAGAGTCGAATCATTAATCAATATATGTCTCTTTAGGATGAGATCTTGCAAATTTAGCTCTCTTTTTTTCAAGGCAGAGATTCTTTACTGTTGGGCATTGCCAATGTTTCATTAGTAAAGGGACCTCAAACAGTACACCAAATATCTTAAATAATTTTTGTTGTTGTTGCAAGATCATGCCCAAATAAATTAAGAAATTAGAGTAAAATTAAAACTGGGACAAGATTTAAATAATTGAAATCTGCAAAATTGAGCAGATTTCCCCCTAGTCCAAAATTCCCTGGCTTTTTTTCGTTTCTTTTTTTTTTTTTTTTTAATGATTTTGACATTTACTTCCCAGGAAAATGCCAGCCCCATTGCCATTATGAGAATGCTGCCTCCTGATGGAGGTTACAAAATTTTCAGTTTTCGTAATGGCACCTGTTCTGACGTTTTTCTGGCAAGTAAAAATAAATGTCAGATATTTTGACCAATTTTCCCCTTGCCATACAAGAAACTCTAAATATTGTTTATTAATAGAAGTTTTTGTGAGCAATCAGACAAGGTACATAAACATTACATTTTCCAAATGAACTCATGGAAAGAATGAAATTCATTCATTGTGAAATGAGGATTCGTTAATGAGATAATGACCAATAAAAAAAATAACAAATTAGCCTTGTTGTTTGATTTTTAATACGTGAACTTCATTTTGTCTTGTCTGATTACTTGTCAATACCTATGGTCTCCATGAGCATCAACCATGTTTACCTTTTCACATTTTGCTCCCCGTTGTTTATTTTCCTCAGTTTTCTTCTCTTGATTATTTTAATTGCACGTCTCTGTAATGTTTCTGTATCTAGAGCTTCTTTAACTTTTCCATATGAACCCTCCCCCAAAATGTCCCCCATTAAATATCTCCCCACTAGTTTGGCCCTTCTGTGAGCTCTATACACAACCTCCGCCGAGTCGATTCGCGTGATTCTTGGAATGTCATCTTCTCCGTTTAGAAAACTTATTTGGTCTACTGAAGAAATTCCAGCATCGTATTCGTGTGGTGCGTACATGGCATTGTGCACCATTTCATGGCCTGCCATAGTTCTATAATCGAGATATCAACGTGTTTTTGCGCCATGAAAAACATCACAAGTTGCATTGCTAGCTCCAGCAGACATTCGCCGACTCCATAACAGTTGATCCTCAAAGCGAGACTCACTTCCGTAAAGAGGGACTAATTACGCCAAACATCTCCAAACACAACGAGCGCTGAGCGATATACGTAAGTTAGTTAATAATGAAAAACAAAATTAAAAATATAACATATGATGAAATGAATATCTAAATTTTGTTTTAGAATCAAATTAAATACGGCATCTATTATTTATTTTATTTTTAAAAATGAAATTGTACCATTTGTTCAGCAGTTTTATTTACATGTATTTTCAATTTCGATAAAAAATATAATACAGTTGGGATTATGGAGTGTTCTCGATAGTGTCGTTTAATATTCTTTCATATTCATATCATTCTCTAACATTTGGTTGCCTTATACTATACCATGTATAAAATCTCGCTATATTGATATATTCCTTTCATTATATAATTCCCAGTTGCGTTCGTACCTCCATAAACGCAAATGCCCCATCAATATTTTTAAGCGTTTTTAAATGAAATTTGAAAAAGCACTTGTAGTAAAATAAAAACCATTAACTTTGATAATGACTTTATCAATTATTGTACGACACATTACCCTAAAACGATCACACCATACTACTAATTATATCAGTATATTCGGTTACTTTTTAGCAACAATTCGGTCATATACATACACATGTATCTAAACCAATTATAATTCAAAATTGGGTAACTTTAAACAATGCACATTCTCATGACCGATTGCAAACTTTTTAATACGTTAAACTGAATGGAAGGCAAACATTTTGCGTATTTGCGCTGCCTTAAAATGTTGATAATAAGAAAAATATAATGCATTCGAAACCCCCCTTTTTTACGTTATGAGCTCGATTATCGTTAAAATGATTTTTATAACCTACTTTAAACTTTAAAAGACGTACCGTAACACTGCTAGACCATTATGAAATGGTTCTTGGCTCACACTGTAAGTAACCAACAGGTTAGTAACGCGGGTTATCTATTGTTTCTGCAATGTCGCTACCTTCATATCCCGTATGAATCACCAAAGAATGAATTTTATTATTTAAAAAACAATTATATTCTACTACCAAAAAATAAAATCAAATAGAGTTAGTGATCTACAACTTTAGCAACTATCACCTTAACACATAGTTTGACTTATTGGAACAATGTAACTTACCTTAGTTGGTGACAAGAAAAAGTTTAATGCTTCTTTTTTTTCAACGTGTTTTTAATTACTTTTTGTTTTTGTTTGTTTTGTTTTGGTTTTTTTTTTTTTGGGGGGGGGGGGGGGTTGGGTTTTGTTTTTTTTTTTGGGGGGGGGGAGGGGGGCCGGGTTGTGACTTACAATTTGAGCCAGTAATCATTTCATAATGGTCTAGCAGTGTTACGGCAACTTGGACCAGTAGGCTTTTGTTCTGGAAGACCAGATACTTGATTCCTCTTTTAAAATGAATCTTAGATTCTCTTTATGTGTCTCAATGGTACCAAATAATCTGGAACAGTGGTGGGTAGATCAACCGCGTACATATACATCAAATAAACAGAGGCCCGTGGGCCTTAATGGTCACCTGAGTAAGATTATGAATTGACTTGAACAAAAACTCTCAATGTATAAAAGAAAACCGGCCATTATTAATATTTGCATTAATCTAATAAGTTGGGATCCAATCCAAAGGTGACATATATGATAATGATAAATGAAATTTAGTATCATATAACAATAAAGGCTCTTGATTTCCCTTCAATATTTTATTATAAGGAATATTTTAAATATAGTAATATGACTTTATCGAATAAAAAAAATCACGGTTTGTTTACAAGTATGGCCTTTTGATAAACCAATGCAGCAGTTATTGCGAAACATATTAGTTTACAGTCAGACACATTTACTTATATATATACACACAACTATTATCATTAATTATCATTGAAACAACAGTGTTTCAAAAACATAAACTAGTACACAATCATGTAATTATATGTACATGTAAAACAAGATACGCAAGTGGTTCAACATCTACAATCATATAGGTCGTCAGCGGTAATAGTCACGTGATAATAGATTACAAATGTGGTTACATTGGAATCATTGGTTTATTATTATTGCACATAAAAACACCCTCTCACTAAAAACTAAACTTCGTAAGCTTATCAATGGTAACAAAGTTTCTATCACAAGGGAACCAAGTATGAATTATCAATTTCAAGATGGTTTTACCTTGACAGGAAATCCTGCATGTTATACAGAGAACGAGCAGTTCAAGGAGTTTCATTAACCGGCATATATAAGTCACATAGAGTAGCCTTCCTGCATTCTGAGTAAATTTATTAACCATCTATTTTGGAGCAATTGTTTGTTGGTTTTTTTTTATTATTTAAAATGGTGTTTGTAGATTACATGATATACCTTAGTGAAACGTGAATACTAGTATACAAAAATTAACACAAAACATCATCCTAGTGGAAAATGTAAAAAATATACTATTTCTTTTCAAGCTGATAATTTACCTTTATTAATCATGACTATGATAAAATTCAAAGCTGCACTATAGGAATCTTAACACGGAATAATCAATTAAAAACAATCGCTTAAAATTTATATCACATAAAGCAACCTTGTTCTGGCAATCCGACGTTATCCGACGGGTGATCTAAATAGCACTGACACTTTGACATTAAAAGTGTTTAAAACAATAAAAAAATCAGCATTCCTCATAAATGATAGAATCTCTAAGTCATTGCATAGCCCCTGGAATTCCGTTTAAATCGCCAGGTCAACTTTTCCCACATAGTCTGTTTATTGTTTCTTAGTTGTTTTGGTTGACTCAATCTGAATAAGTCCGCGTTCACATCGAAATCGTCCCCCGTTTCGTGTCCACTATCAGCGCTTCCGTTGCTGCCGTTCTCGTTGTAACGACTTCTGAGAAAGTCCTCGTATGATCCAGTGCTCACCTGCTGAAGCGGAAGTCGGTCTTTCCCGCGCTTCATGTAGCGCCCCTTAGCGGTGGTACTTTTCACTGTCCTATCATCATAACCAATTTTACAATCAGTATAACTAAAGTCACGAATTGTTCTCCGCCCCATGTCATCTTCAGGAACTTTATTCAGACTGGAGGATTTCACTTGAGTTGGTTTGGATTTCGAGTGACCGTCTTTCTTTTTCCCAGGATGCGACACCGGACGATTTGGCGGGTTTTTCCGCTTGTATTTGATCTCGTTCCTCCACGTGTACGTGTGATCTGAGAAATAATCCTCGTCCTCACTGTCGTGCAAATATTTGGAGAAGTCGTCCCCTTCCATCTCTCGTTCCGTTGGTGGTTGCCGCGCATGCGAGTTGAGTGATGGCGGATAGACATTTTTCGTCTTCGCCGTTTCGTCGTCATCATAGTCGGGCTCGGGCTCGGGCTCGTAGTCTGGGGCGGGGTATTCCTCCTCAGCCTCTAGTTTTGGCGAGGCAAGAACTGGGGGAGGGGGCGCCGGTCTTTTCTTGTGTGTGGGTTTGGTATCAATTACTGAAATCTCGTCAATCATTTCAACGTCACCGGATTCATTCTGTTGAGATAAAATACTGTCTACGTTTTCCCCGAACAGAGGGTTTTTGCTAGTTTTCTCGAAATCTAGCATTGAATCGTTTTCAGCAGCGATGGTGGGTGTTTCCTCCGGTTCATACACTGGATTGTCAGAGCCGAACCGTGGGAAGAACTCGTTCTCTGGGGGCGTGTCTATGATGTCCGATGATTGATGGATTGTGATGGGTGTGTCCTTATCACCAATTATCATGTACTTCTTTGGTTCTTCAACAAGTTCATCCTTGTCATTTAGTTTCTGGAAGTCCGTTTTATTCTCATCCTTATTTTTGTAGTTAGACAGTAGCAAGGGCTTGGGCTGGTAGTTGCCGATCTTAGGAAGGGCGAAGGATCGGCCCGGGGGCTGAGGGGCGGGACGGCTCTTGTTAAAGTTCAGACGGGCCTTCTCCTCAAACTTCTCGATCTGTGTCCGGACCGGTAACAGGTGCTCCTTCTGCTCCCCCTCCCCCGGGAATATATCCATCACAGGGGTCCGTTTGTCTTTTCTGTCCATCATTATCTGAAAACATCGAAAAGTTAGTCTAAGTATTAAACACCCAAAATACACCAACAGAATTCTGACCAGGAACACTGCGCAAAGGGCAGAGTGTGTGTCAATTATTGTGTATATGCGTAAGGAGCTTAGCTAATACAATGGCCAATGTGTTCTATTTAACAAAAGCTGTCCGTTGATCTACGGTTATGTTTTTAAATGTGGGAATTGAATAAAAACACAATGTATTATTACGACTGGTTGCACTAGACGCTATACATTATTCCACAAGTGTAAACTGTTTAAAGCGCCGGTATTTCCAGAATGGTATATAGCAGTACTTTTTTGTTTTTAAATAATGAAGTTCCAACTAGATTTTGTTGCATTGCTTGTTTAAATTCATAATTTACGCCGTTAAAAACATACTTGTTTTTATTTCTAAGAAAAATTTTTACAAGATGAAATTTAATATTTAAAATAATTGAGAGAGAGAGAGAGAGAGAGAGAATTTTTTTTTAACCAATGTGTCTTTTACTAATTAACATTTTTTAATTGTCAATGCGTCCATGACTAATTTTATTTCGTCATGGACTTTTTAGTATGCACTTTTACACTTGAAATTGAATAATTTAAACATGCAGATGAAACCTGCATATCAATATGCAATAACATCCCTGTGTATTTCATGACGCATTGGGTCTTTAGTAAGTAAAGTGAACTGTTTGCCTTTACTCAATATTTAAATAGACGTCCAAAAGAGATTACATTAAACAAGTTCTGACTACTTTTAAAAGTCAGTTCTGTAAATTGTTAAGCCTAACCCGTAAACTGATGGATGGCCAGACAAATATTATGTCTAACACCAAGATATTTTTGTCCGGCAACAAAAATATGACTGATTTTTTTCAGCTACAGATAAAAAAAAATCATACGGAGAAAAGTATTCCGCGAAGACATGTTCAATATTAGTATTATTAATTAAGAAAAATATCACCTGGTTGGCAATATACATTTTTCAAGTGTGTGCTTAAAAAATGTAATTAAGAAATTCCTGTTTGTGACAGAAATGAGTCCCTGGTGATTTTATTTTCCTGGATCAATATAGTTGCTGTCAGTATCATTATTCAGAATATAGAATAGCGACTCAAGAATGGTCTCATTTTCGCACATAAACGTGGTGAAATCGAGCTGTTATTTGTCAATTTATTAGAACTGACAGAACTACAAAACAAACCAAACGACGAGAATGATAATGAAAACTTTAATTTCACAAAAAATTGTCTGTTAAATGTTCAAATATACATCACACGATTCTCAACAAAGTATATCTTACCTATATAGAGCAAGATTAAATCGGTATGGTCAAACGTAATCGTCTTGGGTATCAGGAGAAAACGTACCCAGGAAAAAACGTACCCAGGAGAAAACGTACCCAATTTCTAGGGTACGTTTTCTCCTGGAGAAAACGTACCCGGGTACGTTTTCTCCAGGAGAAAACGTACCCTATGAAAATCATAAATATACAACTTAATAGTTTTTAATACTTTTAAATACTATTTTACACCATAAATATTCCGGAAAGTATAATTTTTATAGATATATGAATTTAATACCTTATATATTTAAAGGGTTTGGACATATTAAATAGTTTTTAAATGCTACTTTCATGCATATTTCAATGCATAAATATATAGAAATATATTCATTATATAAATAATATCTTTATAATAATTGTAGCAACTTTTATTTTAGTACGAATGACCTGTCATAAAGTGTTATCAGTCTACGTTTTCTAAGTTTTCCATTTACCGTTAGCATTACATATTTGAGTATCTCTATGCGAGATCCCCTGATTGCCTTTTAATTATAGTGATAATCAATTAAATACCTGAGCAGTTATAATTATGCAATATTATGTATTGCCTCCCCGCGCTAAGGAGGTAGAAATATTCACTCCCCACACATTATACATGTCAGTGGCATCGGAAGCAAATTGAAAGTAGAGGGGAGGGGGGGGGGCTAGACTTATTAGGATTATTTATTTTATGATCAGGATTTTATATATTTACTAAGACAGACTGTTCAATGTGTTGTAATTCATCTCGTTGTCATTTTCATATTTATGAATCAAACAAATATTTAAAAGACTTGGACTTGATTTGAGCTAAACATATTCAACTTAGTTTTAAAAATAATTTTCAATAGTTGATAGAATGTCCATGTTCGTTATAAGTAATCTGCTAGACCTTTGGGACTTTCAAAGTATGGTCAATTCTAGAGACATTTCAGCAATGAAAACAAAAACACCTAATATAGGTGACATATATAATTTATTTCGTTTATTTACAATCTATATACATAGAACATGTAAACGGTAAAACGCGCTATCGACTTCTTGGGATACTCATCATTTATAGTTCTTCAAATTAAATTGCAATAAAAACTAATTATATAACGGTTTCGTTTATGGTGGATTAATTGCCGACTAATTAAACTGCTCAGGCGATGTTCGTGTATATGTATGTAACAAATTATTGTCTAATTAAACAAAATCATTGTCTTAATAATTTATGTTCGTGACTATGTATTTAAAAACAACAGCAACAAATGATACAAATGTTTATTGTATATATTTTTTTGTTTTATCTAAGAATATTTATGAAAACTATAATTTATGATTTTCATTGGGTACGTTTTCTCCAGGAGAAAACGTATCCGGGTACGTTTTCTCCTGGAGAAAACGTACCCTAGAAATTGGGTACGTTTTCTCCTGGGTACGTTTTCTCCAGCATTCATTGTCTGTGGGTAGATTGTACTGACACCAACCCACGGAGTGTTCAGGTCGTGTTTTAACTTTCGGTGTTTGTTTGATTACATTTACTTTACTTCAGATTTTACTAAGAGGTTTAAAAAGGGTATATGGGAGCAAACGATAGCAGGTAGAAATTGTCAAGTTTCTTGAAAAATCCCACGTTTTGGGGGATTTTACGAGTATTTTTATGTCGGACCATTATGCAATAGGATCTTATTACTGTCTTAAATTACTATGCTTTTGTTAAAATATTGTTGAACAAAGCAGGTTTTTAGATATATGTACATCGATTCCACTTATATAAAGTGAGATTAAATAAGAAAAACAACTTATAAAACTTTACAATCTTCACTGTATACAATTTCTCGTTGCCGTTTTTCTATTTTATAAGATCCAACATTAATTCACATATCCCCTCCCAAATCTCGCCAATAAACTCTAATTTCGTGAAAGAGACAGGTAAATTACAGGTGAACTGTTTTCAAAATGTCAACTTGACTTGATTTTTGAAAGTCTGTAGAAACTATAATGTTTTATCAACATCAGATTATCTAACACTCCCCATTCAGATTAATGTACGTGTGGTGACAGGGCGTGGTGTCATACAGAACACTCAACACCCCGGCCCACTGGCCCTTACCCACAGAACCCGACCAGGGAGTCTCCAAACAACAATACCTGAACACTATTAACAACCCTTAAAGAAAAATACGCACCTTAAGTCAGAAAATTCACGCCATTTTAGAAGCATGTATCCATGTTCAGGCAGACATTCTTGTATAAACAGAAAAAATGCCAACGTCACGACTTGGGTCCCATTCAGCGTCACTCAGGCATGGCACCCAGGGTTTCGGTCTGAATTATTTAGACGACGGCAGTCCATTCAGCGCTAGGTAGTCTAGTGGAAGTAACTACCGCGTTCTTGTGTGAAACAGGGCGTTCCCGATTTATGCCACCAAGTGTGAAGCTTGACTTGTGTATCCCGGGACTGTATATAGGTCCATCGTCACTGGGCCGTGGAGCAATCGACCAGGCTCTCTGATCAATAGCGCTGATCAATGGGGGAGATAGAAAACATAAAATATACGAGGGGTGGCTATTGATTTAAACAATAAAGCGGCTCCATTACAATGATTATAGTATGGGTGACATTAGCAGCTGACGTCCGACCCATGGTGTCGTGCACATATCAGATACGTGGACCGTCAATTTTCGATATAAATGTAAAGTAATTCTTATGAATTAGGCCGTTTTAATCACTCAGGGGTCAACAGCAGAATTTACTGAGATGTAAAAACAGCAATTTTTGCATAAAATTACACCGTCATGTTTCAAATCTTCATAAGTTCTGCATGCGAGCTGCGTAGTTTTGTTACCATTACTCAACTATTTAAGACATTACTGATAATTTTAGCGATGGTAAAAATCCTGATATGAGTAGGAGTAATTTATTTATTTTATGTCCTGATCTAAAGAACACCTGCTATGTATGGATTATTTCAATTATCATTTACACTCACTTATATTTGAAGGTACATGTATGTGAACACAACACATCCAATGCATAAACTCTATAAATACCCATTGTTGTGATGTCCAATGTAAAATGAATTCTCGAATTGAAATAAAGTATGTAGAAACAGAGAGAATTTTTTTCTCTATTTTCCACGAAAATTATAGGTTGGTATTGTCATGTGATCAGAACAGAACGAGGCAGGTACTGCCAGATATATATATGTAGATGTATAACATATTTACATGTTTATTGTGACCCTGTGGTTAGATGACATCTTTATTGAAATAATTTTTTTTTCTCTAAACTGCAAAAAATGAACTGTAACAATTGTTGTTAATAAAATTAGCTGCTATAGAAAATTTGATGAAACTGATCCCACTAAAATACATGTATATTCATTTTAAAAAAGTGGCATTACTTCAGCAAAGCTATTGGTGCGGCAATATACATGTAAGTCATTGGATGTGAAAAAGAACATTTGCAATGTCAAAGTCTCTATGTGTCTGCACAGTGTGGCTATATTAGCAAAACTGAAAACTTGCTCACATTGCCAATATTTATCGAAAAGGTAGATGACTCTGGTAAAATCATGGATAGGACAGTGCTTTATTGCATGCCTATTGTTGTCTTTTTTAAATGAACACAATGTAAAGCCACTTTTTCTTGTCGAACACTCGACTGCATTTCCATTGTAAGATTCATGTACATGTAGTATTGTGAGAATGTATAATAAGTATTGGAGTGTTTATTACGTTACATGGAAAACGTGGTACGTGTATCCCATATAGATCCATGTCAAGTCATTGTCATATTTTTGTAAACTGTATACCTATGATACTTTAACCCCTGTGATGTATACGTTACAGATACCAGCTGTATACCTATGATACTTTAACCCCTGTGATGTATACGTTACAGATACCAGCTGTATACCTATGATACTTTAACCCCTGTGATGTATACGTTACAGATACCAGCTGTATACCTATGATACTTTAACCACTGTGATGTATACGTTACAGATACCAGCTGTATACCTATGATACTTTAACCCCTGTGATGTATACGTTACAGATACCAGCTGTATACCTATGATACTTTAACCCCTGTGATGTATACGTTAAAGATACCAGCTGTATACCTATGATACTTTAACCACTGTGATGTATACGTTACAGATACCAGCTGTATACCTATGATACTTTAACCACTGTGATGTATACGTTAAAGATACCAGCTGTATACCTATGATACTTTAACCACTGTGATGTATACGTTACAGATACCAGCTGTATACCTATGATACTTTAACCACTGTGATGTATACGTTACAGATACCAGCTGTATACCTATGATACTTTAACCCCTGTGATGTATACGTTACAGATACCAGCTGTATACCTATGATACTTTAACCCCTGTGATGTATACGTTACAGATACCAGCTGTATACCTATGATACTTTAACCACTGTGATGTATACGTTACAGATACCAGCTGTATACCTATGATACTTTAACCCCTGTGATGTATACGTTAAAGATACCAGCTGTATACCTATGATACTTTAACCCCTGTGATGTATACGTTAAAGATACCAGCTGTATACCTATGATACTTTAACCACTGTGATGTATACGTTACAGATACCAGCTGTATACCTATGATACTTTAACCACTGTGATGTATACGTTACAGATACCAGATGTATACCTATGATACTTTAACCACTGTGATGTATACGTTACAGATACCAGCTGTATACCTATGATACTTTAACCACTGTGATGTATACGTTACAGATACCAGCTGTATACCTATGATACTTTAACCACTGTGATGTATACGTTACAGATACCAGCTGTATACCTATGATACTTTAACCACTGTGATGTATACGTTAAAGATACCAGCTGTATACCTATGATACTTTAACCCCTGTGATGTATACGTTACAGATACCAGCTGTATACCTATGATACTTTAACCACTGTGATGTATACGTTAAAGATACCAGCTGTATACCTATGATACTTTAACCACTGTGATGTATACGTTACAGATACCAGCTGTATACCTATGATACTTTAACCCCTGTGATGTATACGTTACAGATACCAGCTGTATACCTATGATACTTTAACCCCTGTGATGTATACGTTACAGATACCAGCTGTATACCTATGATACTTTAACCACTGTGATGTATACGTTAAAGATACCAGCTGTATACCTATGATACTTTAACCACTGTGATGTATACGTTAAAGATACCAGCTGTATACCTATGATACTTTAACCACTGTGATGTATACGTTAAAGATACCAGCTGTATACCTATGATACTTTAACCCCTGTGATGTATACGTTACAGATACCAGCTGTATACCTATGATACTTTAACCCCTGTGATGTATACGTTACAGATACCAGCTGTATACCTATGATACTTTAACCCCTGTGATGTATACGTTACAGATACCAGCTGTATACCTATGATACTTTAACCCCTGTGATGTATACGTTACAGATACCAGCTGTATACCTATGATACTTTAACCCCTGTGATGTATAAGTTACAGATACCAGCTGTATACCTATGATACTTTAACCCCTGTGATGTATACGTTACAGATACCAGCTGTATACCTATGATACTTTAACCCCTGTGATGTATACGTTAAAGATACCAGCTGTATACCTATGATACTTTAACCCCTGTGATGTATACGTTAAAGATACCAGCTGTATACCTATGATACTTTAACCCCTGTGATGTATACGTTACAGATACCAGCTGTATACCTATGATACTTTAACCACTGTGATGTATACGTTACAGATACCAGCTGTATACCTATGATACTTTAACCCCTGTGATGTATACGTTACAGATACCAGCTGTATACCTATGATACTTTAACCCCTGTGATGTATACGTTACAGATACCAGCTGTATACCTATGATACTTTAACCACTGTGATGTATACGTTACAGATACCAGCTGTATACCTATGATACTTTAACCCCTGTGATGTATACGTTACAGATACCAGCTGTATACCTATGATACTTTAACCCCTGTGATGTATACGTTACAGATACCAGCTGTATACCTATGATACTTTAACCCCTGTGATGTATACGTTACAGATACCAGCTGTATACCTATGATACTTTAACCCCTGTGATGTATACGTTACGGATACCAGCTGTATACCTATGATACTTTAACCCCTGTGATGTATACGTTACAGATACCAGCTGTATACCTATGATACTTTAACCCCTGTGATGTATACGTTACAGATACCAGCTGTATACCTATGATACTTTAACCCCTGTGATGTATACGTTACAGATACCAGCTGTATACCTATGATACTTTAACCCCTGTGATGTATACGTTACAGATACCAGCTGTATACCTATGATACTTTAACCCCTGTGATGTATACGTTACAGATACCAGCTGTATACCTATGATACTTTAACCCCTGTGATGTATAAGTTACAGATACCAGCTGTATACCTATGATACTTTAACCCCTGTGATGTATACGTTACAGATACCAGCTGTATACCTATGATACTTTAACCCCTGTGATGTATACGTTACAGATACCAGCTGTATACCTATGATACTTTAACCCCTGTGATGTATACGTTACAGATACCAGCTGTATACCTATGATACTTTAACCCCTGTGATGTATACGTTACAGATACCAGCTGTATACCTATGATACTTTAACCCCTGTGATGTATACGTTACAGATACCAGCTGTATACCTATGATACTTTAACCCCTGTGATGTATACGTTACAGATACCAGCTGTATACCTATGATACTTTAACCCCTGTGATGTATACGTTACAGATACCAGCTGTATACCTATGATACTTTAACCCCTGTGATGTATACGTTACAGATACCAGCTGTATACCTATGATACTTTAACCCCTGTGATGTATACGTTACAGATACCAGCTGTATACCTATGATACTTTAACCCCTGTGATGTATACGTTACAGATACCAGCTGTATACCTATGATACTTTAACCCCTGTGATGTATACGTTACAGATACCAGCACTGAAGAGAACGAAGACGTAGACATGCGCGGATCCAGAAAATTTGTCCAGGGGGGTCAGAATTTAAGGAAAATTGTGTTTGCCAGGGGGTCCGAGGCATATTTGCGATAATTTTACTATGTAAATTAAATAAATTTTTATTTTCCAGGGGGGGGGGGTCGGCCCCCCCTCTAGATCCGCGCATGATAGAGTAAAAGAATTTGCTAGCCATGTTATTTCTGTAAAGATGTTTATCAACCCATCCTTCTCTTGTGGTCTTACTCTACCTTTCTTTCAAGATATCGGTGGGTCTGACCATAAAGGTAATATAAAGGAAATATACCGTACGGGAATACGCCACTTATTATATTTACTCTCAATAGAAAAAAATTAAATATAAAATTATTATACCAATTCTTGAATACGCTTCTGAAGCATATGAAATGGCTTCATTTTTTTAAAATGCAGATTAAAACTCAGACCCAACTCAAAAACTTAAAAAAAGGAAAGTAAAAACAAAGTAATAATTAATACTAGTTCTCAAAACTTACAAAATTCCAACCAGGTGGTTTAAATTATATCTCTTATATTGTTTTCGAAAATGGAAATTGTTGAAATAAGAATATAGTTTTTTTCCTTCTAATCGATGACACAAATTCTTATCGAAATATATCTTTTATAAAAAAAAAAACAAATTTTTCCCAATTGTACTTATGCGTGGCTAGAATGTAGATGACTATGGTATGCTATCATTTTAATTTCTATAAGCCAGGCTATTCGTTCTTTATTGGGATTTGACGTGTTCAAATGTAGATAATTACCAGTACTAAACTAATACAAAAATAAATGTGTTTAACATCAATTGCTGTGTGTACAATGCAAAAAAGTAAATACAATAAATTGTAGAATTTGTTTGATATCTATTTATGTGTTTATTTGCAAAAATAAATGTTCAAATAAAAAAAAACCCTATAGCATAAACTCCGGATATTTCTTAGCCGATCGGATTTTTCATTTTATCGAAAAATACACAGCGCCACCTGCTGTAAACAAAAATCTTCGCAACCCAGAAAATATGAACTGGGAGAACAAATTTTCTTCTATTCTTCGTGAAACCGAGTCAAACTTGTCAAAGGCTAGGGTATGTAAATCATGTTGTTTAGATATTTGGATGCAATGGGTGATCTGTGTCGTTTTTCGAACAATCGCCCTAAATCTGTTAACCCGAATCGCCTTCAATATTTTCATTGTTTATGTTGACGCCCCAGGTCATTCTATTTTTATTATTTTCCAGAGGAAGCTTTACACACCTGGACATGGACATCTAGATTTAACAAGTAGGGGTTGTAAGTATCCTTATTGTTATCAATATGGAGAAACAAGGAATATATATAGGCCTATTGCATGTATTGTGACTTTTTTCTTTCATGTTTTGCCAGTACTCCATGTAGGCTAGTTTTCTATAACTAGGCCTTCTACATATGATCTGTCGGAATTGCGAACGACAATTTGAATTTTAAAAAAATGGTTGATTTAAATGTCAAATACAAAGATATTGTTATAAGTAACTAATATCATAAATGATTATAACTGTGATTGTTTCCCAGTCAGCAGCTCACTGCCAATGAGGCGAGCTTCCTCTCTGCTGGATATGTCAGGGTATGTCCCCGTGATGACCAGTACCCCCCAGGTTGCCGCCCTCACCCAGTCATCTCTCACTCAACCTCAGCTTGCCAACTCACTCCAGGAGAAGATGGAACAACAAAACAAGGTCAGCACATTACATTCATATGTACATCCACTTGTACTATGGAATAGTAGTGCCCCCCTCCCCCTTCAAATAAAAAAAGAGGGCCCACATTATTAAAGCTAGTAAATCGCTAGTGAATATTCAAATTTAAAAGGTCACTAGATAAAGACCTTCTATTGGCATTTCTTCAGATCCTTGCTTAGCAATACAGTGGACCCCGCTTAATATAATAGTTATTTTGTCAGGAAAAATTATTATATTAACCGGACTATAATAATAAGCGTACCCAGCTAAATTCAATGTGTACAAGTATGCTAAGTGCCTATTCACGTCATGTATTATTACTATCTATTTCTAGACGATGTAATGTCCACAATAATTGATGATTTCTTCTAAAACTTTACTTTTAATGCTTCATTAAAGTTAATTTCATGAATAAAGTTTACTATTACAAGCTTGGAAAATTGCAAGATCCACCAATATGCTTCCGATAAGTTAATTGACATGCTTTCATTTTGTTTTCTTCCTGTACTTCCGGTTTTGACTAAATCTGATAAGGCATTCATGAGACAATTCGTTTTTAATAACTTCTTTCATTAAAAATCAAATAAACCACAAAGTTATGCAGAATTTTCTTATTTTCTTTGATTTATTTAGCCCATTCTTCCTATAAAATAGAGGCATATTAAAAAAAGACTTTGTCACTACTTCACTGCATACTTGCCAACTGACCCGATTTCATCGGGTCACACCCGATTTTTCAACCCTTCACCCGATTATTTTTTATGACCCGGCGGGTCATGCTTTTCACCCGATTTTTGTCGAACAACCCGTAAATCTCCCGATTTCCGGATTTGGTTCGTAAATTACCTTGCGCGGTTGACTTCCAGTTATGAACCCAAGCTGAGCTTGGATTTACGTAAACAATGCCGATGGCTATAATAGGAAAATGTTTAGTTAATTATAAGATGAGAGTTAATTATTATTGTGAGTTGTTTTGACAAACCGAGGGTTTAAATCATTAAGTGCTATGGCTTCCAATAGGCAGAGGTCATTATCAGGGCAAGCGGAATCAAAACCAACAAAGAAAACGATATCTTTGTACCTACATTAACATATCTGGGAAAAGAAATTCTCATGGGTAAAACAAAGTAATCAAGGGAAAAACGAGGCCTTTTGTTTTCTATGTAATGCGCACATTTGAATATTGGATTTGGTTTTAAAAAATGATCTAACTAAACATTCTAAAACGCTAAGTCTTGTAAAATATGCTCCTGCACAAAAGTCTTTCAAGTCACTTGAAAATTTTATGCCATCGTTTTCAGGGTTCAAAAGCAAGGTTAATGTAGCAGAAACTCTTTTTTGATAATTTTTTAGCTGAACACAACATATCATTTTCTGTGTCAGATCACTTTACAAAATTCAAAATCAGCAAAAGTTCGTTACGATGCTTCTTTGCGATAAAATAATACACATACATTTTTCTTTTGTATAAACATCATAATACACATATATATTTCTGTAGTATATACCTTTGAAATTATGCAATGGTAAATATGTCGTGAATGTCGTTACGTGCTATGACCAGATTTTTTACTTTCCAAATCTGGTCATGACCAGATTTTCACATGTTGGAGGTTGGCAAGTATGCTTCACTGCAGTACAAATCGTCAAATGGAACATCATGTACCATATGCTAAGCCATGTAAAATGTCCCATTTGTTATAAATTTATTTACAAAAACATGAGGCATTCACTTATTCAAACTGTAAAAAACCTCAATAATACAGCGATGTCACTTGTTAGGTGCATAGGTAAAGTACCCAAGCCACGTGCAGTGAGGCGTGACTAATCCCGTCTGGCCAGCACAGTCGGTAAATTTCAAAGTGATTTGGGAAGTCAGAGTGTTTATACAAGCTTCTCATGGGGGGCTAGCTCGAGAAAAAGGTGTGAAACTCAATTGACAGGCATGATCTTTCTATTATATTAAGCGGGGTCCACTATTTAAGCTACTATAATAACCGATGTAAAATACAATGATTTATTAAGAAATGGTTTTGTGTTTTGAAAAACTATTATATTAACCGAACTATAATATTAAACAGGTATTATACTAAGCGGGGTCCTCTGTATAAGTGAGAAGAGCAAAGGATCTTATTTTACTCTTACATGCAAAACAATCCAAATATAAAGTATCATTATTACAGTAAACACCGTACATAAATTTGGTTCCAAGTAATAAGTACATAAATGCTGTGTAATCTATTCTTTGAATTTGCGTTGTTTTCAGCTGATTGACCAGCTAATGCAGATGGTAAACAAGCTTGAAACCGACAGGAATAACTACAGTGAACAGATGAGGGATGTCAGAGGTGTGTAATGTAAACCTCTGGGAACCTTTTTGTGTAAACACTTGCAATTTGCTGCAAAATTTTTGAATGCTAAGTGTTATAATCTTAAAGATGGTTCAACTCATAACTAGTAAATGATACATATATGGTTTAAAATACCTGGAAAATGTTGGCTCCATATAAATGTAGTCCTAAAATGTTTTTTTGTGTGTAAATGAATGCCAAGGAACTAAGGTTGCAAAATTAGCATAAGGACGGATACATATTATACCGATATAAGTAATAAAGCCTGGTCTATTTTAGAACATTGTATAGTCAAAAAGCAGTTTGATGAAGGATTGATTGATAAATTGACTGAAGCAATGCAGAAATAATCCTGTTTATAAAATGCATGAAATATTACATGTACATTGAACCTGCCTGGCTACCTGTTTGAGTATTCTATAGCAGTGGCAGTGATTTTCATTATGTGGTTGTGTTGTAGATCAATTGTATCACCTGAGGACACACAGCCCCAAACCTGATCGAGGAGGAGATGTGGAAAACAAAATTGACCATCTCCGGCGAGACTTACAGAGCGAGATTAACAATATACATCTCCAGCTCCAGAGGAATGCCATAGACAACACGGTACACAGAGACATCAGGGACATGTAAGTCAGAAGGAGGGGTCAGAGGGAGGGCACTAGGGTTACATAGCTTGCCTGTTATAGGCCGTGATATCTAATATGCAGTTACATTGTGGATGTAGTTATTATACCAAGAAATTAAAGATAATTTAACTTATACATAGTCGTATTACAGCATTAATCTTTATTTTGCAGGAAGAACAACATACAAGATGACTTAGACCTCATGAAAAGAGATATAGACATACTGAAATCTAGAATAGGTAAGAATATTGAAGATACTGCACGGATTGGATCAGATATTGAGTTGTATTGAAATGTAGTACAAATTAGTTACCATATTTAAAATATGAATAAAGTATACTTTTACTGATGTATAAAACTTTGAATTTGTTTTAAAAAAGTGTTGATACAGAATGGAAAAAAAATTGTATTCTCCTTCTTGTTTTTCCTTTCTAGGTAAAATAGAAAATGAAGTATCATCTGTTGTTAAAAACCAGAGAGGAGTGCCTCAATATGAAAAGGTTGGAGAATTTTCTTACTTAGATTCTCATCTGTTCATGTAGTTAAAATGTATCATATGTGTCATACACTATATCCTATGATGATATTCAATTTTAATGTACATATGTGTAAATATGTAGGTGCAAAATCGGCCGTCTTCTCTGAATTCTACCACTGACACAATGAGTCGAGTGAGGGACCAGTACCAGATACAGGAACTAAGGTAAGAGGACACAGGCCTTGTCACAGATCTCTACTGAATGCATTAGTCCTCTAATACCCGACAGGCTCAATATCCAATGTGACTGTGTCTGTAGGTCTAGTGTGTCCACGCTGAGGAATAAACTGGATAACTTGGAGTACTCGCTGGGAAGTGGATCAGCCACGCCCAAACAGCGCTACACGTCAAACAGCGGCGTCAACACACCCCTGTACATCAACGCCAAGTCATCACAGCTCTACAATAATGATTTCACAGGTTCTATATCAGATTGTTGTTATTTATATTTAATAACCTGAATCAACCAATTTAATTTCACCTGGTTTGATTTATCACTTGACCACAGATTGACCTTTCACTTGTAGGCTATAAATCGGAGAAATCGGTGAACAGTGTGATGGATCTAGACGACCTTGGGCTTTCTGATGATGATGAGAGCACAGACTTTGAAATGTTTAATCCACAGAGGGCTAAAATCAGCTCTACAGAAGTAGACTCAGGTCAGTATTTAGAACCCCTAGATCTGTAATAAGGGAGGATGTGGTGTTCTAGACAAATATTTGTATTGGAATCTTAATCAAAGGCAAGAGGGGTGTACCCATTCCAGGATGAGTGTAGAGATCTGTAGCCAATAAGTGTGATCTGTATTCAGACAGGATGTGGATCAATATATCTTAAGCAAGAATTTTTTGTAGAAGAGATATAAACATTCTATTTTGTGGATCAATACCGGTTCTTGTTTCTCAAGCACTGAAAGGAGAGGTAGATTTAAGTATGTATTCTGGCCCCAATCGTCACCAACTTTCCTCAAGTCAATACTCAGCCTCAAGTCTGAGTTTTTACTTCAAATTAATGCACTTTTTATACAAGGAATTGAGTTGAGGACTGAGTTAAGGGATTTGCAAATGTTGGTGACAGCGAGGCCAGACAAGATTGTAGAGAAAATCTCTAGCAAGGGTATCTCAAGTAATGGTAGGAATTAAGGATGTAGGAGATCCATATTAAGACATGATTGTGGATCCAGATATACTGTATAGCAATATTACTCTGTGCTACTGGTAGGATACAATGGCTAGAGGGGATTAGGAGATCCAAATAAGATTGAAGTTTGAAATCGGCAGCATTAGGTCGGACACTTTGAAGAGATGGCCAACTGCCATAAATTAAAATTTCAGTTTTAAGAGCCTGTTTTACAATTCTGTACGTTATGAAGTTGACTCCATTATTTTTTGTTCAATCACAGATGAGTCATGGTAAGTTCCAGAATGTGTCTCACATTCATGTCTCATTCAGTGGTTTGCAAGCTTCCGTTTTGTTGATTTTGTTTGCCATTTTATTTTTATTTTGTTGTTGCATTGTTCTGTTTGAAACAAATTCATATTCCTTTCATTATTTGTTACTGATTTAAAGTCATGAGTGGTAGTGTTGTTTAGCAAATTGTACAAGTAGAGAGTGCATTATTCTGTGGTACAGGTAAGGATTAAATAATGTTTGTGTAACATGCCATGAATACTTTATTACCATTAATGCCATATGGCAACTCAAGGAGAACTGTACACAAAACTGGTCATGTTTAATTCTCTGTCTGCTGAGTTTATATTTGATAATGTTATTATCACCTGTTTGCATTCTTGTAGCTGAACACCGCTCGTAAATAGGCACCGTCACACAGGTACCTGGTATATAAACCCTTCAATTTCGTTACATCTGATTGCACACCTGAAACTCATGGCCAATGTGTAGTATTTCTTTCGTGGTCTTTGGATTTTATGCATTTATTTGTTATTCTATCTGCATATTCTGTTTGTTAATAATGCATTGGCCAATTTATTTCAAGTTAGTATTCTCCTGGTTTGAAAAAAGTGCGTAAAATTTGATAATTTCAACGTGGCCATGTAACACGGCGAGGCAAGATGTACGTCCACACAGGTGAGACCTCTACAGCAAAATACTTTGAACTGTTTAGAGGTCTGCACCTTATTTGGGGTTGTAGGGACAGCAGTGATGAAAGAGAAATATGGCGGACAGTGCCTATTTACGAGCGGTGTTCAGCTTTAAAGCATGTAAAATTGAATAATTCTTCATTAGCTGTCAAATATTACACATTCATTCATATACATGTATTCTTGTTTCTAGATGAAGATCTGAACCTGTCTGACCTTGACCTAAGTGATGATGACCCCTTGGAAATCTGACCCTTTGACCTCTTGCTGTACTTGTAGACTGTTTCTTGCCTTGTGAATTCCTTCCCCAGCAATACATATCAACTGTTAGTAGTGCCTCAATCTTGAATATCATTCAATAAATACTTATATACACATGTATGTATCAGTAAAGTTATTTCTGTTTGTTCATGATGGTCAAAAAGGGTTTGATCACAAAAGGCTGATCAGTCCTTTAATTTTCAATACCACATAGGTACATGTATTAGAGAAAATTGTATGGAAAATAGACAAGAGGGGAGATATTGGTACAGTAGCTGCAGGTCTATAGCTCCTGGTTTGAAAAAAAATTGGATGGACGATCTGCGAGCTCCAGTTCCATCCGTGTTAAAAAGTTGGAATTTACAGCACACCAAAAATTGCGCTAGGGTGGACTGATTAATCTTATTTCCAAAGAGGAATTTTTCGGAATCAAATAGTTGTACAGAATGTGTTCGGAAATAAGATTAATCAGTCCAAAACTAGCACAACTAGCGCCGTAAATTGCAACTTTTTAACCCCTACAGAACTGTAGCTCTCAGGTCGTCCATCTGAAATTTTTCAGACCTGGAGTTACAGACCTGCAGCTATTGGTTCAGATACATAGTAAATTATGTATAATAACTAAAGTCGTGCTTCTGTCTGTTGATGTTGCATTTTCTGTAATTTTAATCCTTGGGGATGGCTTGGTTCAATGAATGACTTTACACCAGTAAAACTCGCAAGGGCCATGCAGTTACATATAAACTTCAATTATTTACGGATAATCTAAACAAATATACAAAAGTTTGAAAATATGTAACGGTGCTTAGATTAGGCTTCATCAAGCCTGCTAAGTCTTTGGCTTTTTAGATTAAATTCAACTTGCAGTAAAATCTGACATGTATAATAAGGAAATTCAGTACCAGTATATGTAATACAGTCAAACTTCGCTATCTCAAACTAGATGGGACTGTTTAAAAACTTTGAGATATCGAGGGTAAAATACTTAAAAAATAAGTGGTTGGGACTTACAAATCACTTTGACATATCCATTGTATTTGCGATATCAGTGTTCGAGATATCAAAGTTCAACTGTAATTTGATCTGTTATTTTCTTAAGAAATTTTTCATATTCAAAAGGAAATGACAGAAATCTAGCATACAGTGATATGTATACCGGTATATATATTGCAAAATGGGAGATAAACTTGTCTATATGTTTTCCTGATTACTTTAGTACACTTGAAAATCATTTGTGGTTACAAAGCTCTTACAATATAAAGAGTTGAAATCGATACTAGTATAATCTATGATAAATTGCATTATTTATTTGAAATTCATCAAAGAAAGCAAAAGCAATAAAATCTTGATACTACACATATTAACTGGTAGATGAAAATTATCATCGCATAATAAAATACAAAATCTTAGTAAAATGTTCAAAGCAGTAACAAAGCAATGATTACTTGATTCCATACAACCATACTGCTCTAATTTGGATTTTAAAAAAACCCAGATATGGCATAAACACAAACAGAGCGGTGAAAACATTTGAGATTCTCTGAAGAATAATGTGGGACTTAATAACAACCAATAAATTCCTGCTGTGAATTGTTAACATGGTTCATACACTCCAGCTAAAAATGTTCCACTAGAGACACAATGGTGAGAATTGTCCACGGTTATGAATATTTATTATGCTGTGAATTAACGCTGCAGCGCCGGAACATCTGTAGACTGGTTATCCGACCAATCACTTCATCAATCCCTCGTCTCGGAGTCGCTATCCTCAGAATTGTTCTCCAGTAGATGGATAGCGGAGGCACAAGACACCAATGGTTTGTAGAGCGTACACAAGCCTGTCGTGAATAAGAGTAACCTCAATTTTGTTACTGCCTTTTATCTATTATAACATCAGGTATATATCACCAGGAGGGTTTAAAAATTAACACAACAAAAATCCATGTAAATTCTTTTATTGCAGTTTTTAAAATTGGTTAACTTAATATATTGCACAATAAATAATATTTGTGAGAAGAATCATCATAGTAGTTGTAAATCTTGTCCCTGTGCTCATACAGTGTACAACAATGGATTTCATTAACGATTCTCTCTCTCTCTCTCTCTCTCCCTCTCTCATATCACAGGCACCTGAAGTCCTGAAAATGGCCCAACAGCAGAAAATGCCTTCCCTTTATATGAAGAAAATAAGATACGGCATATATAAAATTATGTAAAAAAATGTTTCTATATAAATTGGGTTTGGTATTTTTCTATATTCCGATTTCTGCTTTATTTGGTGACTTGTTGATAACAATTCAGGTGCCTGAGATATAAACTAGACGGACAATAACTGGCTACGGTAAATTATGCACAAAATGCCAACCATGGAACACACTTCAAACAAAGCATAAAGAGTAAAGCAACATTGTACGTTTAATGCAATAAAAACTGATACAACTACTGTATACGAGGTTATTTTCGCCCCGTGTAATTTTCGCCCTATGTATTTTCGCCCTTTTACACTTGCAAGCGATTTCGCCCCTTCTTGAATTCGACCAGATGCAGTTGTGTTAACAGAGATATTATTTACAACATAGATTTCGCCCAGTCTTAAATTCGCCCTGACAACAAGGACGAAAATAAAACAGGGGCGAATATTTCCCTGTATACAGTATTCTTTAAAAATCCACCTTTGTATATATTTATAAATATACATGTATATTCAACCACCACTTCCTTAGTAAATTAAGGATTAAATTTAATTACATTTATTGCCTTTATTTGCCTCACATTTCAAAGTTTCTACTTTCATTTTGTTTTCTGTATTAACCTACGTTATATTTTTGTTGTAAATACTACAAAAAAAGTTCTGATTTGTACTAAAATGTTTTTAAGATATGGCAAATATCCCCATAAGAAAAGAAGAGATATAAAACATATAATTTACTTACTATAAATGATATTAAACAAACATTAAGTCTACCGGTAGTGCACAAGTGTTAAAGAAGAAGGTTCAGTTTCTTTCTATATATAAATTCTCAAGTTGTTGAAATATCATTAAAAGTACACACATATGTGTACAAAGTACCAAGTTATGCACTTTTACTCTGTTTGCAAAAGGTAATATTGACTTCAACAACATGCCATATTCCTAAGATGTCGTAAAAAAATGATGAAAAATGGTACATTTTCTCATAGTATTTTTGAGAGGAAAATGTGTCCGCAGCCGTTACCCCCAACGAAATTATTATATTTTATTATAAAGTTATAATGTGAATTTCATCATGGGCGACAGCTGCGACCATAATTTTCAATTCAAAAACTACTGAAGAATTGGTGTCTTCTGCTAAGTTTAAAGAAAATATACGAGAAAAGCACTTTTTATGACGTCACAATTATCCTTGTGAATGTCTAATCAGGTAACTATAGATTCTTATTTTTTTTTTTTTTAGGTATTCTTGACTTTTTCTTGTGTAAATAAATGCTACATTTCCATTGTTTGTCACATTTTAAAAAATCAGGGCAAAATATGACTAAAACTGTACCTAGTTCTTGTTGCTATAAAAAATACAGAGCAGAAAATGGAATGGGAAGTCAAAATATCGGTACATAATTAACAAAATGAATAAAACCAAAGTTATAAACTGCATGCAGTACCCATACTTTATTTAATTTGTTCACAAGTTGTCAAGGATCACTGAAGCAAATTGATTTCTAAAACAAAGCAAAAGAGCTTTGCCCTTAATAGTGGGTATAGAGATGATACTTTTTCAAAAGTTTGGATGTGTGATATTTGGCAATCAGAGTAAAGAAATGGTGTCTGTTTATATTATTGCATGTACATTTATTGTCATGTATCCAAGCTCAAAGAAAAATTTGTAATAAAATACCCATCTTGATTTGATTCTTAATCCCTGTCAAGTACTGTGGTTTCATCAATATTCGTTGAATACCAATTTTCGTGGATTTCGTTGTTAAGTTTATCCATGAAAATAAATGTTCATTGAAGTGCAGTTTCTACTAACAGTTTGTATTGATAGTGTCATTGGCCACGATTTACGTATCCTTGAAACTGTGATTTTCACTTTAACCACGAAAATTGATACCCTTGAATATTAATGAAACCACAGTATATCACTTGTTATCAGATTTTCTGTTTCCATTCCATTTTCTGTTCCGCTTTTTAACAAAACTGAATGCAGAGGGTGTCTTTGATATATCCTGATTAAGTAAAATAAGCTGTTAAAAACATCAGCCTTGTTCAAAAAACAAAATAAGTGATACATTTACAAATCATGCTGAATGTAAATCATTGATTAATGATATGATTTAAACACTTTAGGCTGTCAAAAAAACTGTGAAAGATTTCAATTAGCATGCTCTACATCCTCTAGGTGAAACCAAGCAACAAGACAGGTTAGTTGAAATGGTACATAATGCCATGTTAGTTGTATTATGCCAGATCACACCAGAGATCAGGCCTCTCTACCGCCATCGGACGGCTGTTAGTTTTAGGCAGACACTACTGAATACCACTCCCCACACTACAAGCCATCTCCCTCTCTGATGCTAGTGTTGATACGGTATCCTGATCTGAGAAGTGAAACAAAGAAGTTAACACTTCAGTAAAGAAGAGTTTTACAGGTGCTGTTACTGACTATTTTTGAGTGAGATTTTCTCCTGGAATTTAGGTTGAACTGACATAGATAGACCTGTTCTGTAATATTTTCAATTACAATGCATATTCCTGTTTTAGCATGTAATGTACATGTAATAAGACAAAGTCTAATGGTATCACAGTGAGGTATCACAGTGAGGTACAGTACTATGGTGGATGAAAGGTTAACATAATTTTATACTGTATATTTTAGAGTATTTCACACAGAACCAGACCTGGTCTTGGATTGCCGCACTCACAACTTGCTAGCTAGGTAAATTATCTATAAATGGTCATGCTTCATATACATGTATGTCTACGCATATATACGGCCATGCTTTAAATATGTCTACACAAGAAAATGTAGCACTACCCAGCAACTGATATGTTTCACTATATGCAGAACTACCATACACAAGCAGAAATTGAAACTGAAATCAGGTACATACAATTCATGCAATATTAAGCAAGGTTTCTCCTAAAAGAAATGTAAGCCATTAAAAGAAAACACTAAAAGTGAATAAAATCTACACAACTGTAAGAAATTTCAGTGATAAAATGTATGTTTCTTTACGATAAAAATAGTTCTAAGCAATACAAAAGAAAACAAAATTTTAACTTTGTATGGATAGAATTTTAATAACATTTTTTGTTCAATGTCTAATCATTAAAATTAATAAATTCTCTATAAATGTATTTAAAGGTGCAGTCACACGATATGATTTTCCATCAGTTTTCAATCCAATTTCCTCATTGGATTCGCTTTCAACTAAAATCGTACTGTGAAACCTAAGTCGAAAGCACAGTCTGAAATTGATTAAAAATCTGATGTACGTCTGAATTTCAATCGACTCTAGTGAGAATCGTGACTTTTTCCCATACAAAAAAAAATATTGAATAGGTTTTATTAATTGAAAATCGATTGTAAAATTGTATCTTGTGACAACCTCAGCAATCGACTCCAATCGACTTACCTGAGCAAGTCGATTGAAAATCGGACAGCAAATTGCATTGTGTGACCGCACCTTAAGTATATCTGGTGGCTGAATTTTGTGACACAATAGGAAAGTCTAGTACCCATGGTATCTTAGGCTTTAGGCGAAGTAATGAATTTAAAGAAGAATAATTTTAAAGATTAGAAAAGTTTAGTGGGATTTATGATAACCACTGGTCTATATATTCTACAACAAAAACTGACATCTTGGCTCAGTTAAAATTGCTTGCATTCTTTTAAATTACTCTTTTACATCAGGAGGTAGAAAAATACTTTAAAATGGCCAAGACCACCTTCCCTCATTAAAAACTTGACAAGATTAGTCGCATTATCACACGAAGCACTACAGGTATGTTATTGCTGTGAGTATTTTCCCTTAAAGCATCCTCTCATTCACTCACTTCCTCTGTCTTCCACTGATCTACCGGTACTTGGCCACAGGCCACTATAAGGAGCACTGAGCAAAAGGTCCCTGAGATGTACAAACAGAGGGAGCTAACTAGACAGCAGCTCCAGGTCATACTGATTGATCAAAGGTTTGCTACCTTCTGTTTTGTCTGCTCTCTGTCGAGGCGGGAGCAGGAAGACGATGGAGAGCGCCACCAGGGCATGCCACACACTGTGTATATACTGGTAGTTCTCCTCAGTTTCCAGGAAGGCAAAAATAACTACACCAGTTGCTGCACATATAACACCAGGCAACAGGAAGAAGAGGTAGCGGCGCTTGGAGGGGTACAACTGTCGCCGCCTTACACACTTAAGAATCTGTGAATTAATATTCATCATTAGTGTTCCCTTATATTTTATAACAAGAGGCCCATGGGCCACATCGCTCACCTGAGGAACAATAGGTATGATAAAATCAGCTTAATGGAGTCATAATAAAAACTATCTGGACAATGTAGTATAATACATGTAGATCCTGTATAAATAAAAATCAATTTTTTCCACTGGTTTTTGAGAAGAAGATTTTTAAAGATTTACTCAATATATTCCTAAGTAAAAGGTCGACCCCCCCATTTTGGCCCCACCCTACCCCAGGGGGTCATGATTTTCACAACTTTGAATCTACACTACCTGAGGATGCTTCCACATAAGTTTCAACTTTTCTGGCCAAATGGTTTTTTAGAAGAAGATTTTTAAAGATTTACTCTATATATTTCTATGTAAAAAGTCGACCCCCCCCATTTTGGCCCCACCCTACCCCAGGGGGGTCATGATTTTCACAACTTTGAATCTACACTACCTGAGTATGCTTCCACATAAGTTTCAGCTTTCCTGGCCAAATGATTCTTGAGAAGAAGATTTTTAAAGATTTACTCTATATATTCCTATGTAAAAAGTCGACCCCCCATTGTGGCCCCATCTAACCCCCAGGGGTCATGATTTTCACAACTTTGAATCTACACTACCTGAGGATGCTTCAACATAAGTTTCAGCTTTCCTGGCCAAATGGTTTTTTAGAAGAAGATTTTTAAAGATTTACTCTATATATTCCTATGTAAAACGTTGACCCCCATTGTGGCCCCACCCTACCCCCAGGGGTCATGATTTTCACAACTTTGAATCTACACTACCTGAGGATGCTTCCACATAAGTTTCAGCTTTCCTGGCCTAACGCTTTTTGAGAAGAAGATTTTTAAAGATTTACTCTATATATTCCTATGTAAAAAGTCGACCCCCCCCATTTTGGCCCCACCCTACCCCAGGGGGTCATGATTTTCACAACTTTGAATCTACACTACCTGAGGATGCTTCCACATAAGTTTCAGCTTTTCTGGCCAAATGATTTTTGAGAAGAAGATTTTTAAAGATTAACTCTATATATTCCTATGTAAAAAGTCGACCCCCCATTGTGGCCCCATCCTACCCCGGGGGTCATGATTTTCACAACTTTGAATCTACACTACCTGAGGATGCTTCAACATAAGTTTCAGCTTTCCTGGACAAATGTTTTTTTTAGAAGAAGATTTTTAAAGATTTACTCTATATATTCCTATGTAAAAAGTCGACCCCCCATTGTGGCCCCACCCTACCCCCGGGGGTCATGATTTTCACAACTTTGAATCTACACTACCTGAGGATGCTTCCACATAAGTTTCAGCTTTTCTGGCCAAATGATTTTTGAGAAGAAGATTTTTAAAGATTAACTCTATATATTCCTATGTAAAAAGTTGACCCCCCATTGTGGCCCCATCCTACCCCCGGGGGTCATGATTTTCACAACTTTGAATCTACACTACCTGAGGATGCTTCCACATAAGTTTCAGCTTTCCTAGCCAAATGGTTCTAGAGAAGAAGATTTTTGAAAATTTCTTGAAAATTTTCATTAATTCCTAATTATCTCCCCTTGTAAGAGGGCTTGGTCCTTAATTTTCACAACTTTGAATCCCCTTGGGCTAAGGATGCTATGTGCCAAGTTTGGTTGAAATTGGCCCAGTGGTTCTTGAGAAGATGTTGAAAATGTGAAAAGTTTACAGACAGACGGACAGACGGACGACAGACAAAATGTGATCAGAATAGCTCACTTGAGCTTACAGCTCAGGTGAGCTAAAAAATAACCACCTAAAACACTTAATAATCTACACATCAAAATTTGTCATTAATTAATGTATTAAAAATTACCAAAAAACAGTAACATTATTAATAATCTGCAAATCCAAATTCATTGCTTCTGTTCTTTTTAACAATATATCATGAATAATCTAAGTGAACATATCTTTACACAAAAGCAGTTAAAATTTTCACAAAAACCTACTTTTTAGCATCACTAGGGTGCAGTACATCTTTTATTTTGCTTGAAGCATACATTATTCTTTGTCAAGTTGTACAAGTATTGCTTACCCAGGAGGCCATCATTATGACGATCCCCAGACATATAGGAATCAGGAATACGTAAAGGGAGTGTTTGTCATACATCATCCCCACCGCCAGGCCCAGCATCCCCAGGGTCACCAGAAAACTGTGGGCCTTCTCGGGGAGACGAGCCATGGCCAGGGTTGTGACCCAGAAAGAAAGGTACGAGCCCAGGAAATCACAGAAGCTGAGGACTTCGTACTTCATCATACAGTACTGGTAGAGACCTTTGCTGGAGTCGCAAGCATGGTAAAACTGGAGAAATAAAAGGTTAAATGTAGGCATGAACGTAAGAGTTTATATGACTCAGTAACAAATCTAAGGAGGTTGGGTGGTAATACCCATCAGATTTTCTGAAAGTTTTTAGGTAAGATTTTTTTAAGCTACAAATTATCATTTTAATAGTAGAGAAAAAATACATATATTTGAAAAGTTGGCTATATCTTAATACAGAGCTCTTTTTCTCAATGACATTAATACAGGTTAAAATGGTCAGGACTATCCTGCCCTCCTAATAGATTACTCTAGAAATCAATGAGTTTACCTTCCAATGTCTATCATAATTTCTTCATTAGTAACTTACTGTTGAGAAAAACATGGTGAAAAAATAGACCAGGCCCTCTAGATAGTAACGGCGATAGAAAGCGAGAAAGATGCTGGGGATAAAGAATAAGTTACTGAGAGACAGAAGGAGGGTCCCCATCAAAATGGTCCCATTACTCTCCGCATTACTACCATCGGTGCATCCGTACCCAGCCCAGCCTACAAAGAGAGACCAAGGCTGATCATGTTGTTGAAGTGATATTATTCTAAGTTAATACATTTACTTGAACATTTTACAACTTTCGGTACTTTGATGATTTGCAATCTTAGAAAATAGTTCAACTTACACAATGTGAATTTTTCACTTCCCTCATAATACCCACTCCTCAACATTGATAGTATAATATAACAAAAAGTAAAATTGGGTTTTGATACCAAATACCAGGTATAATGACTATAATATTGAAGTTTTTTTGTAAGGATACTTCTAACCTGATTTTGCAGTGTTACAAATTTCTCTTATTTAAATCCATAGGAATTTTTTTCATGAAATTGTACTTAAGCTGTGATATATTAGATGAAGCAAGTGTCCCTAACTCCCCTTACCTGCGTAACACTGACAGGTGCTAAAGATGTGGGACCCACTGATGTACTCCTCACATGCGCCGAACGTCCCGCACTGACCGTCCACACAGCCGGTGAGGCTGAGGGACAGGCTCACCCCCGGCAACAAGGTACAGGGCTCCACCCTAAATAAAGGGACATAATTGAATCAACATCCAGTACACAAACATTCCAGTAACACAGAGGCAGCTCTTATAAAATCTACTGTTATTACATCTTTGCTAGCAAAAGGTTTACGATCCACTCTGCTCCTCTACAACCCTTGGCAGATTTAGCCAATGTTTTCAGAAATAGCAGAGTGCCGTCTAGGGATTGAGTTAAATTGGAGCACCTAAAATACGTATTTTTCATCTAAGAGGTATTTGAAGAAATGGTTGTGAAAAAAATAATAATAATTTTTAAAAAAACTCATATATTTGTAATTATATATTGTATGTTATTCATTAATCATGTAAAAATTGTAACAATGATTGCATTTAAATTTTGTATAAAAACACAACGAACTAAATCACCAATTAGTAGATACCCTGAGATCGTCTGGGTTCGCAATCAATCAGATTTCGTTGCGTGAGTTTTGATTTTGTCAGCTAAATCTGCCAAGGGTTGAAGAGGTGCAAAGTGGATCGTAAACCCTTGGCTAGCGAAGATGCTGTTATTAATCTATGACTACTTTGACTGTGATGCTTACATATCAGGGATAGACATTATCTTTTAAATTAACTTGCCCTTCAGACTTTCGTTTTGTTTCCCCCCACAGTATATTTAAAAAGAGAAGACTGTGATGCCAAGTTAAAAACCGAAAGATCTCCATTTCCATCAAACACACATGTGTTCTTTGTGAAATGAATAAGTCATACGAGATATTCATTCAGAATACTGCTCTTTATTGTGACAGCACATACATGTACCGTTACAGGGAAAAAAAACCTGTCATCGAACACTTGTGTATTTATTAACGCGATCGGTGAATCAATGAAACAAGAATATCATATTGAACGACTTACTTAAAGCGCTAACGGAAAACTGAAGAGTTCCAAATCAGAAAAAATGTTGTTTTAATGATGAAAATTGTTTGTAACCAAAAAAAGACATACTTTTAATCAGAAATTTTACTTGCCCTATCGGACAAGTCTATCCAGAGTTTCACTAGCCCGAATATAGATTTTACTTGCCCCGGGAAATCAGGCAACCTTTAATGTCGATCCCTTTAATAATATTTTTTAATAAATGAATGTTAGTTTCAGAGGAGACTCCAGTTTTCCTAGTTTTCCTTTCCAGTTTTTACTGTTAAGAAAATGTTTACATTGACATACATTTCACAGATACATACTGATTGGAGGTCCTGTTCCAACATTGACTGTGGAGGGCCAGATACCAGGTCCCTGCCTCGGGGTAGGGGATGTAGCGGGTGACCGGGCCAGTGGAATTGGAGAAGACGGTCACTGGGAGGCCATGGGAACATTCTCTGATGGTCTCCTGGTGAGGGAGGTAGCCCTTGACAAGACATGCCCACACCAAGGAATCCTGGGAAGGATTCTGGAGAAAATAAAAAGTAAACTGTGACCTAATGCACTGGCATCTTGGTAGAGTTAATGTACATGTTGAAAACTATTTGTTAAAGAAAATACTAAAATGCAGAATATGAAAAGAACATTCAAGCTCGTTTTCTTCTGTATCATACTTACATTTTTGAGGAGTAAATTTGTAAGAGTAAGCTTCAATGTTCCCCCTATGTCTTTATCAGCATCCAGGTGAAGATCTGTGATCAGTACAGCTTCATCAGACACAAGGATTTCATTTGCTGGTATTGGATTCATGAAGATGTTTGGAAAGAAGAAGTAAGCTTTGAAGAGATCTTTGGAGACCTGGAAGCGTCCCAGGCTGGAGATCAGAATACAGGCGTTATCATGAGTCAGACTCGAGTTTACAACAGCTGGTGTGGCACTGGTGTTAGCGTCAAGACTACTGTTGTCAGCCAGGTCCACTGTGTCCTGTATCCTGTCTGTCGGACTCTGTCTGTTAGTCTGGTCGGAGGGACTCACATTTTCGAAGATGTTATTAAATGGGCAAACTGTCAAAATATCATGATTGGCTCATCATTAATAGTGAGCATTATAGGAAACATGCCATCGAAGGTTGATCCCATTTAAAATAGGTGATTTTTAACTTTACAACCATTTAAATTGATAAAGCACGTGGACCACTTACATTTGGGAATAAAGCTGAGTTTGAAGTTGATAGATCCATTTCCCTTGTATCTAAACCTAAGGTAGTTCCAGCTGGTGATTAAAGGAGAGTGAATCATGGCCTCACACACACTTTCATTTGAACAGTCTGTGGTGGAGTTGTCTACTGAGGGGAGGGTACCAGTTGATGCGTCCACCAGCACAGAGCAAACATTTCCTGTCTTGTTGTCTATCTTCACAGAGCAGTTACTAAGCACCGCTGTGTAAGCATATGTATTATCAGGAAGCCAAAATCTGTAATAATCAATTTGTGACTCTTCATTCACTCTTGATTTTCTTTGGTTTCTTTTTATTATTATTTTATTATTTATTTTTTTTTTTGACACATTCTCGGCTTTATATCTCAAACATAGGTAATCACAGATTACAAAGCTCACCGAGACGAGGCATCACCTTTTTGAGGAATCACCTTTATGAGACCACCTTTATCATATTATTTGAAAATCATAGTTAATAATGATCTTGGATATACATGGATACTGTTTTGACACAATATCGTATAACTATATCATATGTTAAAAAATTGTATAATAATCATATGTTCATTTCATAGGGTATTATATGATACAATGTTTATCAATACAATAATATAAAATACGATATTGCATCCTATGATACCTACAATATATATCATATAATACAATAAATACCGTAATAAATAATGATGAAATATGATATTGTAACATATGATATGACATTGTATCTTGTTATACATTATTGTATTTGATCACATAATACAATATCATAATTAATATTATATGATACAATATAATAATATATGATACAATATCATATCACATAATACATCACAATATTGTAACATATAATATTATATAGTATAATATTATAGTATGATATTGTATTGTATGATATTGTATCATATTTGATACATAATAGGATATTGAATCATATGATACAATAAAATTAGATACAATATTGTAACATATCAATTGACACAATATCATGTGATATAGTACTATATTATATCATACAATATCATATTATACTATATTGTATTATATGATACAATATCACATTATACAATATCATATAATACATTTTCATGTGATATAATAATATATAAACCAATATCATATACAATATCGTATCATATGATATGATATATATTATACAATATCATATCATATGATACAATATTATATGTTGCAATATCATATGAAACAATAGCATGTGATAAAATAGTATATTATACAATATCATATTATACAATATTGTATCATAATAAACAATACTATACATAACAATATCATGATACAATATTATATCATAATGTACAAAAAAATTCATTTGATACAATATCATATCGTATCATATAACTTTTTACAATACAGTGGACCCCGCTTAATATAATAGTTATTTTGTCAGGAAAAATTATTATATTAACCGGACTATAATAATAAGCGTACCCAGCTAAATTCAATGTGTACAAGTATGCTAAGTGCCTATTCACGTCATGTATTATTACTATCTATTTCTAGACGATGTAATGTCCACAATAATTGATGATTTCTTCTAAAACTTTACTTTTAATGCTTCATAAAGGTTAATTTCATGAATAAACTTTAATATTACAAGCTTGGAAAATTGCAAGATCCACCAATATGCTTCCGATAAGTTGACATGCTTTCATTTTGTTTTCTTCCTGTACTTCCGGTTTTGACTAAATCTAATAAGGCATTCATGAGACAATTCGTTTTTAATAACTTCTTTCATTAAAAATCAAATAAACCACAAAGTTATGCAGAATTTTCTTATTTTCTTTGATTTATTTAGCCCATTCTTCCTATAAAATAGAGGCATATTAAAAAAAAGACTTTGTCACTACTTCACTGCAGTACAAATCGTCAAATAGAACATCATGTACCATATGTAAAATGTCCCATTTGTTATAAATATATTTACAAAAACATGAGGCATTTACTTATTGAAACTGTATAAAACCTCAATAATACAGCGATGTCACTTGTTAGGTGCATAGGTAAAGTACCCAAGCCACGTGCAGTGAGGCGTGACTAATCCCGTCTGGCCAGCACAGTCGGTAAATTTCAAAGTGATTTGGGAAGTCAGTGTGTTTATACAAGCTTCTCATGGGGGGCTAGCTCGAGAAAATGGTGTGAAACTCAATTGACAGGCATGATCTTTCTATTATATTAAGCGGGGTCCACTATTTAAGCTACTATAATAACCGATGTAAAATACAATGATTTATTAAGAAATGGTTTTGTGTTTTGAAAAACTATTATATTAACCGAACTATAATATTAAACAGGTATTATACTAAGCGGGGTCCTCTGTATAATATATGATATAATATTGTATCATATAAAACAATAGTGTATCATATCATACAATACTATTATATCATAGGAATCATATCATTTAACAACGAACACATCTATCAAGCAGGTTTGAGATAGGAGAATTTTTTTAGCATCCTTGATAATGGAGATCTGCATCTGAAGCTACCTCTGCGGTTCATTAATATTATAGTTAAATCAACTATGCAAGCTATTATCTATAAAATATGTGACCTGTTCCAAAAAAAAAAATCTCATCCAGCATCCAAAATCTACGGCTCAGATTCAGCATTCAAGCCTGCCAGGTGCATCAGTATCATAAGATGCATCATCCATGCAAGTTTGGTGAAGTTAGGACCAGTAATAACTAAGATATAATCATCAGAGGGCACCTGCTCCAAAAACTTTAACAAGCTCTTAAAACCTTAACCTCCCTCCAGCATCCGAAACCTATGGGTCAAATTCAGCATTCATGACTGTCAGGTGCATCAGTATCATAAGACGCATCATCCATGCAAGTTTAGTAAAGTTAGGATCAGTAATAACTAAGATATATTTTTTAGCATCCTTGATAATGGAGATCAGGCTCTGCATCTGAAGCTACCTCTGTGATTCATTTATATTATAGTTCAATCAACTATGCAAGTTTGAAATAGTACTAATATTTATTAAACATGTGACCTGTTCCAAAAAACTTAACCTAATCCAGCATCCGAAACCTTTGGCTCAGATTCAGCATTCAAGCCTGTTAGGTGCATCAGTATCATAAGACGCATCATCCATGCAAGTTTGGTAAAGTTAGGACCAGTAGTAACTTAGAAATTGCTATCAAAGGGCACCTGCACCAAAAACTTTAACCTGCTCCAAAAACCTTAACCTCCTTCAGCATCCGAAACCTATGGCTCAGATTCAGCATTCATGCCTGTCAGGTGCATCAGAATTATAAGACACACCATCCATGTAAGTAATAACCAAGATATAATCATCAAAGGGCACCTGCTCCAAAAACTTTAACCAGCTCTAAAAACCTTAACCTCATCCAGCATCCGAAACCTATGGCTCAGATTCAGCATTCCTGCCTGTCAGAGGCATCAGTATCATAATACACACCATCTATGCAAGTTTGGTGAAGTTAAGACCAGTAATAACTAAGATATAATCATCAGAGGGCACCTGCTCCAAAAACTTTTACCAGCTCTAAACACCTTAACCTCATCCAGCATCCGAAACCTATGGCTCAGATTCAGCATTCAAGCCTGCCAGGTGCATCAGTATCATAAGACGCACCATCCATGCAAGTTTAGTGAAGTTAGGACCAGTAATAACTAAGATATAATCATCAAAGGGCACCTGCTCCAAAAACTTTTACCAGCTCTTAAAACCTTAACCTCATCCAGCATCTGAAACCTATGGCTCAGATTCAGCATTAAAGCATGTCTGGTGCATCAGTATCATAAGATGCACCATCCATGCAAGTTTGGTAAAGTTAGGACCAGTAGTAACTTAGAAATTGCTATCAAAGGGCACCTGCACCAAAAACTTTAACCTGCTCCAAAAACCTTAACCTCCTCCAGCATCAGAAACTCATGGCCCTGATTCAGCATCCAAGTCTTTCAAGTCCATAAGTAGGTCAAGATGCATCATCCATGCAAGTTTGGTGAAGATAGGACAAGTAATAACTTAGATACAGGACCTGCAACAAAAACTTTAACCAGGTCCGGACGCCGAAGCCGAGGGTATAGCATAATCTCCCCCCGACTTCATCTCGGTGAGCTAAAAAGTGTTCTTCCGATTTCAATGAATTTTCAGAGCTTTTGTGAAGTGACCTTGCCTCAATGATGTTAAAGTTTCAGCGATAACGTCACTTCCGTTCAAATTTGACGGCCATTTTTTATTTTACAAAAGTGATTTTGTCCGGAGGAAAGCTCAAGAACCGTTATAGAAATTGCTTTGAAATTTTCGCAGGTGATAGATGTATCAATAGTATTGTGTACTGAAGGGTTTAAATTTTTATTCATTTATTTTGCTCGAAACTGGAAGTAGTTTCGATTTTTTGAAATTTTCATTTTTTTAAAATCAAAACAATTAATGCAACCGTGTTACAGAGTCTGTCAGGGTGAATTCAAATCTGAAATCTGTTTTAAAATCGGACGATGCATTACATAGAAATTAGGATTTAAAAATTGATTTTTCCGGAAATTTTGATTCCGCATTTTTGGTTTAAAAAATAGCGTAAAGTTCAAAGTTAAATTAACTCGTACCTAAAATAATTTTGAAATTTGTTAAGTCGTACTTGAACACATTTGGATTTTTTTTGTCAAGTCGTTCTTGAAATCGGTAAGGTTTTTGTTAAGTTGTAATTACAATCATTTGGATTTTGTTAAGTCGTACCAAGAATGATTCAATTTGTTAAAGTTTTTTAAATTTTTCGTTGTTATTAGTTTAAGAACTCTGCTTCTTACAGGAACTTCGAGCTTTACTTTCGACATTAACGGAAGACCCACTTGTTGCTTTGCAACGAGCTTTGCTCTAGTTTTTTATATTTTTTTAAATTTTAACTCTATATTGATACCTGTTCACAGAAAAATAAGCCATTGCTTCAAAGTCTGCAATCCTTGATGCCATGTACATGTGTGTGTGTGTGTGTGTGTGTGTGTGTGTGTGTCTCTCTCTCTCTCTATATACACACACACACACACCGGTATATATATTGACACCATCCTATGAGATAGTTAGTTCACTGTATGTTTATAGTCTGATATAATTATGTGTACTAAGTCATTTTTTGTGCTGTGACTTGTTCAGCAGTCATGACTTCACAGAATCTGTGTCCTTACCTAACAGTTTTATTTGGTCCCTCGCTCACGTCGAGCCTGATCTCGGACTGCCCCCTGGTGTGAACTTCTTGTATGTCTTCCTGGACTGCGGTGATGACACGGACTCCTAAAGCGTACCCACATTTCTTCTCATCCACTCCCTACCATACAAACACAACACATAAGAAGGTATTCTTAGAATGAAATGTTTTCTCATGAAAGTGAAATTCTTTGAAGTGCATGCAATAATTATAATTTTTTGACAGAGATATAAGTACCTTGTAAGAAAAAATCTCGATCAATTTCTTGAGTGTAAATTGGCATGCTATTCAGTTTTAACATCAATATATTTTATGATGTTTACCTCTTTGTTCTTCAAAAAATGTTTGACGCCTTCAAAAGTTGTCATAAAATGCAAGTTCATGTTAAAAGATTCTCATTTTTTTATTAAATGGTTACCTTCTGTGTTATTTTTTCACTGGATTTCTTGGGCAAAAAGGAAGCAATAAACCATGGTCCAGACTGGGGTGCTTGCAGCACTAAAAGTGATGACTGATTATTTGTCACTGAAACAACATGGTGTTCTAAATTCCTTCTGAGGTGAAAGTTTCCAGGAAACGACTCATTGTAGGGCGTTCCCACAGGATATCCCCCTGGTCGCACATATCTGAAACAATCATCATTCCATCAAAACATATATACCGGTATGATGCATGTGCAATATGTTATATGATGTGTAATAACATGACGTTGGGTGCTGCAGGATGTAATTACATATGTACTAGACATTACCAGTAGTCATATGTTCATAATCATAGCGGGAACTTTTCAATCATAAACTAAAGCATAGAGCTCTTTTTATTACACCATAGGACACAGTGAGTTCATTTTGTTCTACCGGTAGTTTTATTGATGAGATTGTCTGATTGATCAACACTTACACATTAACTGTTTTATGAGGACAGTTGAGATCTGAGGTTGAGCTTTTGATCAACACTGTTTTATGAGGACAGTTGAGATCTGAGGCTGAGCTTTTGATCAACACTTACACATTAACTGTTTTATGAGGACAGTTGAGATGTGAGGTTGAGCTTTTGATCAACACTTACACATTAACTGTTTTATGAGGACAGTTGAGATCTGAGGCGGAGCTTTTGATCAACACTTACACATTAACTGTTTTACAAGGACAGTTGAGATCTGAGGCGGAGCTTTTGATCAACACTTACACATTAACTGTTTTATGAGGACAGTTGAGATCTGAGGCTGAGCTTTTGATTAACACTTACACATTAACTGTTTTATGAGGACAGTTGAGATCTGAGGCAGAGCTTTTGATGTCCAGTAGAGTACTGGCTGCGTTGGCTGGAATGTACACGGACGTAAGGCCTGCTGATTGGTAGCCTTTGTAGTCGGTCATCTGAACCGTCACTGTCCATGATACAGTACTAGAGTACACTGAAACCAACAGCAGAAATAAACCATTAAATAGTTCATGTTTAACCAGTTTTGTGTGTAGTACTGTAACAAGGGAATCATAAACAATTCAGAATTTGTACAAATACTTTTCCTACAAAGTTGGAGATAGAAGGGAAAATGAATTTTCTCTGTTTATACATCTGTTTACAGTTTTATTTCATTGCTCAATTCCTAAAGTTATAGCGAGCGAAGCAAGCTTTAAGAACCAGTGTATGCAGTAAAAAAAGCGAGCTAAACCTACAGATTCATCAAGAAAAATTTTTTGTCTACGTCCCTTAGTGCTCTCTAATGTTTCTCCTGTGGTGCTATACCAAAAAAAGGTAACTTTTAACTCATAATTTAGGGTGCCTTGAGGTCTACACGTTTTCAGTATCGCACAAGCTTCGGTAAGATCAATAAGATTTTTTACATGCTTCCTATTTGTTCGTATTGAATTGAGATATGTAAACAAATGATTATGGAATTAAACGTATGATGTCACAGTGATCTCGCGCTATATTTGCCGCGATAAATTTAGAGGTGGATCAAACATCTGTAATGCGTGTACCGGTACTATAGCTATTTCAGTATAAACTGCGATACCTGCCTCATTGACATATGATTTGTTTTCAATTTCTTTTTTGATAGAGAGATTATATATATACCAGCAAGAGCCATACTTTACTGTCATATTGATCCAATTTGATTAATTTAAGCTAATTTTGCATGCATGCACAGTAAGTATGAGTAGACTCTGAGAGGAAATTTTTAAAAAAATAGGACGTTTTCAACTAAATGAAAAAGAATGAAGAGAAAAACAAACAGTTAAAAAATTTATGCAGATATATTGCATATATTCAAACCATTAAATTTGAATATGGGAAATTACACACCTACAAACAGGGACCGGGGGCACTGAAAACGTATGTAATTAGAATGCAAAAATAATCAAATTTTTAAAAAAATTATAAACCAGGAAAAATATAAGGTACAAAAAAAAAAAAATATTGTATTTATCGTTAACACTTTTGACCAAATTAAACACAAATTATATGTATATTACAGACTGATCAATTCTCTTCAAAAGCAAGTCAATTTTTTTTGTATGAATTTTTTTCAATCTGATTAAAATCAGCCGTTCTGATACGCTACCGCACTCGAACATCTGAAACAAGCGCTTAGAGGTCACGTCCGAACGACCCGACAATCTAAATATTTAAATATAAGGTCGTGACCTTTTTGCCCAATGAGAATCCCCGTCTCTTAAAGACTATCGGGTGAAGTAACAGCAAGGTAAATATAACCGCACAGATTTATGGGAAATTATCTGCTAGCAGAGTTTTGCTAGCCACAATTTGATTGGCTTATCGAAAGGTCGTTCGGACGTGACCTCTAAGCGGCTTGTTTCAGATGTTCGAGAGCGGTAGCGTATCAGAACGGCTGATTTTAATCAGATTGAATTTTTTTTAACTTTGAAATGTTATATTCTCTCTCAAAAATTCTTTGACGTTTGTTGATAACTAAGTAAATAACACAAAGTTGACAATGATGCAAGGTATTGTAATTCTTGCTGTGCTCGCCACAACGGTAGCACCGTAAAACATATTACTTTCTCTTTATGAAAATTTCCCAGTATAAGAAAATCGAAAGGACATTGTTTGTAAGGGAATAATCAATAATGTAATGAATTGATAAATCTGATCGTTGTGACCAAACAAAAAATAATTACTTATTAAATCAACATTTAATTCAGTAGAATTTAGTAAAGAATATGAAAGATAATCTGAGATGTTTCGAAATATTATTATGGCACGATCATGATACAGTACACGTACAGTCAGTATGTTCTCGCAATGAACTTGATTTTATTTTTCCTATTCAGTATTTATAGCATCACCGATAAAAAAAATAAAGGAAAGCACAACAACATACAAATACACTTACGTTCAGATGATACGACGTTAAACAAAAGAAAAATCTCAATCAGAACATAATTCCCTTTCATAGCAAAACAGGAAGTAAACAAAAACTACCGATGCATATCGAACCCGATAATAATAATCCTTGTGATTGCAAGTCTTTTGTTTTTGAAATTTATAAACTCTGCTCTGTTATAATAAAAAATTTACAAATATCATTTGAGTAAACGGTATCTAACTAAAACAAAGAATATGAATAGGCTATAGTGTTTTCATTAATTTCTATTGTGATGACGTCATTTTAAATATGTGACGTTACGACGAGAAAAGAGATGGGTTGCTCAAGTTGTTGTGGAAAAACAAAAACAACAAAGGTGAAACCCCTTAAAGTAAGATATATACGTAAAACATGTGGCTACAATATGCTTTTCCTGTCAAAAAATCTAGTTTATTGATACAGGTTTTCTCATTTTTTTTGTTTTGTTTTTTGTTTTGTTTTCGATGCCCTTCAAGATCATGACCTGTGTAAAAGGTAGCCACATTTGAGTTACAGGCTAGCCCACCCTAGTAGATACAGACATTGCTGAATTTAGACGATAGCAATATGTTCTGTACTTATCAGATCATAGTCATAGTATTCAAATAATAATATAGGACTTTTAGTTAAACCCCATCTTCACAACGTCAAGGTTTTGTGTAAAGTTATTATATAGAAATATTCACTGCCAACCCCAATCCCCTCCCCAGCATCAGGAAACAGTCTATTTATAAATAGTTGGGGAAAGGAGAAGTAATGCTGTATATATAAAAGAAATAATTGTGTTTTTAAAAGAGCAGAGAGAGAACTCCACAAGTTTCCCACTTGTCATATTGTAAATTTTGAATATTTATTGGTTGGTTATAAATATGACAACGATAGAAGGGTGTGTGGGTGTACATTTTGTATTTACACACACCAACTAAAAATTTACAAAATAAAAACGGATTATTATTTTTGCTTTTCGAAATCATTTTAGCTTTTTATAGATATAACTTTTTGGGCTTGTCAAAAAATATTGAGTTCGTGTTTTTAAGGGTGGGCTAGGTACTCCCTTATTTGATCTGGCTAAAATCCTGGAGTTGCGCATGTTACAATACCGTTTTGCCTCATGGTATTAAGGTTGTTGGATTCAGTTCTGACGTCACAAAACCCCCACCAAATGTGTGAGTCCACAGTCACGCACTGTGCTGGAGTGCCTATAGTAACAGTTGATGCAATGTTGTAGACAGAGGAGGACGATGACTGGCCGGAGCTAGAGGACGGTCCTATCGCCGACAGACAATGTCGGGACGTGGTGTTCCTCATCATCTTCATCCTCTACCTGGGGGGAATGGTAAGCTATCATAGTTACGTTATTTGAGGGCACACGGGCAACCAATTTGACTGCGAGCCTCTTCGTATTAATATTAAACTACAGATTTTAACTATGGGTACGAATAGCTTGCGGTCAAATCGGGGGAATGGTGTCAGAGCATCAAAAGTCCGTTGTATGAGGGCACAGGGACGAAGCCCGTTTTAATAAAAAAAAAATAGTGATACGATTTAAAGGGACCTAGATAAGATTTCAGATGAAAATTTTATATCTGATTTTTATGTATAAAATAGTTTACTTGTGTATTTTGAATGATTTGCCACAATTTGAATGTTAGAAGTCAATTTACAAGCGAGATACAGATGAAAGTAGTTGTTGTTATGTAAACAATGCTCGAGTCTTATATTTGTTTACAAATAATACAAAGTACAGAAATTGCCATTTGTTTGACAAAATAACTTGGGGAAACAAGATAAACTTATTAAATGTGTTCATAAATAATTTTATCAACGACAAAAAGTAACATTAGATAAAAACTTATACTAAAACGACATATATGTACACAATAACTGGATTTGTGCTTTGTTTACAAACAAAGAATTGTAACGTCTGTAACTTGCTTCTAACTCGAAATTTGACTTTCAAATTTTGACAAAACATTCAAAACATCTATACTGACCGTTCTAGACATTAAAAATGACAAAATAAATTTTGAAAAATTTCAGCCCAAATCGTGTCCAAGTCCCTTTAATAGCTTGTGGTCAACACGGACCTAGCCCCTGTGTTTGATACGGTTCATCTTGAGTCAGAGTGTTATCTCACTGATGTACATGCCATTGAGATTTTTCTTCAAATTGGTGGATTATGATGATTTAACCTTCATTTGAACAAAAGGACATGGCTACTGTATTAGACATATGTCATATTGGAATTCCTTTGCAAATCACATTAGAAACTTTTGTTATTAAAACGCAGATAGTTCAAAAGGCCAAAAGAATAGAGTGATAGCTTCACGCGCGGGTGGAAAGGGGTCCGAGTTCTGTTCTACAATGTCGACTCAAAATACAGGTCCAAACTATCTCACCGTGCATTTACTAGTTATACTTTTTATTAGAAGAAAACGTCTTGGCCACATCCAACGATACCAGTATTCGGGACAACTGTGGTTCAGCAGTAGTCTAGTTGGTATGAGAGACGATTTTCTCTCTACCAATAGCATTTCAATATTGACCCACCCCCCAAATTGATACTACATGTATATATAGTATTAATAAATGGGGTAAAAGATGGGTAAACATTCTGTTATTATACCGAATGATTTATTTGAAATAAGTCTAATTTTGTCGCCGATATTTTTTTCTCGTATAAATGAAACATGTAGTAATTTGGTAAAAGTAGATGATGATTCGCCGTAGGAGTCAGATCAGAGTGTCTTTCTCTTCTAAACCGCGAACGGACAGGATCTCGTATTCCGAGCCAAGGTTTCAAGAAAATCACATGAAATAGACCATTTTACACATCGAGTTTGGCCATGCATGTGTGCACAACTCAACCCATCAATTTTCGACCATACAGAGCGTGCCATCTAACACTGTGTAAGATAACAATGGTTTGATTTATAGCAGCGATATTTCATTTAAATTCGTTGGGCCAAATTTTCATGGATTGTCAAATTTCAAAAGTTTGTTGGGTTGACATTCGCGAATTTTCTCTTTAAAGACCTTATTCATTGGGGATGTTTTATAAAATTATTCGTTGGTAAGAGGTACCCACGAAATCCACGAAAATTGAGCCTTCGGGAATACTATTCGGGATTTTCATAACCTCGACTTATCGTTCGTAACACGAGTAATCTCCCCATTAGAGCAGGTATAGCGCTATGTAAACAGTATAAACAAATGGTTGAAATAAACGTTTTTTTGTCTTGTTTAATCGGTTATTGATTGAAATTGTCATTGTAAAAAACGATTGTGCAATTAAAGGATGCTGATACTAAAAAAAAACAGTAGGGAGATTTGACGAGCGCGTTTAATTGTACCATCCAAGCTCGTACCATTTGGTTTTCGAAAGTGGATGGGAGGGACTCACTATTCATTTCCTTCTTTTCACAGATTCACAATTTTTTCTAGATTCCAAAAAAGTGGTGGGGGCAACTTCATGTTTATTCACTTCTTTATATGTAATTTTATGAAAAATATCTGCTGCAAGAAGAAGTTGGGAAGAGGGGGGGGGGGGGCTCCGCTGCATAATAAATGCAGTTGCTGGCGGTGAAGTGCGTGGTTTCAGGAGAGCGCAGCTGATACATGTACATGACGTACATTGTATTATCAAGAGAAGTGGACATGCAAAGCTGTCATACAGACATGGATGGTTTTGTCTGTTCACCTCTCTAAAGAGATAGTTTCATTCTATCAGTATAGGTCGAGGTACAAAGATATGCATTATACCTACGTTTCTGCACTGATCATTGGCGGACGTTACTATACTTTCTCTTGATGGATTTTGTTTAGATTAATTAATGACTAATTTCAATTTCATTATCATGGTTTAAGAGATAATGGATAAAAACATTTGCAACCTAGCTTTTGCGTCGCATGTGACATGCAATCATGTTTTCATTTAAAGTTGCGTTGCGATTTTGATCGTCAACATTCACGTTTATATTTATATAGTTCATTCCATTCTTAAGTTTTCATGAAATGTTTATTCCCTAACATGGTGTTTGCTATAGATGGTACGTAAAAAAAGTACAATTCAATTATATAAAGGGCGCTGAGATAAATGATAAAAGTAATAAATGTACTAAAAGTAAAACGAACAAACAAACATACACTATATTATAAAGCACTGCGCTCTAATTTCAACGCTGTCATTCCTCTTAAACCTATAATATCTATATTACATGTATACAACAAATCTGTTTTGTTTAGAAATTAAAATGGTTGTCATTGATTAAACATCCTGCATGACAGGTACAGCTGCCTGAGTTGATGACCGTCGGTGTCTGGGTAGATACCAATAGTATACCCACTGCGTGTGTATTTTTTTTTTCACGAAAGCATAACATTTCAAACGAATGCATCTCAACAGACTAGCGCAAACAGGGTGTGGGGGGGGGGGAGCAGACCGACCGAAAATCATGATGAAATACAATTAAAATATTAAATTAATCACCATAAATTCCAAAAATCCCAGTCCGTAAAGTTGGCGGGGGATGGGGGGGGGTCTCGTACATGTATCTTTGAATTTAATCAGAATTATATATATGCGTACTTCCCCTGTATTGTTTTTGCGTTGTCCTCAGAAAAGGGACAGGGACAGTTCGTTAGGAATTTATATTTCTATATTTGATTTCTAAAAAAAAAAAGTCCGCTTTTCAACTCCAGCCCTCTAATATTTATAACATCTTTCATTTTTGCGGAACAGGGTGGGTTCATTTTATCAGAGAAATCTTTATACCACCATCCATCCACTAGCTCTGAAATTGACAAAAGGAGTAATTGTCCCAAAAATAAGAATCCAAATGTCTTTCACTCGCAATGTTTGCTGATTAATAAAAAAAATAGGTATATCACGTTATACATGTTATTGATTGTAATCAAACGCATTCTTCAGTTGCGTTCACTTTAATTTTTCATTTAATTATAGTTAACTTTCGATGTTTTCTGTTCATTCATTCTGTAATTCAAATATTATCAAATGTTTTTGTTATAATAAATGTCGTTTTTATGTAAACTCCCGCACTGCTTACTCTTCTTCGAATAACCGGAAGTAATGCATACCTGCTATAAGGGGAAGATAACTCTTTCAGTAACGATAACTCTAGTTTATGGTAAGACCCAATTGAGTCGATAGGAATGACCATGAATAAACATCCAAGAGTTTCATATTTTGAAAACCGATAGCTGTCTTGTAGTTGCTGTTAATCTTCATTCTTTGGCAGGTTTTTGTCGCGTACCGCGGGGTTTCCCAGGGTGACCCCTATCGTCTGGTGTACGGCGTGGACAGTTGGGGTAACGTCTGCGACAGAAAGAACACGCCCATACCGGGGGTTCCCCTCTCAGGACGGGACATGTCGGGGAAAAAGTAAGTAACAAGAATGTATTTGATTGACGCTCGGCTTTTTATCTTGTAAATACTTTTTGGTAAGGTCAAACATCTCTCACTAGACGTCTAGATTTGACCACAGCGCCTCTATTTAAAAAAAAACCCCAGCAACTTAATTTAGAAAGTCTATAGTACAGTAGACTAAGTCTAGATATATGAATGTAATTTACTTTTTTCAGAAGAACGTTACACCTAGATCCCGGTTACTATACGGATTTGCTGGCAACGCACATCATCCCTTCCTTCTCTAGCGACCCTGACATTGTCGTCTGCTTGTCGCACTGTCCAAACGAGACGCTGTCTACATCAGCGGAAGTAGACGGATACATGGCTCGCACCAACACCAGTCTGTGTAGATATGACACGTCAGCTTACGTCAATAATGACGACATCTGTCTTACACCCGTCAACCCGCAGTATGTGTAAACCAGAAGTTTGTATCTCATTCTGTGGATTCAAAAGATACCCAATGCAATGTTACAAAATATGGTAAAGGGATAAAACTAAAAAAAATTTGTAGGACTCAAACTTTTGTTCTGAACAAAAGTAATATAAACCAATGTTAACCAAGAACGAAATATCAATTGAAATGACCAATAGATTTGAGATAAAAAATCCTTTTAACCTATCGGACAAAGGATATCACCACAAATTAACCAATAGGACACATGCACGATTTAAATGCAAATACAATATGATACGACACAAGATATCAAAACAGTTTACACAAATAGGAAACGGAAGTTTTATGAATAAAAATAACTACATGTAATAAAGAGCACAATCTCACCACAAATCAACCACTGGAGTACGAAAAGTAAAATAAACAATTTATCAGAGAAAATTTTAAAAAAATCCTGAAAAATCTGTAGCGCACAAGGACATTACAAAACTATCAATAAGACTGATGCCGTAAGTCAAATCTGTACTTGTAAACATTCTCCGTAACACCTGACGGCACGTTGGGGAATGGTTTAGATTTCTCTAGCCCTTGTGTCTTGTGGCACCAGTGTGTTCTACCGCTGAATTCCCGACAGGGTTGGGCTCGTTTAGTTGCCTTTATACCCTTTGTGTCTTGTAGCACCAGCGCATTCTACCGCTGTATCCCCGACAGGGTGGGACTCGTTTAGTTTCATTTTTACCCCTTGTGTCTTGTAGCACCAGTGTATTTTACCGCTGTATCCCTGACAGGGTGGGACTCGTTTAGTTGCCTTTATACCCCTTGTGTCTTGTAGCACCAGTCTATTCTACCGCTGAATCCCTGACAGGGTGGGACTCGTTTAGTTTCATTTTTACACTTTGTGTCTTGTAGCACCAGCGCATTCTACCGCTGTATCCCCGACAGGGTGGGACTCGTTTAGTTTCATTTTTACACTTTGTGTCTTGTAGCACCAGCGCATTCTACCGCTGTATCCCCGACAGGGTGGGACTCGTTTAGTTTCATTTTTACCCCTTGTGTCTTGTAGAACCAGTGTATTCTACCGCTGAATCCCCGACAGGTGGGACTAGTTTAGTTGCCTTTATACCCTTTGTGTCTTGTAGCACCAGTGTATTCTATCGCTGAATCCCTGACAGGGTGGGACTCGTTTAGTTGCCTTTTTACCCCTTGTGTCTTATAGCACCAGTGTATTTTACCGCTGTATCCCTGACAGGGTGGGACTCGTTTAGTTGCCTTTTTACCCCTTGTGTCTTGTAGCACCAGTGTGTTTTACCGCTTTATCCCCGACAGGGTTGGGCTCGTTTAGTTGCCTTTATACCCTTTGTGTCTTGTAGCACCAGTGTATTCTATCGCTGAATCCCTGACAGGGTGGGACTCGTTTAGTTGCCTTTTTACCTCTTGTGTCTTGTAGCACCAGTGTATTCTACCGCTGAATCCCTGACAGGGTGGAACTCGTTTAGTTTCATTTTTACACTTTGTGTCTTGTAGCACCAGTGTATTCTACCGTTGTATCCCCGACAGGTGGGACTAGTTTAGATGCCTTTTTACCTTTTGTGTCTTATAGCACCAGCGCATTCTACCGCTGTATCCCCGACAGGTGGGACTCGTTTAGTTGCCTTTATACCCCTTGTGCCTTGTAGCACCAGCGCATTCTACCGCTATATCTACGACAGGGTGTGACTCGTTTAGTTGCCTTTATACCCCTTGTGTCTTGTAGCACCAGCGCATTCTACCGCTGTATCCCCGACAGGTGGGACTCGTTTAGTTGCCTTTATACCCCTTGTGCCTTGTAGCACCAGCGCATTCTACCGCTGTATCTACGACAGGGTGTGACTCGTTTAGTTGCCTTTATACCCTTTGTGTCTTGTAGCACCAGCGTATTCTGGCGCTGTATCCCCGACAGGGTGGGACTCGTTTAGTTGCCTTTATACCCTTTGTGTCTTGTAGCACCAGCGTATTCTGGCGCTGTATCCCCGACAGGGTGGGACTCGTTTAGTTGCCTTTATACCCTTTGTGTCTTGTAGCACCAGCGTATTCTGGCGCTGTATCCCTGACAGGGTGTGACTCGTTTAGTTGGCTTTTTACCCCTTGTGTCTTGTAGCACCAGCGTATTCTGGCGCTGTATCCCTGACAGGGTGGGACTCGTTTAGTTGCCTTTATACCCTTTGTGTCTTGTAGCACCAGTGTATTCTTGCGCTGAATCCCCGACAGGGTGGGACTCGTTTAGTTGCCTTTATACCCTTTGTGTCTTGTAGCACCAGCGTATTCTACCGCCATTTCTACGACAGGGTGGGACTCGTTTAGTTGCCTTTATACCCTTTGTGTCTTGTAGCACCAGCGTATTCTACCGCTGAATCCCTGACAGGGTGGGACTCGTTTAGTTGCCTTTATACCCTTTGTGTCTTGTAGTACCAGTGTATTCTGGCGCTGAATCCCCGACAGGGTGGGACTCGTTTAGTTGCCTTTATACCCTTTGTGTCTTGTAGCACCAGCGTATTCTACCGCTGAATCCCTGACAGGGTGGGACTCGTTTAGTTGCCTTTATACCCTTTGTGTCTTGTAGAACCAGTGTATTCTGGCGCTGAATCCCCGACAGGGTGGGACTCGTTTAGTTGCCTTTATACCCTTTGTGTCTTGTAGCACCAGCGTATTCTACCGCCATTTCTACGACAGGGTGGGACTCGTTTAGTTGCCTTTATACCCTTTGTGTCTTGTAGCACCAGTGTATTCTATCGCTGAATCCCCGACAGGGTGGGACTCGTTTAGTTGCCTTTTTACCTCTTGTGTCTTGTAGCACCAGTGTATTCTACCGCTGAATCCCTGACAGGGTGGAACTCGTTTAGTTTCATTTTTACACTTTGTGTCTTGTAGCACCAGTGTATTCTACCGTTGTATCCCCGACAGGTGGGACTAGTTTAGTTGCCTTTTTACCTTTTGTGTCTTATAGCACCAGCGCATTCTACCGCTGTATCCCCGACAGGTGGGACTCGTTTAGTTGCCTTTATACCCCTTGTGCCTTGTAGCACCAGCGCATTCTACCGCTATATCTACGACAGGGTGTGACTCGTTTAGTTGCCTTTATACCACTTGTGTCTTGTAGCACCAGCGCATTCTACCGCTGTATCCCCGACAGGTGGGACTCGTTTAGTTGCCTTTATACCCCTTGTGCCTTGTAGCACCAGCGCATTCTACCGCTGTATCTACGACAGGGTGTGACTCGTTTAGTTGCCTTTATACCCTTTGTGTCTTGTAGCACCAGCGTATTCTGGCGCTGTATCCCCGACAGGGTGGGACTCGTTTAGTTGCCTTTATACCCTTTGTGTCTTGTAGCACCAGCGTATTCTGGCGCTGTATCCCCGACAGGGTGGGACTCGTTTAGTTGCCTTTATACCCTTTGTGTCTTGTAGCACCAGCGTATTCTGGCGCTGTATCCCTGACAGGGTGTGACTCGTTTAGTTGGCTTTTTACCCCTTGTGTCTTGTAGCACCAGCGTATTCTGGCGCTGTATCCCTGACAGGGTGGGACTCGTTTAGTTGCCTTTATACCCTTTGTGTCTTGTAGCACCAGCGTATTCTACCGCCATATCTACGACAGGGTGGGGCTCGTTTAGTTGCCTTTATACCCTTTGTGTCTTGTAGCACCAGTGTATTCTGGCGCTGTATCCCCGACAGGGTGGGACTCGTTTAGTTGCCTTTATACCCTTTGTGTCTTGTAGCACCAGCGGATTCTGGCGCTGTATCCCCGACAGGGTGGGACTCGTTTAGTTGCCTTTATACCCTTTGTGTCTTGTAGCACCAGCGTATTCTGGCGCTGTATCCCTGACAGGGTGTGACTCGTTTAGTTGGCTTTTTACCCCTTGTGTCTTGTAGCACCAGCGTATTCTGGCGCTGTATCCCTGACAGGGTGGGACTCGTTTAGTTGCCTTTATACCCTTTGTGTCTTGTAGCACCAGCGTATTCTACCGCCATATCTACGACAGGGTGGGGCTCGTTTAGTTGCCTTTATACCCTTTGTGTCTTGTAGCACCAGTGTATTCTGGCGCTGTATCCCCGACAGGGTGGGACTCGTTTAGTTGCCTTTATACCCTTTGTGTCTTGTAGCACCAGCGGATTCTGGCGCTGTATCTACGACAGGGTGGGACTCGTTTAGTTGCCTTTATACCCTTTGTGTCTTGTAGCACCAGCGTATTCTGGCGCTGTATCCCTGACAGGGTTGGACTCGTTTAGTTGCCTTTTTACCCTTTGTGTCTTGTAGCACCAGCGTATTCTGGCGCTGTATCTACGACAGGGTGGGGCTCGTTTAGTTGCCTTTATACCCTTTGTGTCTTGTAGCACCAGCGTATTCTGGCGCTGTATCCCCGATAGGGTGGGGCTCGTTTAGTTGCCTTTATACCCTTTGTGTCTTGTAGCACCAGCGTATTCTGGCGCTGTATCCCCGACAGGGTGGGACTCGTTAAGTTGCCTTTATACCCTTTGTGTCTTGTAGCACCAGCGTATTCTGGCGCTGTATCCCCGACAGGGTGGGGCTCGTTTAGTTGCCTTTATACCCTTTGTGTCTTGTAGCACCAGCGTATTCTGGCGCTGTATCCCCGACAGGGTGGGGCTCATTTAGTTGCCTTTATACCCTTTGTGTCTTGTAGCACCAGCGTATTCTGGCGCTGAATCCCCGACAGGGTGGGACTCGTTTAGTTGCCTTTATACCCTTTGTGTCTTGTAGCACCAGCGTATTCTGGCGCTGAATTCCTGACAGGGTGGGACTCGTTTAGTTGCCTTTATACCCTTTGTGTCTTGTAGCACCAGCGTATTCTACCGCTGAATCCCCGACAGGTGGGACTAGTTTAGTTGCCTTTATACCCTTTGTGTCTTGTAGCACCAGCGTATTCTGGCGCTGAATCCCCGACAGGGTGTGACTCGTTTAGTTGCCTTTATACCCTTTGTGTCTTGTAGCACCAGCGTATTCTACCGCTGAATCCCCGACAGGTGGGACTAGTTTAGTTGCCTTTATACCCTTTGTGTCTTGTAGCACCAGCGTATTCTACCGCTGTATCTACGACAGGGTGTGACTCGTTTAGTTGCCTTTATACCCTTTGTGTCTTGTAGCACCAGCGTATTCTACCGCTGTATCTACGACAGGGTGTGACTCGTTTAGTTGCCTTTATACCCCTTGTGTCTTGTAGCACCAGCGTATTCTGGCGCTGTATCCCCGACACCGTGGTGATGATGATCAAAGGTATGTCCGGGTCCTTCACCTCACTCCTCAGTGGTATCTCCGGGGGAAGCTTCACCCAGGTAAAACACTCCTATAACAGTTACAGGTTTAATCTCTCAAACTTACATAGGACCATTGGAATCCATTCCGTCGATGATGAAACGGTACTCTTGAATTTGTAGAAAGTCATCTCTGATCTGAAGAATACGTGGGTGGAGATTCTATACCTTGCGGCCATCGCCTTCGGTAAGTTGGAACTTTAATAAACATTCGGGCTCCATTGTTGTCCTTGATTTGTCTGTCTTGATGGCATTGCCTGACCGTAGGGACCTCGGTGGTGGTGGTGGTGCTGATGTGGCTCCTGGCCGCCGTCATCATCTGGATGCTCATCTTCACCGTCATCGCATTCTCTATCGGGGCCTCCGGATACAGCTGGTGAGTCTCTGAAACAGCTCATTGGCTTTGGTTATTGTTCTGTTGAAGTACGGTTGGTGCCACTCCATACTTGGGTGTTATTCTTTTAGGTACTGTTTGGGCCGTTTCGTGTTTGGTTATTTTGTTATTTTGTTGGGGTACAGTTGGTACCGCTTTGCAATTGGCGATTGTTCTGTTGAGTTACTGTTAGTATCCACTCTGTACTTGGTTAGTATGAGTATTCTGTATAGATTTTGTTGATACCTAATCTACATTGGATTGTTATTATCTTATCTGTAGGTACTGTTGGTACCGATTTGACGCGCGGTACAAAGGTCTCCCAGCGAATCAGCAGACAGAGGCAGAAAGGGAGAGAACCCAGACCTGGCTGATCTACGCCGCCGTCACCAGCGCCATCACGGTAACTGCCCATCTAAAGTCACATAAGCCCTGTCCACACTATTCACACCAGCATAACAGACAGTTTGTCATCTAACCGATCCACAGTTACATTGTGACGCCGTCTTTTTTGTCTTTCAGTTAGTGCTGCTTCTTGTATTGCTCATCATGAGAAAGAGAATTCAGCTCGTAAGTGGAAGCGTTTTATACAAGAATTAAAGGGTTGCCTGGATTTGCTGTCGTGCAAGTCAACTTATTAACCGTTTAATGCCATTTACATGTATTGCGAATAATATATAGGTGGTACAACTTTTCAAAGAAGCCGGGAAAGCCCTGAAGTGCGTGCCGTGTCTGCTACTACAGCCCGTCTGGGTGAGTATATGTCGCGGACTCCCGCCACAAGGTTCCATCTATTATGAACTGATTCAGGGTGTAAGACAGTCTCTTGTTCGTCTGTTCCTTTCACTAGACGCTGCTGATACTGGTGGTGACAGTGGGAGGACTGGTGGTGATAGCGGTCTACATAGAGACATCTGGTAGGTGGTAGATGTCGAACAAACAGTGCTTCTTCCAAGTTAATGGACAATTAAGATAATTATTGCTCGTATGTGAAGTAAATAAAAAGAAGCCTTAACTGCCTTACAGGACTACCCAATGTCAACAACCAGACGCAGACAGTCTCCTACGAAATGGAGGAATCATGGGAGGTGATTCACACGTGACCAATCATGTGATTTGTTTGTTAATTGGAAATTATACTATTTTTTCTTATATTAATAAAAATATTAGAAATGATGTATTTGCTATGGCGCTCAGCTTATGTTTGGATTTTTTTAGTATGTACGTTGGTATCATATTTTCGGATTTCTGTGGATTACTGCTTTCATCGTTGCGTGTCAAGACTTTGTCATAGCCAGTGCCATAGCCACCTGGTATTTCAAAAGGTGGGTCTGACTTCATCATCTTACTTCCTTAAATAAACAGTTATTTAATGTTAATATTCTAGTTTTGAAACATCTGTTTCAGAGACAAGTCGTCCATGGGGTGTCCTATCGCTAAGGCTATCTGGAGAATCATAAGGTAGCTACATGTACATGGCTTCTTCTGCATTGAAGAACAAATTTTAGAGACATTGATTGGTCTAACAATGACGTTCATAGCGACTTTAGGGCAGTACACGGGGTAGAATTATTCGTTACAGATACCACATGGGGTCAATAGCGTTTGGGTCCTTCATAATAGCAGTAGTGCGCCTAGCCAGATTAATTCTAGCCTACATCCAGTCAAGGTAAGCCTTTCCCATTGAACTGTTTCTCCCCCATCATATTGTAGGTACCGTGACTCGTCACTTTCCTGTCTTTCAGGTTGCGGGGTAAGAGTGGCCCCGTGGTAGACTTCGTTCTTAAGCTGTTACAGTGCTGTCTCTGGTGTTTTGAGAAGTTCCTCGCATATTTGAACAGAAATGCGTACATTGAAATCGGTAAATATATTTTCAAGCCCCCCAAAACAATTTTTGCTCAAAACAGAAGAAAAGATTTATCTGAAATTAACATTCCTTGATGCCCTACTAGTTTATATTAAAGATTTTATTAAAGAAGAAAATTTGTCATAAGTTAATCTTTGATATATGGGATATTTTGCAATATGTGTTCAGAAGATTTTGATATTTTCAATTTACATTGAGCGAGGAAGATTAATTTTTATTGATTTGTTTAAAGCTATCTTTGGTCACTCATTCTGTACGGGGGCCAAGAAGGCTTTCCTGCTTATTTTGGAGAACGCATTGAGAGTGGCGGCCATTAACTCTATTGGAGACTTTGTTCTGTTCCTCGGGAAACTCAGCACCGTGGCTGTCGTCCTCGTTGTCGGCAACGAATTCTTCCAGGTCAGTCTGAACGGTTCACAGCCAAGGTATACGATGTAAGCAGGTGCAACGGCAATTTAAAGTGCCATCATACACGTCATCTTTTACGTTATTAAAATACAACTATCTTCGAACAGTGATTAAACAAATAAAATTTGCCTTAAGAAGTTTTAGAGGCATATATTAAATGAATCGTCATGTCTGTTATTCGATCCTTTCTTCTGATTTTCTATTCAACTTGTGTCTATCCATAACTTCTGTAAAGAACAAACATCATCAGCTCATACTTGACACACAAGTTGAACTTGACCTGAGGGGTTGTCATAACTGTGCAAATGTCAGCTGACGTTAAGGTCAAATCATCTTTAACACAGCTTTATTTGGCACACACTTTGCTCACGTGTTGATTAAGGGTATGACGTGACCCTGAACTGATGCCATTTGACTATGACTTTGGTCACATCATCAACATTGAGTTTTAATAAAAAATGTCCCAAGGAGGGTATCAGTCATTGACAGAGTTATTTTAATTCACAGGGACATGAGGATGTAAATTTTTTGTTTGTCCCCCTGACGGTTGGCTGTGCCTTTGCCTACGCCATCTCCCACTGTTTCCTACTAGTGTACGAGGTAGGTCACATTTCATGAAAATATTATTTTACCAGGTTTTTCACTGGATCCATATTCCCTGCTTTTTTCCTCTTTCCAGATTACAATAGACACCATCTTTTTGTGTTTCTGCGAGGACTGTAAGGAAAATGACGGAATCAACAAGCCCTACTATATGAGCACAGACTTGCTGGTAAGATCATGACACCAATCTTACAGTAACACACACTGAAATTAATTTGGACTACAGTCCTTTAAATACAAGCACATTTAATATACATGTAATTCAAAATTCAATTCTGTTTTAATATGTTAATATATAATTTCATTTTAGAACTATATGCAGAAAACAAGCAAAATAATGAACATGGACAAGCAAAAGAAAAAAGAGGAAACAGATCTGGCAAATGTGTAGCAATCTTAAGATGAACTCTGATGGTGAAGTTCTTGGGTAAATGTACGGAAACATGGGACATAAATCAAAAATAACAAACATTTTTGTCTAGAGTAACAATTCTTTTATAATAAATATATCTACAAGTGATGAAAGTGGTGTCACATAATGAACAGAAATGTTGGATAAATGGTCTGTTTACAATGAGGGTGAAGATAAGGCAGCATCAGCGTGAATCAGTGACCGAAGAATCTGAAATGAAAAAAAAAATCACAAGTTAAAGTTTTATACTGTATCTAGAAATTATAGTTTTTTCACAGAACAAATGCTTTAGTGTTGCAGAACTGGGCACTTACACTAGCATGAGAAACATGACAAAAATATTCCATAATCCTATGAAGATTCTGAAGTAGCGCAAACTCTGTAAAAACTCTCGGATCTTCTCCCCTAAAAACAACGGCTTTACAGTTACACAGCTCACAAGTCATAGTCAAACTTATCAAGAACTAAAATTAAGAAATGAATCTGAATTTCATTTACATGTTGCAATATCAGTAACTGTTGCATATTCATGAATTTAGATGAGATGCAATCTATTAATGAACTATAGAGACAAATTATCCAGTGTTGAGAACTATGTACAATTCAACTGACACACAGTTTCTCACTCAACAATAGATAAAAGAATTCATGAACTACCTAAGGTTGGTTCAGCATTCACTTCGAACTGGTCATTCTTTCCTTTGACCCTGGCAAAAAATAGGTTATAATTCATATATTCTGTTATTAAGAAAGTCCCCAATAGTATAACCAGTTCTCATTTTTTTAAGACTGAATGAACATAGCACTGTATTGTTTAAAAGTGATTGAAATGTACTTACAGTTTAAAGTTCAAGATAGCACCAGCATTCACCAACAAAGTTCTAATAAACAGAAAATGATTTTAGTTGGCGTGTAACTTTACCATTTACAAATCATTAAATGTAAACAATTCGTACTATATGTTATGTTAAAAATAGCATGTAACATAAGTGTTCTTTGATTTATATTCATTTCAAATATAAAAGCATTAAATCCTTAAAACTTACCCAAATAAAATCAAGTCTGAAATCATGTTTACGTTGTCATTTCCATTCCCAGTAACTCGATGATGAAATTATTCGATTTAGTTAACACTCGTTCTTCGCTTGTTTCGACTTGCAAAAATGTTCGTGTTGAAATACAATAATAGAGAAGTTGACACTGAAAAAAAGTCTTATCAAGTTTTTATAACTTTTATATATCAGATGTTTAAAAAGTACCAATTTGGTGTTATAAGTATATTTTTCGTGAACTTTTTTTGACAGATTAATCCACGGCTCCGTTACAGTTAAATGATGATTAAAAAGATATGTAAATATAAACAGTAAATCGCTTTCTCCTGTGATTTATGCGGTATGACATTATATAAGAATTAATTAAGAAAGGTTAATTATCACTATTTGGTCAGTAAGATGTGCTACTTCCATTTTCATATAGCCATATAAATCACCAAAGACAGCCTCTTTGATGCGTCAACGTTACCTTTCTTTGATGAATTTTTGGCATCGCATGACGCATCGTCATTATACTCCCGAAATGACACAGAGAATGTCAAGTTATAATTTTTATTATAGCGTAACTATAAATTTCATAAAATTGTTCCTAATTATTATAGATCTATACATTGGCAACAAGTTGAGCCTTTCGGGTGATTGAATTATAAGTTTTAAATTTGTCTAACTAATGACCTAGGTGTGAAATTATATTATTGAATTTGTTGAAGGATAACAAAAATCTAAATACTTATTTCACTCAGTAACATCGCGTCTGTACAACTCAAAATAGGGATTTATCAATAGATATATCTAGATATTTATATCCATTCGCAAAACCTTTGACTTGAAAATATGCTACATATGGATTGTTTTTATTTATTGAAATATTATCTCGACTCAAGCAAAAAGATGTGAAACTTATTAAAAACATTGATTTTATTCCACATCCCTTGTATGAGGTATTGTTCATCTCTGACGTACACGTTCATGTTACCTTTGATGGCTGTAAACAGTGTCACCACAATGCTGTAAATGATAATCAAAACCTGTTCATTTGCTTGTAAACACATCAGATCTATAACGTTTAACCAGCATTTGTTGGTAGAGGGGAGGGGGTACACCTGGAACTTTTATTACGGGAGAAAACATTGGATGAATTGATTATCATATCAATGTACATCATATACACTGTACGTGTGATACATGTGTGTACATAATTACACTACGATTCAACGCTTTGGACCAAATATAGTGTGTTAGTATTCTAACAAAAAAATTTGGAAAGAATATAAAAAGCTATAATTTAGTTTGATCTGCAAATAGCAACTCCCGGGACCCCAAACCGATGTGTTTAAAGAGGGATTAGCGTGTGTGAACATTTTGAGGTAGCAATGTCGGTACTGCCAACCTATGCAGGAGAGCTGCACTGTAGCTAAGTACCAGTTAGTTGGTAATCTCCTTGGTCTGATACATCAGTTCCCTGGCCATTGTTTACTGTCACTCTAGGAGTGTTTGACGTGATGTCTGACATATTCGGACTCTTGTATGTCGTTATATTTGCACTAACCCGTGACTCGTTTTCGTCTATATCGCATTCTTCACTATTATCCTTGTGTTTTCCCTCTTTTAAGTTTTCTCTGTTTTCTTCCCGCAGTTTTGTATAATCCACTTCATAAACCTCCACATTTCCACCCTTTCTGTGACCGATCCACAGTTCATTTCCCTCATCCACCGCTAGGGACAAGGGAGAGAACTGCTTGTCGAACCGCAGACCCACTGAGGAGAAACCCTCATCCCTCAACAAGATGCACACATTCCCATCCCAGTTCGCTACAACCACATTGCCCAACTGGTCAAAACACAGACCTTTCGGTATAAAGGGGCGCGAGAAAGTGGTGGATCCATCAAAGGAGGAAATTTCCCGCCCCTCTGTGGACATCAGTACGACCCTTTTCAGTAGATAGTCACCGACAGCTATTTCTTCATGCTTGCTTACACCTACGTACAGAGGATACTGGAACTCCTGCTTCGTCCGTAAAATTTTTCTGAGCATTTTCCCGTGAGTATCGTAGATGAACACGCCGTATTCCCTACCTATACCCGGTACATACCGAACAGAGGTGACCCCCACCCCGGCCACGATCACATGGTCACGTGGGGAGGTACTTATCTCGGTAGGGTGGGTCATCGTCATTTGAGCGAAGACAGAGATTTTCACGCCGGTTTTCAGTGTCACTTTTAGAACCAATCTTTCTTTGAAGCACACCAAGTACATGTTTTTTTCCGAGTCTAGCGCCAGGTCGGTGATGTTCTGGTGTATCCCTGTCACCTTGTGTTGTAGGCCCCCCTTTCTGTCGTACAAAGCCACCTCAGAGTTCTTTATGACGATCCAGGAATGGAGAGGAGAAACGGGCCAAATAGAATTGATACAGCCACCGAATTCCCGGCATTTAAAGTGAGATTTTAACTTGACGTTTGAAGTCTTAGCATCAGGCAAGAAGCCGCTCTCTGTGTCACGTGACTGGATGTTAGTACCTTCTGCAAACGTTTTGGCGCGCTGGAAGTTTTTGGTCAGATTCGTTCTTTTAGGTTTGGTTAGCGGCTTCGGAATCATTGTTGCCCCTCTCTGAAGTCTGAGAGGGCTGTCTGATTTAGGCACAAAGGTCCGTGCTCGGGTTATCTTACTATCCGGGGAAACCCTTCCATCGTTAGTGGGCGACTCCAAACGGCGTCCCACGACCAGGAAGCCGGAACACACGGGACACAGGAAGTTCTTGCCCTCGTTGTAACAAGACATGGTCGGGAACGTCTGGGCACAGTCCTTACACAGGGCCTTCTTTGGGTCCACATTCTGTGTCATTCCCTTACCTTCCATCATGTTCTATTGTTTGTACAGCATGTGTGTAGTTAGGTTCTTAAAATCTGCTTTACGGAATGCCAAACCCGATGGTCTCTTTAAATGGCTTTTTAAATCACACTTTCACCGGGAGAAGTTTTAAATGGAGGCAATATATATATATATATTGATTGTGTTTGTGTATTGATTGTTCAAACTTCAATCGAAGATGTCAGAGCGAGATAAGGCTTCAACAATGACCATTTAATGTATCAAAGAACTGTTCTAAAGTGGCGTCTCAGTAGTGCATTTTTTAGAAGCAATATAATTCTACAAAGTGAAACTCTCAATTTTTTTTCTTTGAATATATTTCTAAATACAATAAGAAAAAATATAATAAACCTATTTCATGCAAAATTGAGTTTTAAGGCACAAAATGATGCAGTTAACTAAACTTAAAAGCAAGAACACTAAAGAAATAAAAATTTAAAATATGAATTATTTAACATATTATTTTATGAAATTATTAATAAATGAAATATTATCACTAAATTTATCTATCTCTATAATTTTTTATGGTAGTGCAATATTTCTGGGTTGTTTCAATACAGCATATTTTACGTTGGAGACGTCTAATGGAAAGATTCCTTAGCATGAAAATAGGAAATTTATAATTGATATTAAACCATTTATTCATAACCCGGTTCATTTGTATTTATTAAATTAGTCAAGTCATTTGTCGTTAGGTATTTTGTTAATTTTAGCGCACCAGCTCAGGTCAACGTTGAGAACTGCATACTAGCCCAAGATGAAGTGTTCAATTAGCTTATCCATATATAAGAGCATATATTAGATCTAAATAGACTTCAAGGTGTTGTTTCGTTTCATGAATTAATCTTGCCCACAAATATACGTTTAAGATATACATGTATAGAAAAGCTATATGACTATATAGAGAAAAAATGCACGTATATGTGTATTTAAAATGCTAACACTTTAATTTATTAAGACCGGCGATGGTCAGGAATCTGAACTGTGGGTGTCGGGGCGCCGTCACGTTCATCTTCCTATTGCGGGGAAAATAGGCTGGCATTATGATGAATATTCCGCCTTTGTTTTAACTTAATGTTTAAAGGAAAAGGGTCGATGTCATGAGTAATGATAAATTGAAAGGAAAAGATAAAACATACACCTTGGATTTGAAGGACCTGTTTTAAAGTGGGTGCATACAGGAGTACGACCAGGTGCATTATCCTGCACAGAGCATATGTTTGTACAGATCTAACATTCTATGTAGTTTAGAGCCGCTTTACAACTTACAAATGGAATGGAAGTTCTTTCTTTTTTTAAATTTGTTTTCATATCCAATTACAAACGTATGTTAACTTGAGACACAAGCCCGGGACATTAAAAAAACTCTCTCTTTTTCTTTTGGCTACGATCATTAAATGCATAATTAATTAAACAACACGGGTAATGGAGACATTTCGGCAGACGGTGACAGAAATGTCTCAACGTTTTTATAGCGACCCGCTAAAAAATATTACAAGGATATCATTTATTTCCCGAGTCTTTTGTCGGTATAAGATTTGTTTTTTTAAGACATTATCTTAGACGGTCGCACACAGCTTACCTGCCGTCCCTACAACTCAACCCGGGACAGTGAATGAACCACTTTAAGCTGTATCCCGCATCTGCACTCTCGAATGGAATGTTCCACTTACGTCGTTCCGCGTGACTGGGGGAGCGAATTTGGCACTACCTATTAATAGAGTGGGATACCCCAGTCTGAGAGATAAGTGTTCGCCCAGTCTGTGAAACTGATTAGTTTGCGAAAAATGGCGACGGGGAGAGCGTACCTCCTCGTAGTGCCTACATTACTATTTTACCTCAAATTTACAAATGGAGAAGTTTTATCGCCACCGTATTTTAACTTGGCTCAGGAGAGGCTGATCTATGCAAGTTCCACGTGCGGGGTGGACGGGCCCGAGCGCTACTGTCGACTGACAGGAGCTAGTTCAGAGAATGGATTTGCCGACCCAGAGCGAGAAATCATCCAAGGACAGTACTGTGATGTGTGTAACCCCAGCTACCCAGAGAAGCGGCACCCTCCCCAGTATGCTATTGACGGCACAGAGCGCTGGTGGCAGAGTCCGCCCCTGTCCCGGGGGATGGCCTACAACCAGGTCAACCTAACCATCGATCTAGGACAGGTAATGTGTAATTCTGTATTCCAAAATAACTTAGTTTACTTGTATATGAATGTATGCATGGTAAGCATTAAAATATAATTTGTGTCAGACTCAGCAGCGAGTTGGCCGCATTTTCTAAATCCGTTACCATGACAGCTGCTGATAAGAGATTTTGGCAGAAGCTGTGTTATCAGCAATTAGGATCAGAGTGTATACACAAGCTGAATGTCTAATACCTACCACATTAAGTGTACACTTGAGGCTTGGAACCCCTCATTTCTGTCCATTGTCTGCAAGGTTTACCTGGCTTCATCTCAGCCTCTAGGTGTGAAATGAACAGCTCTCAATCACAAAAGTCAGCTGGCAGAACCTGCTGAGTCAATCTAATCATGGGCCACCTCGACAATAATAGGTTTATGATTTGTTATTCTTTGCTGTGATCTTAATCCCATTCATTGTAGGAAATATAAATAAAATCTTACATAACAGTCCTTGTTTATCAATAAAATTACACCTCTCAGACCTCAAGTGTCTGTTTGTTTAACTTTTGAGAAATGTCACAGAATGTTTAAAGGGATTTTTATTTGGAAGCCCTTTGTCCAAGCCAGAGGAATTTTATAGAGGGTCTTAAATTACATGAACACAGTGTCAAGAAATGTTATTATACATGAAGGCCTCCAGATATCATATTTATATTTTTATTGATATTACAACTTAATACATTTTGAGTTATTTTAGTCTATACTGAATCCTTTATGATTTCCAATGTACAATATACAAAGAAACCCAATATAGTTCAACAAGTAAATATTTTAAATAAGTATTGTCATTGTTTTAGATCAAGAACTTTAAAAATCAGGCCTGATAGAAATTCATTAAATTATTTGGCTGTTGAAAAATTTAATAAAAAGATATCCATTGAAATCATGAAAGACCCCATCCATCCAAACTAAAAAAATTGCATAACCCATATATGTATTGTCTTTACATTTTTGTTATTAGGAATTCCATGTTGCATATGTCTTCATCAAAATGGCAAACTCCCCCCGCCCTGGGGTGTGGGCCCTGGAGAGATCTACGGACTTCGGTCGGTCTTGGAAACCCTGGCAGTACTTTGCGGACACCCCCAGTGACTGTATGAAGTTCTTCGGGGTACAAGCTGACCGGGATATATACGCTGATGATGCCGTCATATGCTCTACCGAGTTCTCTAAAATTGTGCCTCTTGAAAATGGAGAGGTGAGTTATTCTATAAAATAAAAAAATAAAATGATTAATTACATGTGGCTTCTTTAGGTAAGTTATTGACTCCTTTTTTTGTAATTTGATATTGCTATAAAATTTTCTTTGCTACTGTAAAAAATTATTTTCCCTTTCTCAGACTACTTTTACTTTACTAAATGAATAACAATTGCATGAATAACTGGATATGTAAACCTATTGTTACAGTTGTGAATGAAGTATTTGTCCCATGTGCAAAAGTGGATGATTAAGTGAGAAATTATTTTCCTTGTGAAAAGAGCTTTCAGTAGCCCCAGTTTATAATGTGAAGCAGCTGTATCTGATTCAGTGATGTGAAACATTCCAGCCACTACTTGAACATCTTGTTAGCTTATACAATGCATCTCTGTGTATGTGAGAGTGTGTGTCAGTGTGTGTTAGTCAGTGAGCACTGCAGCCTGGTCACTGGGTGCATGTGTTACTTAAGACTCCTGCTTACTGACCATTTGAGAATGTCACGACCTACTTACAGAGTCTGCAGTCTGCTGTGTCAGCAATGACACAGAGAGACGGTCCACTAACTGTGACCATGGGTCAGTACAGCCAGGGTACAAACAGTAGGGGTAGTCCGCTGTGTCAGTGATTGTAAACCACACCCTGACCCTCTAATAGCAGGCAGCCCTGGGATGTGCACTACTTGTCATCTGATCATTGACGGGTGCATGTCTAAATATCAGCCGTCAACACTTTAAATATCACCTCCTTAACAATGCATTGCTGGGACGATTTAAATACTTTCCTCAACACCTCCGAGGAATTTGACATTAAAGCTTAAATTTCATTGAGAACAAAGTAGCAATTGATAAATGAAATCTATGGTAAGGCCTGCTTTACATGTAAGTGTGGCAGTGTCTATCAGCAGCTTAGTCTGATTGGCTGATAAGCTGGAAGTGCCTGATCTCCACAGCATAGCCCAGATCCACTGCTATAGAAGGTTCCCATTCATCACAACGCTATAGTCTGTCCTATTGATAACAGGGATTTAAAATTAATGCTGTAGAATAAGGTTGTTATGATTTTATAAGAAAATGTTAAAAGAACCATGAAATTACCATCAAACTTGGGTTTCGTTTTTATCTTTGTCCTTCACTGGTAACATATTTTTTTCCAAGGACACATTCTTTCCATATCTTAGAACACTTCATATTCTGTAATATACAGGGGTTTTCTGATTTTGATTTGGTATGGCAGTGCGTGTGAGTCTGTGTATGTGTTGCCAGATTACCCCCAGATAATCCTCTTATCATCATGGTTGCAGGACCACTGAGAGATCAACATCTCTCTTAAAGTGCCAAAACATTTGGTGATAAGCAAGATAAGAAATTCTCAGAGGTTCAGCTGTAATCTGCTCAGAGAGAGAGAGAGAGAGAGAGAGAGAGAGAAAGAATTTTTTAAAGTAAATGTATAATAAAAAGTATTGATTTTGAAAATTTTCTATATTCAATTTGATGAATAACAATTCAATCCCTTTCACACTAGTTTTGCCTATTTTCTGTAAAAGTTTAGGTAGACAAATTAAGATCAGATGCTATAAAGAATTCACAGCTCTTTAGTTATTAAAAATAGTGTCCATGCTAAATCTAGACAATTCTCAGTGGCAAACAACATGGTTCCACTATCAAGAACCATTAATGCTGAATTCTAAAATATGTTTGATTTATCTGGATCTTTGGATTTGGTTTTGATATATCATATCAATATATTTCATGATAAATGTAGTGTTGAAGAGGTACATGCATTTGCTCCTAAAAAGATTTTTACAAACATCAAAATTTAATTGATGTAGAAAACTAGAATTATCAAATATTAGATATTACTTTTGAGTGGTTTTACCATGATATATGATAGAATAAATAAACATTGAGCATTTTTTACCTCACAGGGAATTCTAATTTGATTTTTTTTTTGCGGGGGGAAGGGGGGGGGAGTTATGCCATTTTGAACCTCCAAGTTTGGCAAAACTTTAAAGAAATATATCACTGAAAAAGTTTATTTAAAACCATGTACTAAAAAGATTTTGCATGAATTTTTGTAGTTATAAAAGAGATACCCATTTTTTAGTTTGAGTTATGCCAATTTTGAACTTAGAAGATTAATTAATCTCTGTCACTTCTGTTCTTGTAACTCCTCTGTAAATGCTCACATAAGCAGGAAATTCTGATTCAACATTAATTTCTAAGAGTTAAGGGGTATGCTACTTTAATAGTTCCTACTGGTAATTTAAGCGTACATTGTCATTAAGTTGTGTAGGATTGTCAAGCATGCTCACTCTCTCATTATGGCAGTTAATTTCTAACAAGGGAGACTATCAGCTTATAGTTTCTGTCTCTACATGAGTTGTTAAATGTAAGAAATGTCCACAAACAGAAGATACCATAAACTATGTCTGCTTACTGTTTCAATTGTTTTGTGTTTGCAATCATTGGATTGGATGTTTTAGAATTTCTATAAACATTTCTTTAAAATTTCTGTATTTTTTTTTCTTAGAAAAAACTCAAAGGTTAGAATAGAGCTTTTTTCTTTTAAAAAAAGACTCTCACTCTATCAAAACATAATGTTGAATGATTGTAAACATTTAGTCAGATTTCTCTCTACATGTATTGTTTTGGTTGACAGATTGTCGTTTCCCTGGTCAACAATCGCCCGAGTGCCAAGAACTTCACCTACGCCAGCAACCTTCAGCAATGGACCAAAGCCACCAATGTCCGACTCAAGCTGCTCCGAACCAAGACGTTACTGGGTCACCTGATGGCAGTCGCCCGACAGGACCCGACTGTCACCCGCAGGGTAGGGGCACTTCTATCTAATTTGACCAACATTGTTTTATATCTGTTCACTGTCGATGAAAAGACTTGGTAGTTAATTGAGTTAAGTTTGAGTCAACATTTAAATGTATCGATACTTGGTGTGTACTTTTGATAGTTTTTGTGATAGACAGAGAACAGTAGACTGTATTGTTTATTATAGGAAAGCAATGTCAAGTACACACAAAATTATTAATTATAAGGAAGAATAAAAGCTTCTGTTAAGGTAAGGTTTTCGGCTTGCATTTTTTAGAAATTGAACTAAAGTTACATACCATTTTGTTCACTATACTAAAGTCTTTTTTCTCAGAAATTCAAATGATTTTCATTTTGCCGGACCCGTTTTATAACTACAAAAGGTCAAAGTTCATGATTTCAAATTTTCATGTTGATGAAATGTAAGTAATTTTGTGAAAATATATATATATATTTTATATGTGACTATTATGGGTGTTATTTATGCTTAAAATGTTTGAAAATAATGTCACTATTTATATCATGATTTATATTTTAAAATTTCTGATGAACTATTTAAAAAAAGAATAAAATGCAAAAAAAGTCATAATTTTGGACTACTATTTTTTAAACGAAAACATCTTATTTGAAACCTTTCCAAGTCCACCGATTTCAGGAAAAACGTATCTTAGTCTACGTGTAATCTGGTGTTTCTAAAACACTATTCAAAACTGTATGATGCGGACTTCGTTTTTGTGGAAATTGATAGAATGCTTGAGTTCTGTTACTTTTTCAATGAAACTACAAAACCCCGGGAAATAACAAAAACCTTACACCAATTATGACGTCATATAAAGTTTGACGTCATAGCTGAAATAAAGGGTAGGTGGTGCTACGTCACAATGAAAATCTATGAGTTATCTTCCTGTAACCGCAAACCTTACCTTAAAAAATGGAAAATGATTTGGATTCCTATTTTATCATTTTCCCTTCTAGTACTTCTACAGTATTAAGGATATTTCCATCGGAGGCCGATGCGTGTGTAATGGCCACGCCAACACATGCGACAGAAGCGACTCCGACAACCCCAACCTCCTGGTCTGCTCCTGTAAACACAACACATGCGGCAACCAGTGCGAGACCTGCTGTCCAGGATTTGTCCAAAAGAAATGGAAGCAGGCAAGGGCAGACAAAATCTTCATGTGTGAACGTAAGTTGCCATTGATTGTTGTTTACCTAGTTATCTATTTCTTATAATGTCTTAACAAATCGGGTATTACTAGTATTAAAATCCAAGCTTAGATTCAAGCTTCATGGTTTAAGATTTATTTCGTCTACTGAACAGCTTGTAGGCTATCATTTGTAGATATATTGTGATGATATCTATAATACACTTTAGATACAGTAACAACCTGTAATTTTGTTGTACAGCCTGTGAGTGTTATGGCCATGCCACCGAGTGTCTCTACGATGAGGAAGTGGATCGGCTTGGACTCAGCGTGGATATGTACGGGAATTACCAGGGAGGCGGAGTCTGTCAAAACTGTCAGGTGAGCAAGACTGCTGTCCCCTGTCACTCAAAAAAAAAGAATTAAAGATATGCCATAATGCAATATGCTGTACTTTGAATTCAATTAAATGATAATTTGATGATTTCAGCACAATACGTACGGCGTTAACTGTGACAAGTGTGTGGCTGGTTACTACAGACCCTACGGAGTCCTGAAGAACGACACTAACGCATGTAGACGTAAGTGAATGTGTTAATTTACTGCACTATCTGTAGAATGCTGGGTAATCTCCTGTGAAGAATTGACCTCTATGTATGACCTTTGACCTTTCAGCCTGTGAGTGTGACCTGAATGTGTCTACAGGGGAGTGTGAGGAGGGGTCAGGACGATGTCTGTGTCGCAAGGAATACACAGGCCTCTACTGTGACAGGTAAGCAACTCATCATGATAACATCAATGTTTGAGCACACACATGTTCCCAGGAAACAGTGTTGTGTGCCTTGTTTCAGTAAACAGAAAAGTACCTGTTGTAACGTTCCTTTCCTTTGCAGTTGTGCCCCAGGATACGAAGGTTACCCCACCTGTGTTCCGTGCCAGTGTCACATGAATGGTACAGATGGAGAGATCTGTTCACTGGAGGGTGGCCAGCCCTGCCCCTGTAAGGAGAACTTTGTGGGTAACCGCTGCGACATGTGCGCCTCAGGATACTACAACTTCCCAGAATGCACTCGTAAGTCTGCTTTCTTGAAATTTGCAGGGTTTATAGCATTTTTCTCCTGATATAAGAAATGTATAATCTTGATTTGTGTAATTTGATTTTGATGACCTACTTTTTGGGTCAATTTCAGCATGTGCCTGTGAGACGGCCACTGGGGGATCTGTTGACAACAACTGTGACGTGGAGACTGGGCAGTGTCCATGCCAACTAAACTTTGCCGGCAAGGAGTGCAATCAGTGTGCCCATGGCTACTACAATTACCCAGCATGCACCTGTGAGTTAATGACATTATCACTAAAGCATTTTTAAAATAAATCTTAAAGATTGTTTGACAGAATATCTCTTTAAAGAGTTATGTATAGATATTGAAGCATCCATAGAACATTTTGGAAGTTAAAAGATGAAATATGGATTGGATTTATTTAAATTAGCCATCAAATTTTCATTCAGTGCACAATAACTGTAGTGGGAGAGCAATGTTAAGCGATAACTTGAAATTACTGAACTGTAGTATCAGTGTAAGTACGTTGTGTTTTATCCAGTGTGTGACTGTGACTCGTCGGGAACGTCAGAGGAGATCTGCAACAAGACGACGGGCCAGTGTCTGTGTAAGGAAAACTTCATGTTCCCCCGCTGTGACCGCTGTGCACCTGGTTACTATAACTACCCCATGTGTCAAGGTCAGTCTCAATCTTACATCCATGATCTGGGAGAAAAATGGAAATGTCTAAAATTTCACCCCCACCCCCTCCCCTCAAAAAAAAAAAAAATATAATTATTCAATATATAATGAAAAATCTCGAATTATATGTCAACACCTTGGTCAATTTTTCAACAGAGGATAGATATACATGTAGTGAGTTTATTCCAACGGATATGAAAAACATTGAGTTTTGTTGTAAATCAATATCTGTGTCCTCTTGTCTACAGAGATTATAAATAGTGATTTTATGCATCAACACTAAGACTGTGATATAAAACGAGATTTTATTTATACATGTACCATAATACATAGGACCCTCATTAGGACCTAACACATTATCCCGTGTTGGGCTAATACAATGTGTTGTAAAATACAATGATTTATTAAGAAATGGTTTTGTGTTTTGAAAAACTATTATATTAACCGTACTATAATATTAAACAGGTATTATACTAAGCGGGGTCCTCTGTACATGTACATGTACCCTATTGTCTGTGTTAGAAATAGTAAGTTTATTTGTATGTATGTCTATGTTATACAGTACATATAGTGTGTTCATTTAAACAATAAAATGCTATCGTTGGTGATTCATGCGGGATATAAAGGTGGCAACATTGCAAAAAAAAAAATACATAACCTGCATTAGCGGGTTATGTAAATTTTATCTGCAGTGAATGCTTACTTCATAACCCACATGAATCATCAAAGAAAGCATTTTATTGTTTAAATTTACATTTTTCTTTTAACAAATCAACAAACTCATTGTAAAAAGTAAGTAAAATTCACTAAATAACTGTTAATGTACATTAGTACGTTAGATTAAAAAAAACAGCCAAATCGTCTCCTATGGGAATTTGAGTCTGACATCATTATGATTATTTCGTGCAGTTTCGTGATTTTCCTTAGGTCGCTTTAGGTTTCAACCAATCGTTAAACGGGGTGTTTAGATTTCAGTCCTGTCAGTTTCTACAACTGTTCTATAGAGCTATGAATTAACTATAAGTTTCCGTAAGAAATTGAGGGAATCATGCTCAGTAGATGTAAATATATACCGGTAAAATCATTTTGTCTATAGTGAGTTCATATATACAACATTTTGTCTATAGTGAGTTTATATATTATTATAATATTTTGTCTATAGTGAGTTTATATTTATTATTATGACATTATGTCAACTGCAGAGTGTCAATGTGCTGAGCCGGGCTCCATTGAGAAGGTGTGTCGGGAAGATGGTCAGTGTCCATGTAAACCAAACTTTGGGGGGCGTACCTGTGGCAGGTGTCATCCAGGCTTCTACCGCTACCCAGACTGTGCCTGTAAGTATGCAGCTAAGAAATACAGCACCTGTTGCAAGAATAATGCACTAGTACAGTTAGAGTAAATTGATACGTCATGTGACTCAGGGATGTTTGATTGAATTACATGTATAACATTGAGCATCTTTGGTTGTTTGATTGAATTGGTGCATCGAGTGTCCCTATTGTGTTTCAGCCTGTAACTGTGACAGGTACGGATCGTACGGAGAGACCTGTGAGCAGTTGAGTGGACAGTGTGATTGTCGCCTGACCTTTGATGGTCTGAGCTGTAGCAAGTGTAAGGAGGGATTCTACAACTACCCCATGTGTGAAGGTATCCTTTGTAAACTGTGGATTCACAGTAAATCATATAAGATAAATCAACTGTCACCAAATTCTTAAAAATCTGTTTTTTGTTCTTTGTGAAGTTGTTTTCTTGCTCTAAATTGATTCACTCCATATTGATTTATTTTGATTGTTTGATTGATTTGTAGAGTGTAACTGTAACCCTGCTGGAGCCAAGGAGATCCCGGGGTACCCCCTGGGAGGGTGTGGTGAGGTCATCAAAGGTCAGCTGTGTGAGTGTAAGGAGCGTGTGATGGGAAGGATATGTGATCAGTGTATGCCCGGCTACTTCAAATTGGACAGAAACAACCCACTGGGCTGTGAAGGTAGGTACTCATCCACTACCCTATCTCTCTCTGTTGGAATATGAGTCTCAAATTCATGAAAATGTTAACTTGCCTTAAGGAGGCTGGGTAGTCAACAGATTGACCATCAGATCTGCCTTAAAGTTTTAGAAATGATGTTTTGAGCTGTATACTTTTATTATTTTGTGAAGTAAAATTCCACATGTTAGCTTTAAAATGAAGTATTTTACTATATACGTTTATTTATACAGAGCTCTTCTTACTGAGATCAATATAGTCTAAAAAATGGCAACAACCATCGAACACTCTTAAATTAAATGTCTAATTATTAACATTGTTTCAACATATGGATAAATTTACATCATTGAAGGTTTTAGTGAAATTCTATGAACATTTAGTGATCTTTTGTGTTATGAGCTGTGATGAATGAGTTGTCCCCCTTTCAGAGTGCTCCTGCTATGCCCCTGGTACTGTGGCGGGACTTAACATGTGTCACACATCGTCAGGTCAGTGTACCTGTAAACTGGACGTGGTCGGCCGGCGCTGTGACACCTGTGCCAGTGGATTCTATGGACTGTCCGAGGCCAATCCATTTGGATGTACAGGTATGTATTTCATAAAGCAGTTAGTAGTTATTGCCAGTAGACTGTGATCATGATAGTAATAGTTGAGCAAAACTAAAGGACAATCTATTTGCCATCTTTAGAGTGTGATTGTGACAGTGGTGGATCTATCAATCTGAGGTGTGAGCAGAGAACGGGACAGTGCCCCTGTAAGCCGAGAGTCGGTGGCAGGCGATGCGATGTGTGAGTACAACTCAGGGATTCAGTAATTATGACCAATATACCAGTGTGTATTTGAGTAACAATGAAATACATGTTATAAACTTTGTGTTGATTGTAATTTCATATTTTCAGACCAGAGAGGAATCATTTTTACCCAACCCTGCAGCAGTTCAAGTATGAGATAGAGGACGGTCACACTCCAGAAGGATCCAGAATAAGATACGGCTTTGATGAGACATTTTTTCCCAATTTCTCCTGGAGAGGATATGCCATTTTGACAGCTATACAGGTATTACAGTAACGGAAAGCTCATATTATTTATATGTGGTTCATTACTTCTCAGTCATATAAAATTAAATTCATCAACCTTGGCAACATTTCATGCTTTACAATATTTTGATTTCAGCCTGAAGTTGAGATGGACATTGAGATCAAGAAGCCCAGTTTGTACCGCTTGATTTACCGTTATGTCAACGTAAACAATAACGTTCTGCGAGGACAGGTGATGCTTAAACCACACAATCCAACGGACGTCACCCAGAGCAGTGAGGTCTTCTTCCAGGTGACCACGGAGCCAATGTTTGTGACGGTGGGCAGTGGGAGGGACTACGAATTTGTCCTGAATCCAGGTCGCTGGACTGTCTCCATCAGCTCCCCCGATATCCTACTTCTGGTGAGGAACTTTGTAAACTGTTTGAAAATTTTTGCAATACTTTTGTTAATCCTATTGTAAAAGCTTTTCTCTATATTGGACCTTAATTCAGCAAAAAATGCATGTATTTCTTAATTCTTTTTTTTTTTAACAGGACTACATGGTGCTAGTACCAGATGCTTACTATGAGGCCACAGTTTTGCAAGAGAAAGTCACTCGTCCATGTAAAATCCCTGGAGATCAGGGGCCGTAAGTAGTGTTATACCAGCTCAGATTTCCTTTGAATCGGATTTTACTTCAGTTTATGTATGGTAAATCATCAGCTGGTCTATAACTGTATTACAGGTGTGTATCGTATGGGTATCCAGACCTGGAGACGTTCCCCACTGTGATTGGAGGATCAGGATTCGTTATTGACCGTAATGGAAGCAGGATCCCGACCCAGGTGTTCCCCAATCAGATCATTCTGGACGAGCTGGGAATTCCCACTCTGGCTCAGCTGGACAATAGCCAGGTAAATATCATTGTCTAAATATGTTATTGGCAACAAGTATACATCTGTTGTCATACATGTACATTTTGGATGAATTTCCACTAACCTGTAAGTAGAAAGCAACCTTTGCTGGATTATGGATTTTATTGTCGATAAAACAGTTGTTCATTTCTTTTAGTACTAATTGGAAAAAATAATAAAGACTCCTTAAGCTTGCTCTAGTAAACATTTGCAAAAAAAAAAGACATATAATACAAGGTTTACAGTGTTTGTCACAATGTTCATCTACAATGTACAGCGATCAATGCATTCAACAGATTAGAACAATAACTGCTGCTATAGATGACAGTTTAATTGATGTGTACATCTTTGTAATATCAGCGGGAGTTGAACCTGAACCTGCAAGTTCCTCGGCCCGGAGATTACGTGTTGGTGTTCAACTATTTTGCCCTGTCCAATAGATCCCAGGAACTGGATGTCGAGGCCAATGTGGACGGACAGACGACCCTTGGCACTGTTCTCCTGTACAGCTGTAAATACAGGTAATCCAGGTGTTGTCTTCACCTAATTACAGGTGAAGCTGTGGTGATTTTGTAGTCATCTTTTTTATTGAGATTCTATTTCTGGGTTTTTCTATGGATTCTTCAAAATTGTAACAAAAATTAAATTTAATCTGCATGTACTTGTTTACATCATTTGAAACCTCGATGCAAAAAGCGAAATAACCGTTGAAATAATGAAAATGTTCTTTGATTACATATGTTACTATATTTTTACACTGCTGTAATTGTTTTCGTCTGATCTGTTGACAGTGTGCTGTGTAGACAAGTGATGAAGAACATCGACGACATGCCCTCGGTGATCACCATTAACGACACCATCAATATCCGCGTCACAGGCGACCAGGATGTGGATGTGGCCATCGTAAGTGTAACACCTTCGTAAACACAATAGATATAGAACATCTGTTCACCTGTTTTGTTACACCATTTATTTGTATTGTCTGTCTAACTGTGTTTCCCTAAGTTTTTTTTGGCAATTATTTTCTGTCTGTATTACCAATTAAACTGCCTGTACATTGTAAGTGTAGTTGTTTTCTACAAATGGCTGCCATATTCTTCCCCTCTTTATATTTTTGTCTCTGCCTACAGGGTTCGGTGGTTGCTATCCCGTACGACGAGTGGTCCCTTGGATTCATCAGACCAAGCATCATCTGTATCCGCATCAATGGAATGTAAGTATTAATATCTCATCACTGGAAATGACATGTACATGCCCATTAGAATCTAAGGAAATAAACCATATTGGAATTTAGGGAAACTGTGTGCATTATGATTGCTTGATTTTCTCTGTGTGCTCTCATCTCAAGATGTGTTGTGTCGGGGTACACTATTCCATCCAGTGGTCTGAGAATTGACTTTGAGGATCCACCAAACTCAAACCTCATCGCCACTGTGGTGCCAAATCACATTACCGAGAAAGGACTTATCGAACTCAACAACATTAATGTATGTATATCATAGGATTATAAATACATCTATATCGGAGTAAATGATGAAGGTACATATAATTAAGGCAACTATCAGGCGTGGGCTCTCTAACTAAACTAACCTTAATGTATACATTTTTGTGTCATGTATTCTGTTTCATACATTTTCTGTCTTCTTGTCCTGTATTGTATTCCTTCATATGTATTTTCATCCCTTTGTTCTGTATTGTATATCTGTATTTTTTGTCTTGTTGTCCCCAGAGAGTGGTGGAACTGACGGGTAACATCCGCACGCCCGATCAGTACGTGGTCCTGGTCCACTTCTACATGCCCTCAGAGGCTGGCGCCGACCTTCCAGTCACCTTGTTCACTGAGGGATTTCCCCCAATCACAGGTAAAAATAGCTTAAAGAATACTTATTTATGAGTTGTATTTATTGCATGAAATACATGTACATAGTTTTTTCATAACAATGACATGCTATTGTAGGGACCTTCAAGCCTCGCTTTTGCCCAAGTGTCTATGGCTGCCGGAGTCAGATCGTGTTTGATGGGACAGTTAGAAACGTGATTTCTCTACAGCCCGGCAACTTTACGATCAGGTTCAACAACACCATGGGACGAAACATGCTATTGGTCAGTCTCGCAAATATATGTCACAAAAATATCATTTTTCCAGGATCTCTAACCACTTAACAAAAGATCCTTTGCTGTAAAACACTTTATGAATATAAGTTCATTTAGTATGGTATGATTTTTGTGAAACATTAAATGATAGCAGGTCCGTTTTAATTATAATACATTTAGTATGTTACTTGAATATAGACACTCTATTATATAAGAGTATAAACCCATGTATCATTATATATGAACTCAGGATGATCTTAGGCAAATATTTTAACTTTTCTGACTCCAGGATTATCTGATGGTGATACCGGTCCAGCAGTTCTCCCAATCTGATTTGAACCCACAACCTATTGACAACTCAGCTCACTTCTTGAAGTGGTGTGTGGGGCCAGGATTTGTTCTTGTGTGAGTATTGAGGCTATTTTCACAATTAAAAAAACTGATACAGCCAGTGATCATTACCATTTTACAAAAGGAGATTCTAATTTGAGTTTGAGTGATGAAGTCTCAATGAATGTAAATTTAAGTGCTTTTGTAAATCTGGTACACTTTGTAATTCTGATACAGAAAGAAAATGTTTATTTAAGGAATAAGGAATCATTCTTTGAGTATTATGAGGTGATAATTTCGGTCGGGGCGTGATCAAATCCAATAAAGCCCGAAGGGCTTTATGATAGATTTGATCACGCCCCGACCGAAATTATCACCTCATAATATTCAAAGAATGATTCCTTATCACTTATTTTTATATAATTTAAGCCAACGTACGATTAAATATTTAAATATAAATAAGCAAACCCCAATGGCGCCTCAATTTGGCGTCATTTGAAGTTATGGGTTACATAGTACAAAATCGATACGTACATGTAGTGTTATCACAGGCAAAGACACTGGAAAATGTAAATATTTTTAGTTATAGGCCCCTAGTATAAAAACACTTCGATCATACTTATGTTTTTGTACATTTCAGGGATATTACATGTATTTAAGACATTTTTATCAGATGGAAATTGATAACAAGTATAAGGATTAAAACTAAAAATTTTCTGTGAAGGAATTTAAGGGGGATCACAAGGTTTTCCTTCATTAATTGAATCATTACATGAGCTGTGAGACTGTTGTTACAGGAACGACACAGAGTTCTGTCAGTCTGGAGTGTACACACTGACCACCGACTTCAACAATGGCGGCCTGGCCTGTGGCTGTGACACGGACGGCTCGCTCAGCTTCGAGTGCTCCAACTTTGGAGGACAGTGTCAGTGTCGAGACAATGTGATTGGTCAGAAATGTACTCAGTGTCGCGAGGGATACTATGGCTTCCCACGGTGTAAACGTAAGTAGCTCTTACATGTTGATACTAATTACATGTGTGTGTTTTATCATACATGAACTGTACATGAAGTTCTTATTTTAGCTTGTAACTGTCCCTATGGAATGTGCAGTCCTTTGTCCGGTGAATGCATGTGCCCCCCGCGGGTGACAGGAGAGCGGTGTAACACCTGTGTGTCTGCTACCTATGGCTTTGATCCTCTAGTGGGCTGTACTGTAAGTCAATCCTTGTTCTGTCATTCTCATCAAGATCTGATATCAATTTGTGTAGTGTGATAAATATCAGAACAATATCATCACATTATCAGAGAAATTTTCAAAATTAGATGATTTTGTCACTGTTTCTTTTGCTGGAAGGTTTAAACAGGTGTCTTATTTTGTTTGCAGGAGAAGAAATATTTCTATTCTTACCCCAATTTTTAACAGAATTTTACTTTAGTAGAGATATCACAGGATTTTTACTACAGACTGTTTGTTTTACAGGACAATGTAAATGTAATGCTGAGGGTGTTCTGTTTTACAGGACTGTAAATGTAATTCTGAGGGTGTTCTGTTTTACAGGACTGTAAATGTAATTCTGAGGGTGTTCTGTTTTACAGGACTGTAAATGTAATGCTGAGGGTGTTCTGTTTTACAGGACTGTAAATTTAATGTTGAGGGTGTTCTGTTTTATAGGACTGTAAATGTAATGCTGAGGGTGTTTTGAACCGGGACATGAACTGTGACCAGACCACCGGACAGTGCACGTAAGTTACAGTAATCGAGGCAAATGTCACCTCTGTAGGTATCACTGAGAGTGCTAGATAAGAGTTGTGGACCTGTTGTGTTGTAGGTGTAAGGACAATGTTGGGGGCCGTAAGTGTGACTACTGTTTGGCCGGCTTCTACTCCTTCCCGTACTGTTCTCCGTGCAGTAACTGTGACAGCCAGGGTACACAGGAGGAGATCTGTGATGCAAGCAGCGGAGCCTGTTTGTGTAAAGTAAGTCATGTATAGAATGATTGTGTGCAAACTAAGTCATGTTTATAGAAAGTGTGTGTGTGTGAATGAAGTGTCACTTAAACAGAGGAAAGATTTAAATCACCATTATCTAATTGGTCACTTGTGGTTTTCACCTGTTTATAGGAGAATGTAGCTGCCCCTGACTGTGACGTGTGTGAACCAGGCAGTTTTAACCTTGACCCCAGGAACCCCAAGGGCTGCACCAAATGCTTTTGTTTTGGGACCACGGCCAGGTGTTACAGTTCTGACCTGGTCTGGGGAACAGTAAGTTGTCCAGCAATCCCCTCAACATCCTTGTGTGTGGCGTGCACTGTTATTTGTTGCAGGTTGTCAAGAGTTTTCATTATTTTTCCTCAGCACAAGGACATGCTAGGGTGGGCTGTCACCAACACAGTGGAGGGCTCCCTGAGAAAGTCGGAGACCATCATAGCTGTCCTGGAGTCAGACACCAAGATCGTGGACCCGGACCAGGCCATGTACTGGATTGCCTCAGCCTCCTACCTCGGGGATCAGGTGAGACAGCTGGGCTAGAGCAATCTCTGTATCCTGTACTTATCACTTTGTATCAATTAATGCATTTAGAACATGTACAGAGTTGATTTCATTATGTAAGCACTAAAAAAACACTGTTTGTCTGATGGGAAAAAACAACAATCTGCTTTAACCTGTTCATGAACAGCAAATGCATATTTTGTGTCAGTCAGTTAATTGAATATTGTAAATTTCAGGTTAAGTCCTATGGAGGTAAATTGAGGTTTGAGGTGTATTCAGTTGTTCCGAGAGGAAACGAGACAAGCCTGCCTAGTGGACCTGACATCATTCTACAGGTAAACAAACAGACCAAACATTGCAGTGTGAGTAATTCACAAGTTGTTTGCTTGGCACTTTGGTTTCATTGGAGGTTTTATAATTTTTTGTAGGGAGGAAATATGACCTTAGATCACAGATACCAGTCAAAGCCAGAACCCACCACAATGTACCCAGTGGAAATTACACTGAATGAGGTCAGGAATATATTTATATCAGTCTGAATGAAGTAGAAATTACACTGAATGAGGTCAGGAATATATTTATATCAGTCTGAATGAAGTATGTATGTGAATCTCTGTGAGGTCATTCACTCTCAGTGACGTACACTCAATGCAATAACATGCAGGCAAGAAACACATGTTTATTGTTCTTGAAACCTTTTACTTGAAATAAAGTTAATTTTCCAAACAACCTCAAAAGCTGACAAAATCATCAAATGCAAATACATTCTTTTGACCAGAAATCAGATGCCATATGCTTGGATCAAAATTATTTTCAAATATGAATATACAATACTAAACCATTATTAACAATTAACATGTCATCTTGATGGGTTTTTTCAGTACAATTTTGTGCGCGCGGAGGATGGACTCCCAGTATCCAGGGAGACCTTCATGATGATTCTGGTGGACATAACAGCCATACACATCCGAGCCAACTATTTCTCCCCCACAACTGAAGTCAGGTCAGTCAGTCAAACACCTTTAGTAAGCCTCAGGGCAGCTTGAACAGAAATTTGTAATAAAAAAAAAGTAAATCTTGTCCAATCTGGCTATAGGGTGGTTCCAATTTTTGCCATGTTGGAAATTAATGAAAAAATTCAAATTGGAGGATATTGTAGATTTGTCTTATAAAGCTTTTGATACCAAAAAAGAAAATGTTCATAGTAGTTCCTGACAAGAAAGTTTCAGTGGTGAATGATTGACAAAGGTTTCTGACTGTACAGGCTGATGAACGTAGAGCTGGAGCAGGCAGTGGAGAGACAGGATGAAGGGACCACGGTGAACAATGAGGACGGAGCCGGCTCCTGGTTTGGGAATTGGTTTGGTGGTGAAGAACGGACCACCCCTGCCCCCCTTCCCACAGCCCTCAGTGTCGAGCAGTGTCAGTGTCCCATGGGATACATAGGGTCTAGCTGTCAGGTAAAGGTCGGAAATTCCAAGGGAGCAATATAAATGATAGGAATCTGGATCCAGTATTAATGCCTGCTGTGTTGAATCATTGCATGTTATTCCAGTTTATGACCTTTTACTCTGGAATGTATGAATTGTGGTTTTTTTCTATCAGTAATTTCATTGATGTTGTCAATTTACAGGACTGTGCTGCAGGCTATTACCGGTCATCAAAGAGCCCGTATCGCGGTGTCTGTATCCCATGTAGCTGTAATGGACATGCCGACTCGTGCGATACTGAGACAGGCGAATGTCTGGTCAGTATCTTTAATTATTCGATAATCAAATTTAGCCCAAGTATTGCTGATGAATTTATAACTTTTTAACAAAACATTTTAAAGGGTCTGCTGTTGGACATTTATTTATTCCAATGAATTTCTTTCTGTAGAACTGTAGAGACAACACAATGGGGAAACACTGTGAGGAATGCTTACCTGGTTACTATGGTGATGCCTTGACTGGTGTCTGTCAGATTTGTAGCTGTCCATTGCCCATAGAAAGTAACAAGTCAGTATCAATAAATAGACTCAGTAACAAGTCAGTATCTATAAATAGACTCAGTAACAAGTCAGAATCTATAAATAGACTCCCTAACAAGTCAGTATCTATAAATAGACTCGGTAACAAGTTAGTTTCTCTACACACTCCACACATATCTGTGAAAACTCAGTAACAAGTTTGTATAATGTATCTCTTTAGACCATACTACTTTATCATTATTCACTAACAACTTCTTCTAAAGATGCAGTAGGAGTAAACACCTCTCTAGGCTCAGAGTCAAGCTACTATCACATCACACACCCTTAGGAACAAGTCAATATACATGTAGCTTTATATGTACATCTCTAACAAATATAACAAGTTGTAGTTTTATTTATTATCTGTGTTTGTTGTGGGTGTTGCCTGTGATTTTGATTTTGATTTGTTTGATGTTTGGCCTTTGATCTGTTATAACTGTGTGTTAACAGCTTTGCCTCTGGGTGTAATGTGTACGAGGGGACTGTGTACTCCTGTGACTGCCTGCCCGGGTACACCGGATCACGATGTGAACAGTGAGTGCCAAACATTTACATGTGTATTATCATCTTAAAGACAAGAACATTCATAATTTTATTATGACTGTCAGGGGATCTGGAAATGCTTAGTTAAATGGATGTCTATCCTTCAGGTGTGCCCCTGGTTACTATGGAGACCCAACTCAAGAAGGAGAAGTATGTCGTCCTTGCCAGTGTTCAGGTAACATCGATATGTCTGACCCCGAGGCCTGCAGCCTGTCCACTGGGGAATGTCTTAAGTGTCTCAACAACACCATGGGACCCGGGTGTGCCTATTGTGAGGACTGGTACCATGGAGACGCAGTTACCCTCAAAAATTGCCAAGGTACCCCATCCATTTTGTGACTTACTGAAGAACAGGTGAAGATGGTGGAATTTTTCTTATATGTTGTAAATTAATTTTTGGTTGTGGTTTTAGCCTGTACATGTGACCAGTGTGGTTCTGTGTCATGTGACCGTGACTTGGGATCCTGCCAATGTCAGCCAAATGTGGAAGGTCTCAACTGTGACAGATGCAAGGTCAGTCAATGAATCGTAAACCAGAAGTCTGTGAGAAATCATTGTTTGTATATCTGAATTTTCTGTGGTTGATTAATCTTTTCAATATTTGTTCTTCAGCCTAACACATATGGATTTGATAGCTGTGCTGGATGTCAGGATTGTAACTGTGGTCTCGCTTCAGTGAGCACACAGTGTGACAGCATTACGGGTCAGTGCACATGTATGCCAGGAACAGAAGGCAATTACTGTGATCAGTGTTCTGAGGGATTCTGGAACTACACAGCTGCTGGCTGTCAAGGTAATCATTTAGAAAATTAGTAATCAGAGGCAAATAGATGCTTTACTGAATGAGAAATGAATACAGAGACTTTCACACTTTACATTAACAGTGTGTGAGTGTGAGGAGGATGGAGCCATCACGTGTGACCGGGTCACCGGCCGGTGTCAGTGTCTTCCGGGGGTCACAGGAGACCGCTGTGACAGGTGTCTCCCAAGATACATCCTGGTCCCCAACAAAGGATGTCAAGGTCAGCATATAAAATAATGAAGGATTTTCTCAAGAAAATGATTCAAGAAGAGAACTAACATCAATGGTCAATACTTATTGGTTCATAGCTTTGAATACTCTAAAATTACCATTATTTCATGGTTCCTTGTGATGTATTTCTGTTCTTGATTTCATTCTATGACAGCTGTGTTCACATCCTGCTGGAGATGTGTTGTGTTTCTGTCATTGGTTCCCAGTTGTAATGTACATATATCTGTGTTCTTTGTTCCAGCCTGTGACAGCTGTGTTCACATCCTGCTGGATGATGTGTTGTGTTTCTGTCATTGATTCCTGGTTGTAATGTACATATATCTGTGTTCTTTGTTCCAGCCTGTGACAGCTGTGTTCACATCCTGCTGGATGATGTGGAGGCCTTACAGAGGAGCACCACCAACCTGTCCATCACCCTAGAGTCTGTGTCCGTCGGCATGTCTGCCAACAACCGTCTGGAGGAAATCAACCAGGCAGCCATCAATCTCGGGGTAAGACGGCCATTTAGTGGTGGTCCATGTACACTGTGCTATGGTTTGCTGCTGCTAGGCTGCTTGTCAGTTACACTGGCTGTTTATGATAGAGATGTGTACCTATCAGTTACACTGGCTGTTTATGATAGAGATGTGTACCTATCAGTTACAGTGGCTGTTTATGATAGAGATGTGTACCTATCAGTTACACCGGCTGTTTATGATAGAGATGTGTACCTATCAGTTACACCGGCTGTTAATGATAGTGATATGTACCTATCAGTTACACTGGCTGTTAATGATAGTGATGTGTACCTATCAGTTACAGTGGCTGTTTATGATAGTGATGTGTACCTATCAGTTACACCGGCTGTTTATGATAGAGATGTGTACCTATCAGTTACACCGGCTGTTTATGATAGAGATGTGTACCTATCAGTTACACCGGCTGTTTATGATAGTGATGTGTACCTATCAGTTACAGTATCTGTTTATGATAGTGATGTGTACCTATCAGTTACACCGGCTGTTTATGATAGTGATGTGTACCTATCAGTTACAGTGGCTGTTTATGATAGTGATGTGTACCTATCAGTTACAGTGGCTGTTTATGATAGAGATGTGTACCTATCAGTTACACTGGCTGTTTATGATAGAGATGTGTACCTATCAGTTACACCGGCTGTTTATGATAGAGATGTGTACCTATCAGTTACACCGGCTGTTTATGATAGAGATGTGTACCTATCAGTTACACCGGCTGTTTATGATAGTGATGTGTACCTATCAGTTACAGTGGCTGTTTATGATAGTGATGTGTACCTATCAGTTACACTGGCTGTTTATGATAGAGATGTGTACCTATCAGTTACACCGGCTGTTTATGATAGAGATGTGTACCTATCAGTTACACCGGCTGTTTATGATAGAGATGTGTACCTATCAGTTACACCGGCTGTTTATGATAGTGATGTGTACCTATCAGTTACACCGGCTGTTTATGATAGTGATGTGTACCTATCAGTTACAGTGGCTGTTTATGATAGAGATGTGTACCTATCAGTTACACCGGCTGTTTATGATAGTGATGTGTACCTATCAGTTACACCGGCTGTTTATGATAGAGATGTGTACCTATCAGTTACACCGGCTGTTTATGATAGAGATGTGTACCTATCAGTTACACCGGCTGTTTATGATAGTGATGTGTACCTATCAGTTACAGTGGCTGTTTATGATAGTGATGTGTACCTATCAGTTACACCGGCTGTTTATGATAGTGATGTGTACCTATCAGTTACAGTGGCTGTTTATGATAGTGATGTGTACCTATCAGTTACACCGGCTGTTTATGATAGAGATGTGTACCTATCAGTTACACCGGCTGTTTATGATAGAGATGTGTACCTATCAGTTACACCGGCTGTTTATGATAGAGAAGTGTACCTATCAGTTACACCGGCTGTTTATGATAGTGATGTGTACCTATCAGTTACACCGGCTGTTTATGATAGTGATGTGTATCTATCAGTTACACCGGCTGTTTATGATAGAGATGTGTACCTATCAGTTACACCGGCTGTTTATGATAGTGATGTGTACCTATCAGTTACAGTGGCTGTTTATGATAGAGATGTGTACCTATCAGTTACACCGGCTGTTTATGATAGAGATGTGTACCTATCAGTTACACTGGCTGTTTATGATAGAGATGTGTACCTATCAGTTACACTGGCTGTTAATGATAGTGATGTGTACCTATCAGTTACACCGGCTGTTTATGATAGAGATGTGTACCTATCAGTTACACTGGCTGTTTATGATAGAGATGTGTACCTATCAGTTACACCGGCTGTTTATGATAGAGATGTGTACCTATCAGTTACACCGGCTGTTTATGATAGTGATGTGTACCTATCAGTTACACCGGCTGTTTATGATAGAGATGTGTACCTATCAGTTACACCGGCTGTTTATGATAGAGATGTGTACCTATCAGTTACACTGGCTGTTAATGATAGTGATGTGTACCTATCAGTTACACCGGCTGTTTATGATAGTGATGTGTACCTATCAGTTACAGTGGCTGTTTATGATAGAGATGTGTACCTATCAGTTACACTGGCTGTTTATGATAGTGATGTGTACCTATCAGTTACACCGGCTGTTTATGATAGAGATGTGTACCTATCAGTTACACCGGCTGTTTATGATAGTGATGTGTACCTATCAGTTACAGTGGCTGTTTATGATAGTGATGTGTACCTATCAGTTACACCGGCTGTTTATGATAGAGATGTGTACCTATCAGTTACACCGGCTGTTTATGATAGAGATGTGGCTGTTTATGATAGAGATGTGTACCTATCAGTTACACCGGCTGTTTATGATAGAGATGTGTACCTATCAGTTACACTGGCTGTTTATGATAGAGATGTGTATTTGTATTTAGCCTGAAGTGGATGCACTGTTAGCTGGACCACAGGACATCTCCCTGGAACCACTATCCAAGGAACTCTCAGAGGTTCAAACTTTGGCAGATGATGGCAAGCTTCAGGTAGGATCATCAACTCTTACAGCAAGCTACAGATTTATTATGCTCACTCACCAACACAATGTATAAACTTATAAAACTTACCTATGAAATATGCTCACAACTTATTTGATAGGGCCAGATCCATTAAATAGGCTTACAATCTCATCAAGTAGGCAAACTAGATCATTGAATTAGGATGTTTGGTCTTTTAATTTTGATTTTTGTAGTCATCCCATTTTTGCTCTGGTTTCAGTCGGACAGGCTAAAGACTAGGGGTCAGTTCCTGACAGATGAGTCCAAGGATCTCCTGACCGCCGCAGACAACATTGAGGCAAAGACAGCGGAAGTGAAGCGCGAGACTGACGGTGAGCATTTACCAGTACATGTACATGTAGATGTCTGTAGGGAAGAAAGAATGTAGATGTCTGTAGGGGAGTAAGAATGGACGTCTGTAGGGGAGTAAGAATGGACATGTCTGTAGGGAAGTAAGAATGTACATGTCTGTAGGGGAGTTAGAATGGACATGTCTGTAGGGGAGTTAGAATGGACATGTCTGTAGGGGAGAAAAAATGATGAATTGGAGAAAGTGCCAGCAGATGTTGGTACTTGTACCTTGTTGGTTCACTTCTACTCTTATCACAGGCTTGCTAATTTTACAAACAGAAGCACACAAACGTTTCTCAATCGCTGATTCTAAATTTACTTGCAAATATCTTAAATGCAAAACAAAAGTTCCTGAGTTCTTTGATACCCGTGTTCTGTTTTCCACCCTCAGAAGTTGTGCAGTATGCAGAGAACATCTTGAAGCAGATCTACGAAGGAATCAAGATCACCAACATTGACACCGCTATTCAGGACTCGAGAAGGGTTCTTGACCAAATCAAGTCGGCCAACTTCAGCGGCAATGCTGAAGAGTGTACCACAGAGGAGGCGCTAGCCAAGGAACGTAAGTCGTGAGGCCTGGGCAGGGGAAAGAGTGAAGATCTGTACACTGAGCATTGATATGTGAAGAAAATTACGCTATGTGTCAACTTTTGTCTGTCTGTTCAGATCAAATATTCATATGTTTTTTATTTGCTTGCTCTGATAAAAACACTGACTGATTTCAGTGCTGGCACAAATGAGCTTCTGGTTTGCCAGTGGACAGTCCAACAGTACTCGGGAAACCCTGAAGGAGGCAGAAGATATCATAATGAGGCTGTATGATCTCCAGAGTAATGCCAGGAACTCGGACAGGGGAGCAGACTCAGCTCAGGACCTTGTTAAAGACCTCAATCAACAGATAATGAGCATACTCAAGGTAACAACACAAAAAGTGTACATGTTATTTTATAAAGTTCAGAAATTGGCTGATTTTTTTCATCAAACAATTTCTCTGGCAATGATTTGAAGGATAAAGCTACCATACTTCAGACAGAAGTCATATTATAATATAGATTATTAGAAATTCCAATGACCAGGTTGAATGAATTTTATTGTTAAAGTATATTTTCTTTAAGTACTTTTATCATAGCCTGATCTTGGTCTGATTATGTGATATTTAGGTGAGACTGGGGACCCTGGAGATGTCAGAGAAGGACATCCAGATGCTGCATTCCATGTCGGAGAACCTGCTGATGGATGCTCAAAACGCCCTGGGTGTGTCCAGGGACGCAGCATTCGTAAGTCCAAACCCTCAGTCTGCTGTCTGGTGTTGTCTTCTTAACCGTTAGTCTGCTGTCTGGTGTTGTCTTCATAACCGTTAGTCTGCTGTCTGGTGTTGTCTTCATAACCGTTAGTCTGCTGTCTGGTGTTGTCTTCTTAACTGTCAATCTGGTGTCTGGTGTTGTCTTTTTAACCGTCAGTCTACTGTCTGGTGTTGTCTTCTTAACCGTCAGTCTGCTGTCTGATGTTGTCTTCTTAACCATCAGTCTGCTGTCTGATGTTGTCTTCTTAACCATCAGTTTGCTGTCTAGTGATGATTTCTTAACCATCAGTCTGCTGTCTAGTGATGTCTTCTTAACCATCAGTCTGCTGTCTGGTGTTATCTTCTTAGTGTTCATATACTCGTTGTCTGATGATTAACAAGTGCTTGGATATTTTCTACCTGCTGCTATAGTCCTTTTTAATTCTAAATTGATTATTAAAGGAGTAAGAATAGCAATACTCTTATTGGATTGATTCCAATCTGTTCGTCAATTATAAAGGTTTTATTTTATACAGTTTTTAAATTGAGAGGCTTTTGTAACATTTGTTTTTAATGCTTTTGTAAAAAGAAAAAAAAACTCCTTTTGTTTTCAGGAAGCTGAGACTCGAGCCTCGCAGATCGATGCGGCCGTCGGGAGGATGCGCGATTTTGTGGGCAATCTGACCAGTGGTCTGGAGGAAGCAATCATCAAGGTCAATGAGAGTCAGGAGCGTGCCCAGTCCCTCTCCGAGCAGGCTCAGTTCCTGGAAAAGTGCGTAGAACAGCTTCAATTTAAAGTCCATCAAATAAATACCAGTAGCTTGTATATAAAAAAAAATTCTTACAGATTCAAAATGAAGACAAGATGTTAATTAATGGTATTTTCCATGAGAATGATTTTCCATTAGAATTACATGCTATTATGGAGAAGTAAAGATTCCGATTTTTCTGGTACAGCATCTACACAGACACGAGGGAGACGTCTGCCAATGCTCTCAATGCCGCCAGTGCTTTCCAAGGAATTGTGGACGCCATTGATGATGCTAATAATGCTTCCCGTGTCGCTCTTGAAGCTGCAGAAAAAGCCCAAGGAAAGGTCAGTGTTAATTCTGTCAGTACTGATTAGTAAAAATTAGGTCAACCTCAGTTCTGTGAGTCACCGATTTGTGTATCCATTTTCACATTGGTTTTTTATTTAGCATATCTGAATTGCAGAAAAATGAACCAGCCTTTGTACATGTAATTTTTGTCTTTTTCACAGTCTAATGGTGTAGGAGAAAGTTCCCAGATTTCCAAGGGGGACAGCACAGCTTTACTGGAGTCGGCCAGAGCTCGTCTGGACAAGACAGAAGTGGGTCAGTATCTATAAAGAAGTTGGTCAGTATCTATAAAGAAGTGGGTCAGTATCTATATAGAAGTGGGTCAGTATCTATATAGAAGTGGGTAAGTATCTATAAAGAAGTAGGTCAGTATCTATACAGTAGTGGGTCAGTATCTATATAGAAGTGGGTCAGTATCTATATAGAAGTGGGTCGTTAAACTCAGTATTTATACTGTTGATTGACAGTAATCATACAGCAATTAGTATTTATCTTATGAGATGCTGCATGATACAGACAGCAGATCAACTTATTCTTCCCACAGATGATACACTATAAGCTAAAAGAATTAAAGATTAATTTAGAAATCAAACTAGTATTTTTTTTTTACAAATCCTAGAGTTGTCAGAGAGATTGCGTGAAGCCAAACTGAGTACAGATGATGTGGAGACAATGAATGATGAAATCAACCGGGGAATGAATGACCTGAAGTTCCAAATCCAGGAACTCGGCAGATGTATGTAAACTTGAAAGATATAGTGAAAATGTTGAGCAAGTCTTCAGGAATTATAAAAGTAAAAATGTTTAATTACTGTACATGCAAAATTATGTATAGTTAATATAAAAGAAATACAAGTATCCAGAAAATTCAATTCATAGTTGATACATAGATAAGACAGTGAAACATTTTGAACATGCAATTTATTCCTTAGGTGAATGATAATTGAATACTAGTTTCATACAAAATGTTGATGTTATAGATGAGTTTGAAAACAGAACAAGAGATGCGGGCATACGAGCGACTGCAGCCGGGCAGCGGGCTCTGGATGCCCAGGAGAAAGTGGGCACAATTCTAGCCAAGCTTCCGGAGGACAAAAACAAGATAGACAGACTGGCAAACACTGTCGCCAAGACAGACAAGAACATTGCTGATGCCACCAGTCAAGGTGAGCTGTTGGGTTGTGTTGTAGGCATTTTAAGTTTATATTGTACAGGTTCAGACCAATTGCACAAATGCGTTTGGGATATAATATCCCAAAATGGATATAAATTTGAAGTGCAAATACATGTAATAGAAAAATTTTCTTTTGCTAAAAATTTGGTAAATCTGCATTAGAATAGATGAAATGTAACAATTTTTGGTAATTAAGTTTTTCTGTAGCCCATCTTCGCTAGCCAAGGGTTTCCGATCCACTCTGCTCCTGTTGTAGAGGAGCAGAGTGGATGGGAAACCCTTGGCTAGCGAAGATGCTGTAACCATACTATTACAGAGTTTGATCTCAGTATATCCAAAACTTCTTGAGGATCAATCTTACAAACTATAGGCTTAAAGGAAAACTTGCTTACCAAAATTCTTGTAGGACTTTTAGGTTTATATTGAAGGCGATTTAAGTTTATATTGTGGGTATTATTGTAATCATTTAAGTTTACATTGCTGCCATTTTAGGTTTATATTGTAGGGTTTTTAGGTTTTTAGTGCTGGCATTTCAGGTTTATATTGTAGACATTTTAGGTTTTTGTTTAAGGCATTTTTCATTTAAATATTGTAAGCATTTTGCATGTAGATGTAGGTTTACATTGTAAGCACTTTATATGTATGAATAAACAAGGTGCTCTGTTCTTTATCAGGATTGAAAAGATCTCTGCGATATCTCTTATCCAACAGCTGAACCAATAAACTCCCGTCCACTGATTTTCTAGCATTGTTGTGTTGTTTGTAGGTGATTTTGTGAGGGACAACCTGCCTGAGGTGATCACGCAGATCAACCTTCTGGGTCAACGGAGGGAGGCCGTGGAGGCACTGAGAGATGGAGTCTACACCAACCTGAGTCGACTCCGAGAACAGATCGAGCTGGCTCGAGACGCTGCCAACAGGGTGAGTATGAGGGAAAAAAGTGTTAATTGCCTATGCAAGATAAATCTGTATGATATTTTTATTGTTTGTGTAATAGAAATGCAATATTAACACCAGTGTATAAGATATTGATTAAGTTGTTTTTTTTTACAGATCCGTGTTGGTCTGGAGTTTGTTGGAAACACAACAGCCACATTGAGAAATCCGGCCAACATTGAGTCCGCCGGCTCCTACTCCACTCTCTCCATGTATGTACAGACTCGCCAGAAGAGGGCACTGCTGGGCTACATCGGAGCAGACTTGATGCCCAACCGGCTTACGCCTGTAAGTTATCAAAATTACTGTTGTCATAAATTGTCAGTGTTTTAAAGATAAAGGTAATGGAAATTCAAATATCACAGCATTGTTATAAACCAGCAAATGTGTACATGAACTATGGCTTGAGAATTTGTCAAGCTTGTCATATAGACGGCTACCTTAACATGTGAATTGGTGTGACAGAAACCCATGATAAAAAAATTGACAGTAATGTGATATCTAAACACTCTTATTGTAGGACTACATGTCTCTAGAGCTGAGGGACGGACGCCCTGTCCTCCGTTATGACCTTGGATCTGGTCCAGCGGAAATCGTCTCAACGAAGGACATCTCTGACGGCAATTGGTACCTGATCAAGGCCAAGAGGTGAGTCTGGATAAGTCTGTTGTGTTCAAGGACAGAGGAAGGGTTGTAAGTCTGATCAAGTTATGTCGCACTTTGCATTATAAACAATGTGTAGGTAGAAATATTTTTCTCAACATAGAAAATAGAATATCTGTACATATTTTCTAATATTATTCCTTTGGTGATGTTTTTGGTTATTGTTCACTGGGTGATGTTTTTGGTCTGTGTGAAGGATTGGGAAGTCAGGAGAGTTAGTGGTAGAAGGAGACGGAGACATTTATCAAGTGACGGGAGAGTCCAGCGGAACCTTCACGGTCCTAGAGCTGAACCCCCAGACCACCAAGTTCTACGTGGGTGGGGTCCCCAGCGACGTCAGGGTAAGGCTCTGAAGACATCGATAGAAAGGACATTTCTCTTGTTAATAGAAACAAAGTTTTATATAATTTGTTGTTATTAAGATAAAGGAAAATGGAAATAAAAAATAACAGTTACGATTTTGGGATTCATTTTAATGGCTTACCTGCTGAAACAGTACATGTTATTAAAAAAATGCATACAAGCAGATATCCACTTGTAACCTTTTGTATATTCTATACACAGTTACCTTCCCCTGTGGATTCCACATACTATAATGGTGCTATGGAAGAGGTGATGTTTGATGGGAAACCATTGGGATTATGGAACTTTGTGGCAGGAGAAAATAACTTCAAGGGAGCCATTGAAAGGTCAGTTATTGTGGGATTGTCTCTGGAATTGTAAGTTTTGATGAAAGACATATTGCTTTTGATTCATTTATTTTGTTTTTTGTTTAGAAGAAAGGTTTTGAAAGTAATGTTATGTCCAAATTTGATTTTATTTGTCCTTTTAGAGATGTCATGAAATCGGTTGTCTCCAGTGGCTTCCGATTCAATGGCAAAGGTTACGTGAGGCTGAGTGCCTCCAAGGTCAACTTCAAACCGGCTAAAGAATCCATCATCATCCTGCGCTTCAAGACCTACGCTGAAAACGGGCTGATCCTCTTCATGGGCAAGAACCGTGACTTCATGTCTCTGGAGATGAAGGAGGGCCGCGTGTTTTTCCAGTACGACCTTGGGGGCATGCCAGCCACACTGGTCGCCCCAGGGACATACAATGACGGGGAGTGGCACAAGATCCAGGCCCAGAGACAGGGGAGGATCGGCGTGCTCACTGTGGACGATGGAGAAAGTAAGCTGTTGTTACGCCAGTTTATGTGATTTAAATTTAATGAATTTGATTATAGATTATTATGTTCAAATAATGACTTGATTTGGCAGTAGGCATTGCCTGCACCCATCTGTATGATTAAAAGTTGATAAGAAAGGTAGATTTTTAGATAAAATTTTACCTTTTCTGATCCCAGTTTATTTTTTTGGGCTCTGATGTTTCATATTAATTTGATCAATCAATCAGCTTTCTAAAATAATATTACTACAGCAGCACCAAAATCCTCTTGATTTAAAATCAAGTTCACATTATATCGACAACAATGTTTTCTCTTGTTGGTGTTTGAGTTTACTTTTAGTACGTTGTACCTGTGATTGCTAGCTTTCCGTGTTGTTTTTTACAGCCATACAAGCCGAGTCTCCGGGAACAATGACAGAACTAAGCTACACAGACGACATTTTCATTGGAGGATACAACCGACTCTTTGTTCCGGTTGGGTATGTCATGTTCTAAGCTTTAACAGAGTACTATCTGTAATAGACATCGATACTACTGCTAATCTGTAGAGAATAAAAGCATAGGGTAAATGTGAGAGCTTTGTTGTAGAATTGTGGAATCCCGAGGTTTTGATGGCTGTGTACAAGACCTACAGTTTGACATCAACAAATGGGATCTGAACAAAAATGAGGCGGCCAAGGGGGTGGTCCGGGGATGTCCTGAACAGGTGAGAAATCATTAGCTCTATCATGATTCATGACTGTAATGCAGGTTATATACACTAGCAATTTCTAGCATCGGTGCTTCTTTATTCCTTTAATTGACGTATTGCCTCTTTTATGATTTAAACACAGGTTATATTGTTTAGTGTTAACACTAGTTTTTGTGTTTTTCTATTCCTATGCTTTTACTTGTACAATGTAGATCTTGAGAACTGCCACGTTTGACCAGGAGAGACGTGGGTTCATCTCCAAAGAGCTGGCAGCCAGTGTGGGGACTAACTTTGATGTGACCTTCAGAATTAAGACACTGTCTAACGCCAGCATGATTCTGTACACATCTAACAACGACCAGGTAAAAAACTCTTTCCCAGATGTTTAATGAAAGTTGAAGGATTAGATTATTTACTTTCATTTTTGGTCTCTACTGTTGTTTTTATTTTCAAACAATATGTTTAGTTCTGTTAATTTTTATATATCAGACATCTGGATTCTCAGTGGCTATTTTGAGAGGTCGTCTGGTGGTAACCTCTGACCCTGGTGGTGCCCCCACAGTTCTGGAAAGCACAGTCAATACATATAATGACGGAAACTGGCACTATGTGTCCATAATGAAAATGGGAGAAAAGTATGTTGGATGGATTCAAAAGATGATCATAATTATACTCTTTGTATATGTGTGAGCTTGCCATGTATGGAAGTGCATTATGTGTTCTGAGTTAAATAAAAAATGTGTGCATCTTGTAGGCTGATGATGAATATAGATGATCAGGAAATGGTGAATAAGATGGGAAGATCTGGCGCAGATGTATTCACGGAGCGCCCTCTATACATCGGAGGCACCGACTTCACCATGTCAGATAGACTGGTAGCGTCCACTGCCAGATTCTCCGGCTGTATGTCTGATTTCACGATCAACGGAGAGTAAGTCATTGACACTCCATACAGGAGATCAAGTATTGAAGTTTGATAACCAGAATTTATTTGGATGTTTCTATTTGGATATTTATTTTTCAGTTTCTTAAATTTTGCCACCATTCCACGCCAGAATGTGCGAGACGTCTCATTCAGTGAATGTCCTATAGAGGATACAGAGACTAGTGTTACCCCGACAACAGTTCTACCAACATTCCCCACTGACAGTATGCATCATATGATCCCTCAGCATTCAGTTCAGTGTTGTGTGATGTCATCATATGATCACTCACCAATCAGTTCAGTGTTGTGTGATGTCATCATATGATCACTCACCAATCAGATCAGTGTTGTGTGATGTCATCATATGATCACTCACCGTTGTGTGATGTCATCATATGATCACTCACTAATCAGTTCAGTGTTGTGTGATGTCATCATATGATCACTCAGCAATCAGTTCAGTGTTGTGTGATGTCATCATATGATCACTCACCAATCAGTTCAGTGTTGTGTGATGTCATCATATGATCACTCACCAATCAGATCAGTGTTGTGTGATGTCATCATATGATCACTCACCAATCAGATCAGTGTTGTGTGATGTCATCATATGATCACTCACCAATCAGATCAGTGTTGTGTGATGTCATCATATGATCACTCACCAATCAGTTCAGTGTTGTGTGATGTCATATGATCACTCACCAATCAGATCAGTGTAGTGTGATGTCATCATATGATCACTCAGCAATCAGTTCAGTGTTGTGTGATGTCATCATATGATCACTCACCAATCAGATCAGTGTTGTGTGATGTCATCATATGATCACTCAGCAATCAGTTCAGTGTTGTGTGATGTCATCATATGATCACTCACCAATCAGATCAGTGTTGTGTGATGTCATCATATATCATATCATCACTCAGCAATCAGTTCAATGTTTTGTGACATCATATATCAAGACTCTTCTTAACATGTCTCCTAATCCATTCATAACTTAAAAAAAAAATATGTGGCTAGAAATAAATGTAAACTGACAACATGTATTATGATAATACAAAAAATATTTCATATCTTCACATTATGTAGATGAAGCCTTAGAAATTGATTTTTGTTTGTTATTTAAAAGCTGAGGAGTCAACTATGGAAGTGACAGTGGCTCCAGAGGAGAAATGTCGCCTGCCGTCAAATGTTGACGTTGAGTCGATCAGTCCAGGAGATGAGGAGGGCTTCAAGTTTGGTGACACGCTGACGAGTCGCCACGAGTACCTGGACTGGAAGAGTCTGAGAGTCAAGTAAGAAACACATCCCATTATTGTGTACTGTTCAAAATAAAATGAAGGGAAAATTTCCATGATGTAGAGCAGCTTCCAAAAGTTTGATTAAAATAAGCACCAGCATGATTTTATTTCATTAAAGGGCCAACATAAAGATAGAGTTTAAGACAACAAGCAGTGGAGGAATTATGTTGTATGCCACAGACAGACGAAAGACAGACTTCATCTCCCTTATCATGAAAGACGGCCATCTTGTCTTCTCTTTTGACTGTGGCTCTGGGGCCCTGAATCTTGAAACTGACCAAAAATACAATGACGGGAAATGGCACACCGTGGAGTTTGGAAGAAATCAGAAGACAGGGAAGATCTCTGTGGATGGGGGCACAGCTAAAGTGGGAACCTCTCCTGGTCCAACACAGTCGCTGAACCTCCGAGACCCGTTCTTTGTGGGAGGAATTAATCCAGACCTATCTTCTAACGACAAAGTCAAGAAACACTTACAGGTACATGAATAACACAGTCTTAATCTGACCATCAGAATCACATGTATGTACAATGACCCTGAGAAAATTCACACAAGAGTACTAATTATTTTGTTTAGGGTGTATTAGGCAGTTTTGAGGGATGTATGCGTAACATGAAACAGAACTACGAGAGCTTTGGTCAGCCTAATGCAACACAGAAGGTCAGCTCTTGTGTGGCCAATCTGGAGAGGGGAACCTTCTTCAACGACCAGGGAGGCTACATTACTCTGTGTAAGTCTTACATTTCTGGTGTCAGAGGGACACGTGGTATGTGTGATTACATAGAGCTAACAGTCCGACATTTTATAACACAGATGATAAGTACTGTGTTGGTCTGGACTTTGATTACATAGAGCTAACTGTCCAATGTTTTATTACACAGATGATAAGTACTATGTCGGTCTGGACTTTGATTACATAGAACTAACTTTTAATGTTTTATAACACAGATGATAAGTACTGTGTTGGTCTGGACTTTGATTACATAGAGCTAACTGTCCAATGTTTTATTACACAGATGATAAGTACTATGTCGGTCTGGACTTTGATTACATAGAGCTAACTGTCCAATGTTTTATTACACAGATGATAAGTACTGTGTTGGTCTGGACTTTGATTACATAGAGCTAACTGTCCAATGTTTTATTACACAGATGATAAGTACTGTGTGGGTCTGGACTTTGATTACATAGAGATAACTGTTCAATGTTTTATTACACAGATGATAAGTACTATGTCGGTCTGGACTTTGATTACATAGAACTAACTTTTAATGTTTTATAACACAGATGATAAGTACTATGTCAGTCTGGACTTTGATTACATAGAACTAACTTTTAATGTTTTATTACACAGATGATAAGTACTATGTCGGTCTGGACATTGATTACATAGAGCTAACTGTCCAATGTTTTATTACACAGATGATAAGTACTATGTCGGTCTGGACTTTGCCTTTAACTTGGATATCAGACCCAGGAACTTGAGTGGTGTCATCCTTGCAATCTACGACCCAGCCGAAAATGGAGATTACATCTTCCTCCAACTTGTGGATGGAAAGGTTTGAACACTTTTTTAGTTTCTTTGATAAGGATCTATTACTGACATGTAAACAGGGGAGATGACTATTATCTTTTAATTCAGAATTACATTGTAATGTATAAAGAGATGTTGTAAACTTGATCCTATTCTGTTTACAGTTTTCATTACTACTGGTACATGTACTTCTTGTACAGATATTTTTAATAGATGGTCATATACTCGACCTTCTTGATTTTCCATGTTGATTGAAGAAATTACAGACATGTCAAAAATAAAATGCCGTTGTCACCAAGTTTTGTGCTTGCTCTTGTTGACAGGTTGTTGCTACAGCTGACAATGGACAAGGGGAAGTCAAGACGGAATACACGCCTCGAGAGGAAAATGCACTGTGTGATGGTAAATGGCACAGTATCAGTGGTGAGTGAAAGACAAGACTTCACAATCTTTTTTTGGATAAATTTATAATTTACTAAGTAGTCCAGAATATATAAATTTTACGACTAATATAAGATTAAAATGTTAAATAATCTACAACAAAAAATTTATAATATTGTAACATGTTTTAGGAATAAGTACTGTTTGACAATGCTTTAGTTACATGTTTCTTTGGTTTGCAGTGAACAAGGCCAAGAACGTGCTCTTATTGACGGTGGACGGGAACAACGCCCCCGCAGGAACAGGCGCGGTGGGATCCTCGGAGATTAACACCAATGATCCCATGTATATAGGAGGAGTCCCAGGTCTGTCACTGATTAATGCTAATCTTAACCCTGTAGAGGAGTATATAGTTATGTAACATATGACTGCCGTCATGAGAAAAGGGCCCTTATCTCTTGACGTCACAATGCTCAGAAAACGACGTCAAAGTAGCGGCATTGTTAACGCAGTTTTTTTATTTTCTGTTTCTAATTTTTTTCTGCGTCTGTGTTGTGTTTTTTGAATAATTAGAGTATGGCTTTGTTTAAATACCGATAATAATAATTGATAAATAATAATAATATATAATTAAATAACTAAAAAATAATTAATAATAATAAATAATAATAAAATAATAATTGTCGTTCGTGACGTCGTTTCGTTTTCAACCAGCTACGTCAAAATCGTGGAAACATGTCCTACTAAAATTGTCATAAAATGCTTAAAACATACAAGATCTTGGATATCTTTGTGTATTTGTATTCAGAAAGAGTTGACTAATCGGAATTGAGAAAAAAGTGAGTTTGTGAAATTTTGACCTTAAGGGCCCTTTTCTCGTGACGGCAGTCATATATCAATAGCGCAGTGCGACTTCAAATTTATTATTTGGTTTATGTGCATAAATTGTTCTGCTTTGTTTACTCATGACGTTTTCTTTAATGTCATAGCATTATGTTATTCTATATTAACCCCTGATTTTGTCTTTTATTTCAGATTTTACCAGGACAGGAGTTTTGACGGACAGAAACTTTTCTGGATGTATTCGTAATTTTGAGATCAGGCGTGGTAAAGGAGAACTGTACAAGGCCCAATACTTGTCATCAGGGGACGTCACTGGGGATGTTACTCTGAACAAATGTCCCCGGAACTAAACTCCAGATATAAGACACCCATGTGCAATAAGCCTTACTGAACATTTGGTCTGTAAACAGGGTAGACTTTTTATTTCAGCGAAATACAAAATCAAAATCAAAATCCAGTTTGAAATCCTCATTTACAGTATTATTATATGCAAAGGGATAATTGCTACCAAAAAAATGATTTTTACAAAAAATTCCCCCAAATCACAAAAGTGAAAATTTGTTGAAGCATCTCCTTTTACTTAATTGTTATTTTGATAGCCCTCAAGAAGTAAAAAAAATTATTTTTTCTAATACAAAATTATGGTTAAGAAACTCTAAGTGGATGTTTTAAACATTTTTGAAAGTATAAGAAACCCTCTTATATCCATTTCCAATGAGAAAAAAATTATTTTCCTTGAAAGAATCTTGGTAGCAACAGATAATTTCATGATTTAAAAATAATTGTTAAATTGTAACATTAGATTGACAGTCCTTTTTATGCAAACATGTCAAAATTTAATTGTAATTATTTTATTTGAAATTTTTAACAAGAAATCTTTTTATCCCACTTTTACAGCTATTTTTATTTTAAACATGTCAAAATTTAATCAGATTTATTTTATTTGAAATTTTGTTAAGAAATTGTTTCCATATGCACGTTTGATATTTTTACAGTGTTAAATTTGATTTAAATAATTTTAAGATAGCATGAAATTGTTTGAACTGTCTTTCTTTCATTCTGTTATTTCAATGTTGAAAGTAAACATCATCTCTTTTAAAAGGGTCATTCCAATTTCATTTTAAGAATGTTAACTTTTTTTTCGTAAACCAGTCATTTTGTTATTAGTCAAATATAAGTTTCAAATTCAATGCTTACCACAATACCCAATGCCTTGTATTAACTGTGTTTTTGATCTTGTTTAAGTTACATATAATAATTCAACCATTATTGGACCCAAATTACTCTTCTAAAAGATTTGATATTTAACCAAATTTGGCCTTTATTCCATTTTCATGTTTTTGTACATTTGAATTGTTAATTTGCGATCAATAACTTAATTATTTGTACAAAAATATTAAAAGTAGGAATCTTAACTGTGCTTTGTTTTTTGTTATAACAATTTGAACCAGGCTGTTAATCATATGTACAATTGATGCGCAAAAAATGTCATGTATTCTCTCTACAGTTTGAAGTAAGAGCAAGATATTGAGAGGGTACTGATTTCCCAATCAGTGTTCTTTTGGACATATAAATAAAATGGAGGAATTGTTACTTTACAACAAAATTGAGCATAACATGATATCAGCTTTGACCATTGTCCTCATGTATAAAACTATATCCTAATCCTAGTAAACATTAACAATAGATATTGATGATAAAATTATTAACTATAATAAGAGTTGTAATCATAGTTTTTCGCTCACCAAGACGAAGTTGGGGGGAGCTTATGCTATACCCTCGGCGTGGGCAAACTTGCATGGATGATGCATCTGGACCAACTTATGGACTTGAAAGACTTGGATGCTAAATCTGGGCTGTGAGTTTCAGATGCTGGAGGAGGTTAAGGTTTTTGGAGCTGGTTAAATTTTTGGGAGCAGGTGCACTTTGATAGCCATTTCAAAGTTACTACTGGTCCTAACTTCACAAAACTTGCAAGGATGGTGCATCTTATGATACTTATGCACTTGACAGGCTTGAATGCTGAATCTGAGCCATAGGTTTCAGATGCTGGACGAGATTAAGGTTTTGAGCTGGTTTAAGTTTTAGAGCAGGTGCCCTTTGATGGACAAACCTTACTAATTATTGATTCGTTCTTTCTCAAATTTGAATAGATGATGCATCTTGTGATTCTGATGCACTCCACAGGTGTGGATGCTGAATCTGAGCCATAGGTTTCAGATGCTGGAGGAGGTTTAGTTATTTTGGAACACGTCATTTTAAAAGATAATGGTACTGTTTCAAACTTGCATGGTTGATTTAACTTTATAAATGAATCACAGAGGTAGCTTCAGTTACAGAGCCTGATATCCATTATCAAGGATGCTAAAAAAAACCTACCTCACTCAAACTTGCTTGATAGATGTGTTTGTTGTTAACTGAAAAAAACATGAATCCTATGATATAGTATTGTATGATATGATACACTATTGTATTATATGATACAATATTATATCATATAATATTATATTGTAAAAAAAATATATGATACAATATGATATTGTATCAGTTTTTAGCTATAAGTCTGGGTGTAGTGAGGTACCTTAAAGAAGACTCTGAATCTGATGGGGGGTGTGGAGGATAAACATTTAATTTTAATCATTTATTGTTATTAATTTTAACTTGAATAATTGGCAGAAAATAAGACTTCTGATGGTTTATTCCCCGAACGGCTACTCGCCAAAACAAACACCTAATTATTTTAGGCAATTATGGGGTCCTCTAAGGGGGTACAGGTAGAATGTACCTGTTTCCACCTGGATTCCCCTAATCAGTTAAATTAGCATAAATTCAGAAGAAATAAATGCATGTTTCTATAAATGTAGTAATACACATTTTTGTGATCGGCTTCGGCCGATCACAGTTGTGTCCATATGAGGCATCCGGCAAATTTTACTATTTGCGCACGCATTGCGCCTTGCACTACTTTATTTTCTTTGCAATGACAGCCTCATTTAAATCTTTAATTACACGTAGAGTACTAAATAAACGTTAATCTTATCTGTATGCATTAAAATTAAAACATTTATACATTTACATACAAACTGATTCTAATCACGTTTGTCTTCACATATGTGTAAGAATATTCATCGGAAGTACAATTCGCCTACTAAAAGTAAAGCATATTCATGCCTTTCTATTTCGGAACGGAGTAAAGTGAAGTCGTACCCAAACTGACTCGTACCCAAACAGACTCATACTCCATTTGTTCGGGGATAAACATGATATTTGGATTGTAAATAAAAAGATAAGCTGTTAAAGTTAGGTTTTGAATTAATTACAATTTAAAAGTTACAAGATACGGTAATTGAATGTAGTATTTTGGTTATCTTCAAACAAAGTTTAATATCATCTCCTTTAAGTTTGCCAAATAGTTTCCTATATCAACATTTGATAGACAATTTTCGTTTACGTGCAATCTTATCTTTTTTTCAAAAAATGTTAATTATATTGGAAATCAACAAAACATGTAGCGGAATGCTTTCGATTACATTAACAAAGCTGACCAAAGATAATAGCCAACATGCTCATCATTCCTTTAAAAGGAATACTTGTTTAAACCTAAATCAATGTTGCAGTTTTCAGTCATTTTTTTAAAATTCTGTTACTTTTCAACAACATGTATTACATGTATATATACTAGTATGCTGTAATTTAGTACCTTTTTATATCGAAAAGACTCAATTTTAAGTCCCAAGGTGAATGATACTGTGATAGTGGGTTGTCCCAAAGATTAACAAGTCCACTTAAGGGTTCTTCATTTATTCAGATATAGAGATTAAAGGATTCTATTGGCTATAGTAAACCACCTGATCATGTGCACATGTATTAAAGTGACCATACAGGTGAAATGCCTTAAGGCTATAAAATATCAGAAGCCACTAGAATAGATAATTAAATAATAATTACTTGATAGGTGCATAAAAGACACGGAGTTATAGGGATAATAGTCTGTTTCTAAATATGTACATGTAAAATATAAATGAAATGGAGGATGAAGATGATGAAATATGAATAATGCATGAATTTAATTATTATCATAATGTAACAGAGACACTTATTGCCTCTGCTGGGGTTTGAACCCGGGTCCTCTGGCACGCCAGTCCAGCACTCTACCGATCGAGCTAAAGGGTTAACCCACTAGCTAGAGCTAGTAGGAATGCCTTATACCTGACTCTACCACAATAAAATGCACCCTATTACAATACCAATCATTTTATCTTTCTAATTATCCATGTATATTTTATAATTTTTGTTACTTTGATTAACATATCAGAATCAGCACCCATAATCAACCACATCACCCCAGTCCGAACCATTACATGTTATCTGTTTTAGCTCTCTCTCTCTCTCTCTCTCTCTCTCTCTCTCTCTCTCTCTCTCTCTCTCTCTCTCTCTCTCTCTCTCTCTCTGGTGTTTCCATGCTTTCTTGTGATGAGTCTCTCTCCATGTGTAACATTTAACTAATTCTGATCATATCTCAATAGATCATTTGTCAATTATGCAAGGTGTAATGTGATTTTTTTTTTAAGAAAAACATTTTTTAACAGTTTATAAAACTTTTAGACCCCAAATTATATTTTAATTTTAATACATCATTCAACAATTAAGAAAAGTGTAAATGTAAGGTTTTTTTTTTAATTTTAAGCAAAAATAAATGCAAGTTTTTTTTTATTTTAAGAGAAAAAACCGTCATTTTATTTAAGGATCCTCGACACCCCGTGACTTCTACTTTTTATGACAGTACGTCACAACATGGCGATTTTAGCGCATTGTAAAAAAGTTTATATCGCCAACATTTGTTGTCTATCTCTGTGGTGCAGTGGGTGTTGCTTCGGTCTATCAACCCGCAGGTCCGAGTTCGAATACAGCAGGGACTTTTGTTTTCATGAACAGCGTTAAAATTTAAAAAGTTGATTTTTCACCCAAAATTGAAAATATTTTTGGTCATTTACAAGTCGAACACATGCTAAAAGTCCATATCTTTAAGTAATTTAGAAGAATGGACTTGTATGCAGAACTTTCCCCAGGTGTGTGGAGGACCCTTAAAGTCTAAGTAGGGATACATACATACAGAAAATTTTTCCAGGGGAAGGGGGGGGCAACAGTTATTTGAGTTTGCCGGGGGGGGGGGGAGGGGGTCCGAAGCATTTTTTCGGCAATTTTTTAAATTAAATGTAATTTAAAGTAATTTGAAGGGGGGATCTGGACCCCTGACCCCCCCTCTAGATCTGCACATGGGATAAATGTTAATTTCATGCTACTATTTGTCTACCAGGATTAAATTAAATTTTTCAAAATCTTATTGCACATCTATAGGACAGTCCCTATCATATCTCAAGATATGATGTATCTATTTATTAAATCATAAGAGGAGTTCTGGGATCTAGGTTTTTTTAGGAGTGATAAACGTCAATTTTCTGCTATTATTTGACTCCCTAGATGAAATTTAAATTTTTAAAACCTTACTGCACATCTTTAGGACAGCCTCTATCATATCCTAAGATATAAGGGAAGTTGTCTTTTTTCTTTCTTTTTTTTTTGCTTGTCAAGATTTTTAGGATGAGTCTGCCCTCCCCCTTTCTTTCAAAAACGATGCTACGTGCCTGTGTAAGCACTGATTTATTCAACAGTACAGTTACTGTTAAAATCAGATTCAACAGCAATCGGGGGCGGATGCTACGTGCCTGTTACATTGCCCACTCCTACACAGGGAGAGCCCGTCAATCCCCATAAGTCCAATCTAACATAAATGACAGAATTCTTTGTTAAGGTGCTATTAAAATTTTTAGCAGTCCGCTCTGACCAAATGATTGGGTTCTGAATGCACATTTTTGAACCAAAAATCCCCTGGGGGACTTTTCGTACCCCCTGATTTTCATGCGCTGATGGGGAGCCCAAATGGTCTCACCAAGCAGCCATTCTTTAAAATTAAAATGACCCTTTTAAAAGTGTAAGGCAACACTCAATCAAGCAGTAGTATTTGTTGATCTAAACTAGTCTCAGTGGACCTTAGTCCTATCTGATCAATCTCTGAAACAGAGAATCAGCCCAGTGTTAAAAAAAATGTTATTGGCATCCAGGTGTCTAGAGTTTTAGCGTACATGTATTTCGATCCCGAGGCGACGCTTCCCTATTTTTAGAACCATCGCATAGTAAAGTAGCATCATATAATGAAGATTGTTAAAGTACCATCACGTAATGTTAAAGTACCATCATGTAATGTCGAAGTATCATCACATAATGTTAAAGTACCATCACGTAATGTTAAAGTACCATCACGTAATGTCGAAGTATCATCACATAATGTTAAAGTACCATCACGTAATGTTAAAGTACCATCATGTAATGTCGAAGTATCATCACGTAATGTTGAAGTACCATCACGTAATGTAAAAGTACCATCACGTAATGTCGAAGTATCATCACATAATGTTAAAGTACCATCACATAATGTTAAAGTACCATCACGTAATGTTAAAGTATAATCATATAATGAAGTTTAATCACATAAGGCAGTTGAGGCGTTCCATAAGTTTTGCAGGGAACAAATTTACGAATGCTGGAGAAAACGTACCCAGGAGAAAACGTACCCAATTTCTAGGGTACGTTTTCTCCAGGAGAAAATGTACCCGGGTACGTTTTCTCCAAGAGAAAACATACCCTATGAAAATCATAAATAATAGTTTTCATAAATATTCTTAGATGAAACAAAATAAAATATTCAATAAACGTTTGTATCATTTGTTGCTGTTGTTTTTAAATACATAGTCACGTGCATAAATTTTTAAGACAATACTTTTGTTTAATTAGACAATTATTTGTTACATATACACATACACGAACATCGCCTGAGCAGTTTAATTAGTCGGCAATTAATCCACCATAAACGAAACCGTTAAATTAGTTTTTATTGCAATCTAATTTGGAGAACTAATTAAATGATGAGTATCTCAAGAAGTCGATAGGGGGATCTCGCATAGAGTTACTCATATAGGTAAGGCTAACGGTAAATGGAAAACTTAAAAGAAGTAGATTGATAACACTTTTTGACAGGTCATTAATTCGTACTAAAATAAAAGTTTCTACAATTATTATAAAGATATTATTTATAAAATGAATAAATCTTTATATATTTATGCATTGAAATATGCATTAATGTAGCATTTGAAAAATATTTAATATGTCCAAACCCTTTAAAAATATAAAGTATTAAATTCATATATCTATAAAATTCATACATTTCTGTATATTTATTATGTAAAATAGTATTTAAAAGTATTAAAAACTATTAAGTAGTATATCTATGATTTTCATAGGGTACGTTTTCTCTTGGAGAAAACGTACCCGGGTACGTTTTCTCCTGGAGAAAACGTACCCTAGAAATTGGGTACGTTTTCTCCTGGGTACGTTTTTTCCTGGGTACGTTTTCTCCTGATACCAAATTTACGTGGGTGCGAGGAATAAATATGGCCGCTTCAGGTAAAGAAGGAAGTATTTTGGATTGTCCAATTTGTTTGGAAAAATTTAGGAATCCAAAATATTTACCGTGTCTGCATACGTTCTGTGAGTTGTGTATAGAATCATTTATTGATTCATCTATATCATACTGTGTCCCGAAAAAGAAGACAATATGGTTCGATTGTCCAGTGTGTCGACTTGCCATACCTTCACCAGCCAAAAACATATCAGCCAAAACATGGGCAGAGCAACTGCCGATAAACCATCAGCTGTTGGCAATATCGGAATCGTATCAGAAACAAACAGAAGTCTTATGTGATTCCTGTAGACAAAACGATGAGAAGGTTATTGCTACAATCAGATGTCAGCAATGTAGAGAAAACCTTTGTAAGGCTTGTTGTAAATTTATCCACGAAAGGGTAAAGGCTTTTGGATTGCACACATTTATTGACTTACGATCAACAGATGCAGAAATTGACAATACAGTTGAGCTTGGAAATTGTTTGGTTCACACAGACAAACCAATAGAAGTGTATTGCTTAAATCATGAAAAACTTGGTTGTATCTACTGTTTAACAACAGTACACAAAGAGTGCAAAATAGTGTTATCATTGGATGAAATTGACGAGAAGGATTTAGAAAACTTCTCGGAGAGTGTCATTAATGAAACGAAAGAGATGAGAGATTTAACCTCATATAATATTCTGGACACAAAGAAAAATTTAGCAGATCTCAATCAAGAAAAAAACGAGGTTTTGGAAAACGTTGCCAAAAACATCGAACACATAAAACAACGACTTGATTACTTACATTCAAAGTTTCAAAATTCATTAAGAAGTACTTACGAGAAAGAAACATCTGATCTCTCATTTGTACTTAAAACACTCGAGGATTTCGACACAACTCTAGCTCAAAATGAGAACATAGCATCTACTTTTATGCAGAGGGGATCCAAAAAACAAATATTTATAGCAATGGAGAAAATAAAACTTCGAATATCTGATAACTTGGAAAAAATGACAACTAAAACAAATGACTTTAAACGGTCCAAAGTTAAGTGGACTTATATCGATGTTGTTGAAAGTTTGAATGAGTTGACAAAATTGGGTAATCTGGAGTGCATTATCGAGAGATTCGACTTCATCACACCGATAAAAAAGCATTTCAATGCCATGGAAAAAGACGGAAATCTTAGAGAGATAGGTAATATGTTTTGTTATTATACTTTCATGTTAAATACTGAAATCTGATTAGGTTAGACGCAGTTGATAATCCGTTCTATTATCCTCGGCGTTAGCAACACACTTGGCAACGGGCAACACAACGAATTGTTACATGCGCGTAAATTATGCGCGTACGGTTCGCCGTAGAATTTAGGTCATTTCAATTTCAAAGCAGTAAAATTTGCTCTAAAATTAAGCCATTCAATATAATAAAATGAATGGTGCCTGTTTTGCTTCGCGTCGGTTGACAATGGTTTCCTCGGGGTGTCAATCTCAACTGTAACCCTCCCAAACAGGCACTATTTATTTAATTGTCGTCGAATGGACATTTGGCAAAGATGAAATCCGAAATAAGAAATCTGAAAAATTGTATATGTATTTTCCTGTGGAGTAACGTAGAACCCAAGAAACGATGATAAAGAAAATTGATTTACATAATATTTTAGGACGTAAGTGTAAAAAGATGATCTTTAAGATATTTTCCGTTAATATCAGACTTTGGCCAGTATGAATGTTCTAAAACACTGTTCGAGATAGATTTACGAAATTTTGCATCTTTGAAATTTATTTCCAACTATTAGTCGATATATCCGGTTTTCACCAAAAGTAAAATCTTATTTTTTAAAATTTTCAAATGTTTTGTTAACTGATGAAAGTGAAGTCATGTTGTAAATTTTGTATTTACACCCACCCAGTAAATTCAAAATTTACAACATGACATTGACGTCACCCGAGTAGAGACCCATGTAACAACCGTTAATGATACAACGCCGCTTAATGATATAAATTGCATTAAGCGTTGCAATTGCAACGCTTAATGCTATAAATTCTTGCCTTAACAGTTGACATGTCCAACTGTTAATGATAAATCGCCGCTTAATGATAGAATTGTATCATTAAGCGTCACAAATGCACAGCAACCTTAACGCTTAATGAAACAAGCAAATATCGACACCCTCAACCGCTAATGATACAAACTTTATATCATTAAAGCGACAGTACAGCTGAAGACACATGTGTGAATAACTTCAGATTTACCCATTGTATTGTTAGGAAATACGAAATAACGTTGATTGTGACAGTTGAAGTACATAAAAATCTCTTTTACATACATAATTAATGTAATTATTAGCTTCCGGAAATTTAAAGGTCGTACAAAACTGAATAATCTTATATCGTTTATTTATACCACGTGGATTTTGATTGACAGTAATTGACACGTGCTGAAAACTACAATATCTTCGCCCGACTACGATCATCGTCGTATAAGAGGTAAAAGGGACTTTCTAAACGGAACACATCATCACTTTCTCGATAATTTATTAATGGTTTACCAATTTCAATTCATTTAAAAATAACAGACATAAATATGTCAAATTATCCCTCAAGGAGCCTCACTTACAAAAATGAATTTAGGATGTAGCAACTCCTATGATAAACACGCAAAATACATGCTTACAAAAAAATAACTGTGGTTATTTCAAAAACTTTGAACAATTATTACCTTATTTTCTTTGCCAATTCACTCAAGTAAGCAGGCCTACCCGGTCTCTTAATCACCATGCTGGTTTGTTTATAGTAAATACGCATGCGTAATGGTATAGAAAGTAGAACCCCGTACACGTGGCGATGTATATATGTATAGGTTATACCTAATTATTAATTTTAATGAAATAATTAGATTTATTTCACGGAGAAATTTGTAATTTTCTGAAAGTTTATACATTTATGAGTAGTACAAAAATACCGAACCCGATCGGAAAATTTTTTCAAACCGGTTTTTTAATAAGATGCGCCGTACTGTCTCTTTAAGCGTTGCAGTCGCACCCGTTAATGATACAAAATTGCAAAAATGAATGGAATTATAAATCTTTTCATTTGTAAGATATGTAAACTTTTGAACCAACCATTTGATAAATTTTGAAATTCGAGAAAAACATTGATGGGCAAATCAACTTCTAAAGAATGTTTCCATTGAAAGCGAAAATTATTTTGAAAACATATTTTCCTATTTTTTAAATACCATAGAATTGATTATTGAACCAAACTCATAGATGTATAGCTTTATTTAAAATATGCAGTTCATATAAAAAAAATTGAAACATGTTACTATGGTAACAAGGTTAAACATTTTAAAAAATGAAGAAAACCATAGTGATTCTGTAAAGCGAAAATGCTTGTTTTAAATACAATTTAGAACCATTCTTTGTTGCTATTTGTGGGAAACGTGTTTACTTAATATATAACAAATATATTCAAGCATTATTGAGCATCGTTAAATTGCCATTGCTAAGGAAATATGTATAAGTTAAAAACAATAATTCAGATATTCTTAATTGTTCAAAACGTCATTGCAACGGCCATTTATTTTGCTAAAATGCAGCTTCAGCTGATATTACATGAAAGTTGAGAACATGTTTGATCGTTCCATTCATTAATGTTATATGTCTCCAAAATAGCTTAAAACGGCCATTTTTCAATCTTGTACCACTGTTACCATGACAACCGGTCTTCATGGAAACAGTTCAAGGTTGTTTTGTATCTTTATATACCAATACTAAGGTATCAAAACACGAAACATGAAGAAAATTGGTGATTATGCGTTACCACCGAATTTTGAAATTTATAGACAAGATATCTTAATTATTACATGTACATGTATCTGTAATGTTTCTGCACAAATTGCTGCAAAATTATAATGTATTTTGAGAATTGAGCATGTCAGCAAAATATGTCAGATATTATATAAATGTCAGTTAATATAATACTTACGAATAGCAATTTATTATTTGAAGGAAAGGGGTGGCTTGATCAGAGACACCCCCTTTTTCATTACATCATTGCCAGTGTCTAAATTACTTCTCATATTAACAAATACATTGTTCGTCCGAACAAATCCTACATCGTCGAACAAATCTTAATTCTTCCAAACAAATCCTGATTCGTCCGAACACATAAGATTTATTTATGTTTTTATCTGGCTATCCACGTCGCCGTACTTATTCATCGATTTAATTTTTATTCATCTGGCCCTTCCATGCCGCCGTAATTTGAGATCGGGAAATAATAGCCCTATAGATTCCCTACACTGCCCTGTTATCCGTTTGATGCACACTTCAAAGATAAGGGAGATATAAATGAACCACCTTTTACCCCTATATCATTGTCAAATGCTAAAAAATGCCAAAGTTCGGGTGAGCTCAATGTCTCTTGTATATATCTTAGCAAAACATGGCTGACACGATATAATCCCAAATTTACCTTTGGATTTCTGTTGTTTTGGTTTTGTGTTGCAACAGCGACTAATTTTTTAATGAGGATAGAATCACAATATAAAATGCCTGATCGTCCCATTTGTGTAATAATATGAGGACTTCTTTGATTTCCGATGCATATTATTAATGAGGAAAGTAAACAGACTCCGGCGGGGATAAATTTTTAATTATACGTATAGACAAATAACAATATTGAATTGAATTTCATTAGACACAAATGCATTTATAATTCTTATCAAAGGAGCTTTACATCCTCCGAAGTTGTCAATGCTCATTTAAATTATTCATACAGAAATCTTCTTGATATTAATTAAAATATGCCGATATTAAAGTAAAATTGTTATTATATAATTTACTGTTCGAGTACTCTCAGTAATTTGATAATTTTCCTAACATCATAATTCACTTTTTCATGTAAATTGAAGAGAAATGTTTGTTGAAATATATAATACCATTCTTGTTTAAACCCATTACGTAAAATGATTAGATTATACTATGTCTACATACATATTTTTCTTATACTAGTATGAATACACTAGGATACACAAATAAGTCATTTATTACTACTAGTATTCTTTATTCGCTCAAGATATGCATCGTATTGCTTTATTAACAACAGTATATAAATAGTGCCTGTTTGGGAGGGTAACGGTTGAAATTGACACCCCAAGAAAACCATTGTCAACCGACGCGAAGCGGAGGTTGACAATGGTTTTCGAGGGGTGTCAATTTCAACCGTTACCCTCCCAAACAGGCACTATTTATTTTATTATACTGAATGTCTTAATTTTAGAGAAAATTTTACAGCTTTTATATAGAAATGACGTTAATTTAACGGCGAACCGTACGCGCATGTAACGATTCGTTATGTCGGCCCGTTGCCAAGCGTGTTGCTAACGCTGAGGGTAAGAGAACGGATTGTCAACTGCGTCTAAACCAATCAGAATTCAGTATTTAACATGAAAGTATAATAATGTTATTTCATTCATTTTTAAAATTTTGTATCATTAAAGGGTGCAAGTGCAACGCTTAATGATATAAAGTTTGTATCATTAGCGGTTGAGGGTGTCGATATTTGCTTGTTTCATTAAGCGTTAAGGCTGCTGTGCATTTGTGACGCTTAATGATACAATTCTATCATTAAGCGGCGATTTATCATTAACAGTTCGACATGTCAACTGTTAATGCAAGAATTTATTACATTAAGCGTTGCAATTGCAACGCTTAATGCAATTTATATCATTAAGCGGCGTTGTATCATTAACGGTTGTTACGTACAGACCCAGTTTACACTCGTTTCAACTTTCATTTTTGTTCTAAAAATTTTAAGGTGGTATGGGACATCTGTCAAAATTAATGTGGATTAAAGTACATTATAATTAAAATACTTTCACCAGTTTAGTATTTTGAAATTTTACAATATTTAACCTTAAATTAACGTTTAAATTTTTTTTGGTAATGTACAAGTTTTAAATCCCCAACAGGATTCAACTCATGACTTACAAATCCGTAGTGAATCGTCTAACCGACTGCACTTCTCTGTTAGATGACAATTTTGGGAACGAAACTACGTGTATTTATAAAATCATACTTGATTTTGTTGCTTATTGCGATAAATAATACGTCACAAAATGGAGGTGTCCTATACCACCTAAAGGGGGATGGGTAACCATCTTGTACAGTTCTACAGCTGTTCTTAGTGATTAAAAATACATTGTTCTGTTCTTGTATGCCTAAGTAGCGTACAAAACAACATGTAAAACCTCATATTTATTGCATTTTTTCATTTGACAGCAGTTTAAGTCATATTTGGGTAGAAACAACCCAGTTCAAGAAATGTTTACATTTTGATCCTCAAATGTGCCGCACATCCCCCTTAAATTCATGAAAAGAGGACAGGGGTATTTTTTTTTTACGTAAAACAATTATCATTAACATTCTAGTATTCAATTTGCCTACACGATTAAAAAAATAAACCAACCATTTTATTAACACAAATAATCTAATCTACATGTAATATAATAAAGTAATAATTTTTTTCTTTCTTTCTCGAATTTCAGCAAAAGAAAAACAGTGAGTATCAATTACATTTTTACATGCATATTAATAAAGACACACACACGTACGCCAACACACAAACACACACACACACACACATACACACAAGAATATTCCAATTTTATTATAAGAAAGAAGGTAAAAAATCCAATAAAGACCTCTTTTTATTATAAAGATGCCGAAAGATTGCTGTCCCTGCCCCGGATTCGCATCGTCCATCCAATGTAAGCGAGATACAAGAATCTGACCACGGACTTAATACCTACTATGGAGGAATGGCTCTGTCGAATGATTTATTGGTGGCTGCCATAGATTTGGGAAATACTTTTTCTGGGTATGCTTTTGCCACGAAAGCCGAGGTAAATGATGACCCATTAAGAAGTCATATCCCCCACTGGCATGCCCCAAACAGTATTTCATTCAAGACTCCATCGACTGTTTTATTGTATAAGGGTGTACAGTTGGTGGCTTTCGGTTTTGAGGCTGAATCCAAATATGCAGAACTTTTAGAGACTGGAGAAGACGAGAACTGTTTCTACTTCCCCCACTTTAAGATGATGCTTAACGACCACGTCAAAACAAAGGTATAGGAATAATAGTATAGTTAATTATGTTAATCAAAATATACTTACAACTGTATCGATTATTTGTTACAGCTCATCATCGCTTACGGCTCGTCAGCTTTTCCAGATGATCAAAATTTGATCTCTTGTATTTTATCGTTCACGTTTAAAATTTGTCACATTCTCATACTGTGATTTAATAATGGATTCCAATGGATGGGCTCAAAGCGCAACACAAAACTTAAAAGGAGAAAGAAGATGGGGGAACAAGATAGCGCAAATGCCCATTTGGTTTAGTCGTAAAATACAAATTCAAATTTAATTTTTTAACTAATTATACTTGATAATGTTATAATACAAGTTTACAAAATTCTAACTATATTCAGTTTTGAATATTTTAACAAACGATAAGAAAAAAAAAATTCTTTAGTTTTGGTGGTATCGAACCCACAACCTAAAAACCCTAGCTCTATAATGTTACCTACTGTCTGATGCGCTAACCACTGAGCCATTCCAGTCACAACAACCTTTATTGTTAAATGCTAATATGCGACTTCAACCACGAATTTACGTAGCTTTATAAACATTAGGTAGCATTGTGCATAAACATACACTTAAAGCATTTTCTCTATAGGTGGAACTGTGGATATAACCGTGCTTGAAGTAAAAAAAATGGAGACATTAAAGAACTGAATCGATCGAGTGATGGGGAATGGGGCGGAAGCAGTGTAGACACTGCCTTTAAGAGCGTACTGGCGGAAATAGCCACGAAGGAAATGATTGAAAACTACAGCCGAAAGTACCCATACGACTACCTCAGCTTGTTCAAGGATTTCGAAAACAAAAAACGCAGCTATCGAAAAGGACAAGTTTGTACATTGAAAATACCCGTCTCTTTCCTCAAGGAATGCTTGGAAACGTTAGGCACAGACGTAAACACCCTGATCAACAATTCTAAATATAAAGATACTTTTATTTTGAGACATGACAGAGTGAGAATTATTTTTTCAGTCGGCTTGCGACGGAATTATTAAACTTCTGAAGGAGTTGTTCCAATCTCCCAAACTCAAAGATGTAAATAAGATTCTGATGGTTGGAGGGTTTTCAGAATCATGCATATTTCAAGAAGCGCTTCGGGGTGCTTTCCCAACCTGTCAGCTTGTTGTACCAGGAGAATCGGGTTTAGCTGTTCTACGTGGGGCTGTTGTATTTGGCTTTCATTCAGGGACCGAATCCTGTCGCATTTCAAGGCACACATATGGTGTGGACATGGATGCTAGATTTGACCCAGCAGTACACGAAGAGTCTAAAAAGGAAGTTATAGATGGAGTTGAATATTGTACTGGTTTATTCGACAAGCTCATAGGAAAAGGAGAAAAATTATTTGACGGCAAAGAATCTGGCTTAAAATATTACATTCCAATGACCCCGCATCAGAATTTTGTATCACTCTCTATTTTCTCGTCAGACGAAAGTGATCCGTTATACACAGACCAGTGTGCCTGCCTTGGAAAGGTAAAGATACATGTACCAGTTGGGTTAAAGAATCGCACTTTATGTGTGATGATGAGTTTTAATATGATTGAGTTAATAGTCGAAGCAATCGTGTTAGAAACGGGGGAAAGTGCTGCCAATATAATCGAGAAATTGAATCTTAGAGGCAAAATACAAGTGACAGTTTTGATAGTAAAGTAATTTGGAAAGTGATCAAATCTTCTGAGAAGCCCTTCGGACTTCACAGGATTTGATCACGTGACCAAGTTCATATCCCGGTGAACTTTTTAACTTGTTTTTTATGTCTTAATTTCTAGTAGTGTCTATTCTGAGCGAGGGAATAGAAAACACACAGCAGAGGGCGATTGGTTATACTTGCATGTTACGAAAACTTTAATATGTCGTGTGTTTTTGACGAAATATTAATCAAATTGGTAACGTATTACATATGGTATTAGTGTTATAAACCATTTAAGGTAGCTCGCGAGAAAAAACTTTGAGAAAACTTATCCTGAAAAATTGTCTACCTAATTTATAGGTTTGAAAGTTTTATCTCTGAAATGTATTTCAGATTCGTCTGCGTTATAATTATGTTTTCATGTTTCAAACACAGCAATGCTTATCAAATAAAGCAAAGCAATTTCAATGAAAGGTAAAAAAAAAACATGCACATTTTAATGGGTATATCTGGCATTATTTAAAGGCAATATCTAGTAAATGAAAAGTGCCTACAGACTTATGAAATTTAAGATATAATTTCTTTCAATGATGCTCCATAACATAGAAATGGTTGAAATAGTGTACCGGGACTTCAATTTTTGGTAAACACAATGAAAAATCATGTTTTAAAAGTCATTCTCAATGAAATATGAAGGAATAAGTAACTAATTTTGGAGTTTTGTCTATTTTTTTATCATGAATTTCATAAATCTGTAGACGCCTTTTACTAGTAAGATCTCTTGTTTTCAGCTCACCTTTACCGAGGTTTAAGTGAGCTTTTCTAATCACCTGTTGTCCGTCATCTGTTTGTTGTCTGTCTGTAAACATTTTTGGCTTCTTTAGAGCAACTGGGCCAAATTTAACCAAAATTAGTACAAATCATCCTTATGGAAAAAAGATTATAAATTGTTTAAATAAACCCGTTTATAAAGGAAGATATTGAATATTTCATGAAACACAAATAGGCTGCGTGTCTTAAAAAATCTTCTTCTCAAAAACCACTTCCCTAGAAATGCCAATATTTACACAAAAGCTTATACATTGTATATAAAGTTAAGATTTTAAATTGTTAAAATCTTAACCCCCGGGCTAATAATGGGGCCCAAAGAGGGGTTCAAATTTTAACAAAAATATATAGGGGATATGTTTGAAAATCTTCTTTTAAGAACTACAATGCAGTTGGTGACATTATTTTGCAGGCACCCCAAGATAGTGTAAATTGGAAGATGTTACAAGTGTGACCTCTGGACCAATATTGGGGTCCAAGGAGGGGTTCAAATTTTAAGAAATATATTGAAAATATTCTCAGATCTACAATTCTTCAATTTGTAATATACATAAATATGCATCGTAACTATCCAAGCATCCTAAGATAGTGTAGATTCCAAATTGTTAAAATCTTGATCCCCAGGCCAATACTTGGGGCCACAAGAGGGACCCTGACGAGTGTAAGGAGAATGGGGTGGTCTTAATCAGATTGTTATCCTGATAGCCATGTTTATTGAATTTTTGAAACACTTTTTGACACAAAATGATTTTAATAATTTTCTATCCCAAGTTTATGATATTTCCCTATTTTCATGCACGTGTATAATACATCTACATGTATATGTATTTAAATTTTTGGCTCATCCTAACTGTTTATGTCAGTTGGAAGATTTATCATATACTGTAATGCACGAATTGTTATATGGCACATTATGGATCTCTATTTTGTTTCGAATTTTTAATACACCCGGGCTGACGGTTCATGTAAGCTTTTCTGATCACCCTAGTCGACGTGCGTCTAGCTGTCTGTCTGTCCGTCCGTCCGTCTATCGGTCCGCCCGTCCGTCTGTCCTGCCATAAACTTTTGCATAGTTGTTTACTTTTTCTTCAGAACCACAGGACCAAATTCAACCAAACTTTGCACAAAACATCATTTGGTAAAGGCAATCAAAGTTTATTAAAATGCTGGTCCAGATAAGCTGTAACTTGTGTGGCACAACCCTTATGTAGTATGGATTTAAGTTTGTTTAAATTATGATCCCACGGTAGGATCGGGTTACAATGGAGGTTGACTTTTTACATTGGAATAAATAGAGAAAAAATCTTTTTAAATCCTTTCCATAATCATTTGGCCTGATAAACTGAAGCTTGTGTTGAAGCATCCATTAGGTTAGCGGAGGTTGAAATTAAAACTTATTTGAAAGCATCCTAAGGTAGTGTAGATTTAAGTTTGTTTTCAAATCATGAACCTCAAAAGGTAGGGCGGGGCCACAATGGGGGATCAAATGTAACATAGGGAAAAGAACATGGGGGGAATAAGCCGAGGCATAAAACCACTTGAGCCCAAAAACCCACAAATTTTTTACTTACAAATATCACTTTTGTTACATTTATTAAGCATATGTAATCATTTGCACTCAGTATTGCCAAAACCCTCAAAAACTGACTTCAAGTTTAATTGATATTAAGACATCAAAATATGTTTATGCTAACTGAGCAACAAACTGCTAATGAAATCGGATGTTCAGAGTGTAGTTTTTATAGAGTGGGTCATCATACCATTTTTTTAAGGACGTATACTGTAAAACATGTAAATGTCTATCTTTTTCAATTTTCAAAAAAAAAAAAAAATGGTACCAAGACCCACTCTATAGTAAAAAAGCAAGTTCTTTTCCTTCAATTTTCAAGATGATCATCAAATGGCAAAGACCGAGTTATGTTTGTGCAATACTAAATTGAGTTTGTTATTTAAATGAACTAAAACATGTGATTCCATGGTGTAGCTGTTAGCGAGGACTTCTTGGAACATAAACTACATGTATGTTGAAGTGAGTCTTCGATTCCAGTGAATCGTGCTGTAAATATTTTTTTATGTCTTTGTTTACTGTTAAAATTCGAAAAACTCATTTGACGTAAAGAAAGTAAAAATTTCAAGTTAATACACATATACAAAATACGCGATTGTCATTTGAAACATGCTAGTGATAGGGTTGTGGCCACTTGTGGTGTGGGCATATGCCTCTGCTTATTCCGCCAGGTTCTTTAAAAATATTTTGAAGAACGTTGATGCTATAATGAATTATATTATTTATATGCAAACTTCTTGACACACAATTGTTTAAATCTTCTTGAGAACTGCTACAAAATGTGATATAGGAATGTTAGAGATATTTTCTTGAGAACTGCAATGCTATAATATGTGATACAACTATACACTCATCCTGTTAAAGTAAAGAGAGTCTGGACAATGACTGGGCCCAAAGAAGTTCAATATTGTATTTTAGCTAGATTGTTCAAATCATGACTATCAAACTAATATTTGGGTCCCCCAAGAAGTTAAAATATCAACATAGGAATATTCAGTTATGTAAAATCTGTAAAAAAGTATTTGTTTTTCAAGAAATGCAATGCAACAGTTTGTTATATTATAATGTATTAAAGCATAATAATGCAGTTTTTTCATTCTAAAATGTTAATACAACGATCATTGAAACAACAAATGGGTCCCAATATTTAACATAAGGATATATGGAGAACTATTTTAATTAATATATATTTTATTAAATTGTTCAGATATTTATATTTTGTATTTGATTCTATAAAGTTGATTTGATCAGAGTAATGGCTATTGTTGCTTAGGTGAGGCCATTAGGCCTGTTGCTTTATTGAACACCATTAAATTATCATGCTGCTTCATCATGTTTAATTTTTCAAAACCGATCAACCTTTATGCATTTATTTGATTTTTTAGAATGATTAACCATTCAGTTGTCTAGACTTAAATATGAATAATTATTAAGGTGGTATGGGACACTTCCATGTTGTGACGTATTGTTTATCGAAATAAACGATAAAATAAAGTGTAATTATATAAGTAGTTTCTTTCCCAATATGGTCTCCTAACAGCGTAGCGCAGTGGGTTAGATGGTTTACTAGGAACCTGTAAGTCATGAGTTCGAATACCGCTGTGGGGGTTTTACAATTATTACCTTTTCAAATATTTTTAAAGGCTATTTTTGGTTAAATATTGTAAAATTTGAAAATTCTACACCGGTGAAAGTATTTCAATTATAAAATACTTTAATCCACATTAATATCGACAGATGTCCCATACCACCTTAAACAGGTATATTCACGCAAAGATTTATGTTTAAACGTTAAAAAGGTATTTTTTGATTTCATCATTATTTAATCATTCTTGAGATTGATTGGATCATGGCAAGGAATAATTATAATATAATTATATACAGATCGGCAGTAATAAAATGTGCACAATAAGACTCCATGTTTGTTTTATATTCACTCGGTCCTTCTGAAATATACAAGGACTAGTTTTCATGAAAATAGTTTAGCATCAAATGAAATGTACGCAAACGTATTGCTGCCAGTTAAAATAATTTTTAACTAAGACGTACGTACAAAATACTAAGTCGTACATACAAGATACTAAGTCGTTATAACGTGATAATATGTCGTACGAACAAGATAATTAGGTGTACCAACGACATAAACTAATAAATACTAAGTCATTAATTACAATCGACATTAATTAAGTCGTACGTACACAATACAATACTAAGTCGTTGTAACGAGATACTTAGTCATAAAAACGACATTAACAAGTCTTACATACGAGATAATAAGTCGTAATAACGAATGAGATAATAAGTCGCACTAATAAGATACTAAGTCGCAATAACGAGATACTAAGTCGTTATAGTGTCACACTGTCATGATTTATACTACGATTGCCCACGAATTACTAAAAGTTAAAGGGACTTGGACACGATTTGAGCTCAATTTTTTGAATTTTTTTTTTCATTTCTATTGTCTAGAATGGTCAATATGGATGTTTTTAATGCTTTGTCAAAATTTGAAAGTCAAATATCCAGTTACAAGTAAGTTACAGAGGTTAAAATTCTTTGTTTTTTAAACAAAGCTCGAGTCCTGTTATTGTTTACATATGTCTTGTATTGGTAAAAGTTTCAATCTAATGTTGAATTTTGATGTTGATAAAATTATTTATGAACACATTGAATCAGTTTATTTTGTTTCCACAAGTCATTTTGTCTTGGTTTATTTGTATTATATATTATTTGTAAACAAATATAAGACTCAAGCTTTGTTTACATAACAACGACTTCTTTCCTCTGTGTCTCGCTTGTAACATGACTTCTAACATTCAGATTTTGGTATATCATTCAAAATACACAAGTAAACTATTTCATACATAAAAATCAAAAATAAAATTTCATCTGAAATCGTGTCTAGGTCCCTTTAAAAATCGCCATTATTTGTCAGGCCAGTCTTGCGATAATTCTACATACGGTGCTTTTTTGGGAGTTGATTTTATTCAACTCTCGTATGTAGTTACTCTGGCAAACCGGAAGTGAAACAGTGTTTGGACCTAAGCACAAATCGCCACCGCTGACAAGACTTAGTTCTTGAAAATAATAGATAAATTCAATGTAATGTATGCTGAAGCAGTGGTTTTTTTTTCAAGGAAACTTATTTATAAATACGTTGAAAATAGTCAGATTTTAAATAGTACGAACAATTAAGATACTTTTTGTAGTCGTATGTATTCCTACGTTTCTGATCACATTTTGTCTGTCGTCCGTCTTTCTTTCCGTCTGTCAGTCTGTCTGTCCGTATGTAAACTTTTAACATTTTCAACACCTTCTCCAGAACCACTAGGCCAATTTCAACCAAACTTGGAACAAAGCACCCCTAGTCAAATGGGATTCAAAGCTGTTAAAATTAAGGACCACGCCCTTTTACAAGGGGTGATAATTAGAATTATTGAAAATTTTCGTGAAATTTTCAAAAATCTTCTTCTCAAGAACCATTTTGCCAGGAAAGCTGAAACTTATGTGGAAGCATCCTTAGGTAATGTAGATTCAAAGTTGTGAAAATCATGACCCCCGGGGGTAGGGCTGGGCCACAATGGGGTCATATTTTTACATAGGAATATATTGAGAAAATCTTGAAAAATCTTCTTCTCACGAAACGTATGTTGAAGCATCCTTAGGTAGTGTAGATTCAAAGTTGGGAAAATCATGACCCCCGGGGGTAGGGTGAGGCCAATGGGGTCGATTTTTTACATAGAAATATATAGATTAAAGTCTTTAAAAAAACTTCTCAGTAACTTATCAGCCAGAAAAACTGAAACTTGTGTGGACGCATCCTTATATAGGGTACATTTAAATGTGTTCAAATCGTGATCCCTGGGGGTGGGATGAGGTCACAACGGGGGAGGGGGGGTTTACATAAGAATCTTTAAAAATCTTCTTCTAAAAACCGTTTGCTTAGAAAAGATGTAACTTTAGTGGAAACAACTTCAGATAGTGTAGATTAAAATTCGTTGAAATCAAAATCTTGAGGAGTAGGGTGGGGCCACATTGGGGATCCAATTGTTCAAAGGAAAACATTTTAATTATTCACAAAAACTGAAATGTTATCACATATGGTTTTACCTATATGCAAGCATTTTGATATATTGCTGATTTTCTTTTAAACTTGTTTAGACTTTGGCCCTTGGGCGATTTATCGACCTCACAAGGGGTTCAGAGTTTGATGTAGGTTTTATATCCCATATATAAACAATTGTTTAGGATCTTTTTTAGAACTGCAATGCTCAACATGTGATATATGACCATAAAATCAACCTGTTAGAAAGGACTTGATTATAAACATCAGAATATCCTGGGGGAAATTGGGTTTAAACTTATACAGGATTAACATGTATTATACCACATTGTCCAGATATGTTGTATTATGACTCCAATAAGCTGATTTTATCATGCCTATTGTTGCTCAGGTGAGCGATGTGGCCCATGGGCCTCTTGGTCCTGAAAAAGATTATCAATAAAAAACAAAATGAATCTTTTTAAGAGTGGAGAAAGTATATGTAAAATTTCGAAAGACAGAATTTTGTAAATAACTTACGAGTTTACTGAACGATGTAGTTAGTAATCAAAAGAAACACTTACCATTCTCGTATTTTTATAGTAACTCGTAGGTGTTTTGAATATGCTCAGAACAATCGCTGTGTTTAGCATGATGCAATGAAGGAAGATATGTAGCCTAAGACTATCTCTACGATAAATCCCGAATAAGTGCGATTATTGAATTCGCAATCGTAGCTCAAAATCGTAGCTTAAATGGCTTAAATAGGAGCTTAAATGCCGAGGTTTTTAAACGTTCGGTTTACCTCAGGTAAGTTCAGGTGGGGTGGAGCCTATATTGAAAGAGGTGTGAAGCCCCGAGGGAATCACGCACGCTTGTGTAAACATGTCTATATGCACAGGTCTAGGTGCTCTCAACAGAGTTTTTCCAATGATCTAAAAAAATATCGTATTTATATGTACACTACTTATAAAACAAATTGTCGATCGTTGAAATAAATATAAATGCATGAATAACCGCGTGCGACATGGGCAAAATCTTTCCTTTGATTGAACAAGTTTCTGACGGGATTTACTGAGAATATATCGTGATGTTTTTTGCATTATACAATCATCCCACCGTACTCAAATACTTATTTAACATTGCAACATACGCTTGTAAAACTTCAGCTGCTAAATTAAAGTGCACAATAATTCTACCAGCTGCGCATGTACCAGAGTTGTCTGTACTTGTTTCTCTTCCGGTTTCAGCTCGTGAAATTTCTCAAAAAGATTAATAACTAACGATATAAATAATCGTGAACGCAATATTTGATTTAATCAAACTATTATTTTCAATTATTCACAAACATCTTTTTTAATAAAGGACGTTTTCATGGATGCATGATCGGCGCCACGTGATTTTGACAGACTATAGGTGATCAGCGCGTTTGGTATGGTACATAAACCAAGTACGAGTAAATTTTTACTTCATATCTTTTAATGTTTCTTGTGATGATATTGCTAATAGATGGCGATTTATCGTCACGGTATGCGTCAAAAAACAAAAGTTTATTGCACCCTCGTCGGGAGCGCTAGACATGATATACACAGAACGAGTAAACGAATGTCAATCATTTTCTAACATCCAATCTGGGGCCTCTGTTTAGTTGATTGACAGGGGTACACTGACCAGGTGAAGGCTGTGCTTATTTTCTCGGTCTTTAAGGAAATAATAAGTCGTTATATCGAGATAATATGTACGTACGAAATAATATTTACGAAAACGTATAACCGTATCGTGTCGTGGTGCTAGAACGCAATATATTTTCAAATATATCATCAATTATGATTGTTTCAAAGTTTGGCAATTTAATTTTACAACTATCTCTATTCAAAGACACTTTTTGACATGTTTTGAAAATGTTAGCACTTTCATCCATCAACGTCAAAATTTTACAATGAAGCACTAAAAATTATGCCGCGAAAATTAAATGCCGCAAACATTATTTCAATATGACTACCTTACCTGGCACGTAGCATTATGGGGGTTTGGGCTCGTTTGCAGCAAATTTCTAAGTTTTTTTCTTCCTTGTCAAGATAAGGATAAGTCTGCACCCCCGCCACATACACACACGCGCGCACTTTCATAAACGATGTTACGCCTCTGCTTACGAAGGCGACTTATGGGAATCAGAGAGGAAAAGTCACCCAAATTTGAACAGTAGAATAATTAGCTTAGAATTCTGATTCTGTATATCTTGATCATACCCGTCATCTGGAGCCACTATAACGTTCATACAATAGAACCAAGATTAGGGACATGTGTGCATGTGGTAAAGCCCCCAGATGCATTTGGTTTAAGTGAACAATCAAACATTTAAAGATCTGGTTAAGACCATTGTTACCGACTGAAATTAATTAAAAATGCATATTTCACCCTTTCATTATTGCAGTTACAATATGCCTTTTTCTCAGAGGTTTAGATGAATGTAACTGCATTCGTTGTGAATTCTAATACGCTGTTTCGTTTGCCAACAAATTATGCAAGCACAGATGGTACCTCACCCAGAGGTCCCTCTCCCTCTCCCCCTTTCCCTCATCAAAGTTTTACATAGTCTGAAAATTGAAGTTTAATAGATGCAATGTGTAATGAGAGGAAAATACTGAAACGACTCCATCAAAAATGAGGGTGAACAACAGGAAATCCGAAAATATTATGTTGAAGTAGACAAAAACATAAAAAAGAAACAAGAGACGACAAGAAAAATCACATAAAAAAATAGTAAAGGTGACATATCAGCACACTACATAAAATCACAAAACAATTATGTGGAATTTTTACTGAGGAAACATCTTGCACAATGAATAAAATCAAATCAAGAGGTGGAAGGAACTCTTCTGTTCAGTACTCAATAGATAACATTCTAAAAACACAGATATTGAAATGGAAAAACTCCAACAGATATAGCTTCTGTTCAGTACTCAATAGATAACATTCTAAAAACACAGATATTGAAATGGAAAAACTCCAACAGATATAGAAATTCAAAAATAACAGAGGAAGTGATCAGAAGATCTGTTAGAAGAACAATAAAACAACGAGGTCAGATAACATCAAGGCATAAATTAGAAAAGAAAGTAAAGACATAAGTGCTAGACTTTTACAAACTCTTTTTAACAAGGTTTGGGAAGAAGAGAAAGTGCCTGAACAATGAAAGATTGTGAAATTCCCAAAGAAAGGGGGTCTAACTCAATGTATCAATTGAAGAGGTATCACATTACTTTCAGTAGCCGGAAAGATTCGGCTTGATAAAATGAAGCCTTCATTACTGTATTTGAATGCAAAGACTTTGCAAATGATATAAGTGAACTAACCCACACACAACAACATAAGCAGGAAAAGAAAGGCAAGCTTAAAGAAGGCAATAAACGTGGTCTTAAGATCAACCAAAATAAATAAAAGATTAGGAGAATAAACAATAAAAGCAATTAAATCCTAAAAACACAAAACAAAAGGACGGCAACAACATCATTAGAAATGATAGAAGCGGATGTTGCCGCCTTATGTGCAGAAATGCATGAAGATGATTAAGTAAGTAATATCATGATAAAAAGAAACGATACAGTCCAGTTTACTGAAGATTTCGCTACACGCGTCGAATAATAAAACTACAAAGTTTTAGCACAAAACATTTTGGTTTGAAAATGCACACAGAGAACTGTGTATGTTAAGCTACCATATTTGAAATACAGACATTTTCAAATAAACCAGTAATTGAAATTTTATATACCTTTTTTAAAATGAGGTAAAATGTCTATGAAATTTTTTTTTCATGAAATGCTAATCTTAATACTTTTTTTATCGTCAGTTAGAAATATCGTACCATTGTTATAGATGAAACTTCAAATGCGCTTGCGTAAATTGGAATTCTGGGAAAGAATTATAGACAGCCCGTGTTTGAGAAATTCGAATAAGTTATGAAACTGATCAGTTTCTAGGTCAAACTGCGCACTTCTGTATTGGAGTACTGTCCACGGGTATCGTTTGCAACCACGGTCCACAATCCGCATATATACAGTTATACATGTATCTCACAGACTCTTAGTGAGATGGGAGAGGATATAATTTGCAATTTAAAAAGACAGCATGCACAGTTGCTTTAATTTAGATTTTAAAAAAAAATTCATGTAATTGAACACCCGTATGTCATGATTTTTCTGCAGACTATATAATTATATTGTATTGTACGGTAATAGTTTAAAATGTATTCAGTTTTGACCTAAAAGTTAATATTCCGCTGGCTGACTTTCTTAGCTTTTTAAAAAGCTAACCTTGTACACCATTATCACAAGCAGCTCTAGATAAGTTAGATCTCCTAGTTCACCTTGATCAGGGACTGTATGTACGTGATATATTTAGAGACATCTCCTGGGAGATCCTGGGGATCTGTCAACAGATCACAGGAAACGCCAAGAATGCTCTATACTCATACCAAGAGTCAATGTCCACTCGGTATCCAATTCATCAAATTCAAAATGCTACACAAAAGAGAATACAGGAGTCACGTTAGTCAATCTCACACCAGCAAATAAATTATGACATGTAATTCCAGAACCATTAAAATTTTAAAGGCATAGGAGTAAATAAATAATTGACGAGTTTCATAATGCAGAAATTTCTTCACACTTTAGTCAGTTTATAAGGAGGCTTCTTTTCTAACATATTTCTTTTTTTGCAATGTGATTTTGAGGAAAAGATGTTTTAAATATTCGACAAATTTTTAAATGGTGCATCATCGGGCACCAATATTTATTTGAAGTTTGTGGTTTATTTTAAATTAACATCCTCTGACAAGAGAACCATCCCGATTAATGATTTTTTTTCTGTTAACTATGTTAAACCACTTTTTCAAAACGGTGTGATCCTTTTCTTTATTCAGAAAGGATTGACCCCCCCCCCCCCCCCAATTAAAAACTGTTTGTACCCTCTTTGATTTTATCATTTTGTGTTGATGTAAAAAATACATAGTTGTGAGAAGTTTACGATGATTTCAATAATTACAGACAATAGACAATTTCAGTAAAAAAAAAAACCCACAACAACCACGTTTGATCAATATAGTCTATTTAAAGCACGTTGTTTGTCATATATGTTTTATTCATTCGACAAATGAGGCCGAAATTATTAATTTGTTTAAAAAAATGACGATCACGATAATGACCTGTATAAGATAAGGTGTAAGCCTTTTCATTTATTTATTTTAATTTACATATTTATAAATTGTTAACAATTTTATCACAATAAACAGACCAGAACGTATACTTGAAATTACAGTACATTTACGCAAGTTCTGTGGTCGATACAATGACCTTGTCAGCAAGTACAATGTTTCATTAGGACACATGCTGACTGACGTTTTTTCATGCTTGTTAGACCATTATTTAATACTACGGTAACTGACTACGGTTTCTTACGTTTTTCATGGTCTTGACAATGAGCACACGACAGGTGCGACCGGTCGGCAGGGGATGCTTACTCCTCCTATGTACCTGATCCCACCTCTCTCTTTTTAGAGGTCCATGTGCTCTGCTTTATATTCGTATTTAGCTTTATGGATTTTTGAGATGGTTGACAGTTTGTTATTGTCATATGCATTTTTCACGGTTTAAATGTTTGGTATAAATATGTATTATTTAAAAGGGTGCGTTATTATTTGAGATCAAAATTTTAAATATTTTTTTCATGTTAAGAATGATTTATATTTTTGAACAACATTTAAATGTCAGAGGTCGAATGACGTATTTATATGAGACACTAAATCAACTGTCATTGTTTTATAAGCAAATCCTGATCTTAATTTTTGTTAACCTAGCTGATATAATTATAAGTAATAGTTATTATATTTTTTTTAACTTATTTTTTAAAAGTTATTTATTTTAACCGGCCGCCAGAAGACTTTTTTGTTATGTAATTGAGAATTATCATTTGTATTTGCAATCATCATAAACAAAGTATATGTATCTAACCCGATTGTGATATTCCTGTGTTTTTAGAATTGATTATTTACTATTTCAATGAATATTTTTGTCCTTTTTACGGTTATCTTTCCAAAATAATATATTTAATTCGAATCAACAATCAAATGAGGATAATACTAGATACTTGACGCCATGCATTTTTTCAATGGCGGCGCTGCAATTGCACTGTAATCTTTGTTGTTATGAGCAGCTTATGATACAAGGAAGATACTTGTATTTCTTTATCGAACACTTTTGTCGGAATTTTAATAGAAATGGTGTTCTCTGTTGTGTAGAAGTGTTTTCCATTCATAAAAATTTCGTTTTTGTAAACATAATTAATAAAATTAACTGATTTCAAAGTATGTTTCTAATATTTGTCTCAATTTATGATACGTGTTATTAGATAAAATAGTTCAATATTTCAAGGTGATTTTAAAATTAAAAGAAAGAGAAATCCATGTCAAGTGCTGGACTTTTAATACGGACTAGAATTTGACCCGTGCGTGCACAGGTTGACATTGCATATGATACCGGACATTTACGAAATAGATACATCGACAGACTGTATTGTCGACATTTACATAACCAAGCTTTAAGCCTACAATAATGCTATTAATTTCACTACATTCTGCTTAGTTAGAATAATCTAACTGTGTCTCGGGACAGGCCTTCACCACAGTTAAAATGCCTCCCATATACCCGTAATGTAGCAAAAAATTGCAGAATCGCTCCGAAACGACTTTGGAGAAAATTAATGAAGTTGCATTGAAAATAACAGTCAAATTATTCATAACAAACCATTTTGAGGCTGTAAATACCTTTCAACTAAAAATTTAATCCATATAAATGAAGAATTCACCACTTTTTCACCAAAGGTTTTTACTCACTTCAAATTTACACACCATGTTGACATTCAGAACTCTCGGGATTTTTCATATTAAATGCACTGAGTTAGAGTTATCTTCCGTATTTTCTTTGATGAACGAATAGATAGCAAATTTTCAATGAAGATTTACACATATTTGTATTATCGTTTCCGAGTTAATCCATGCAAATGTGATATTGTGGAAACATAAACTAAAGAGCCTCCCATGATTTAGCGTGAATGTAATGCGCATGCGCAAGATTGTAAAATCTCAAAAATCCATATGATTTACGGATTTTTAAAAGGAATTTTCGTTGATTATTTATTAGTGAAGCTTGATTGAGAAAAAATAAAAACAAACTGGTAATCTTTAAGTACCAATGATGTTTAAAATATATATAACAAAAGACAGTACTCTTCCGATTTCTCGGTATTAAAGCCCAAAATTCGAGTCTATTATTTTAATATAGTAGTATAGATAGACTTATTGCTCCATGACAAAGGAGCATCAATACTTTGAGCCTATGGTGGCAGGGGATAGTTTTTTGGTCGAGGAAATGTGAGGCAGATACTGCTCATATATGTGATCTAAATTTTCAGTCGATTTTTAAATTTGCTAAAATTGGCTTGCATGCAGGGTACACATGGTCCCGACTCTTGAGAATTTTTAAACATTTCAGAATAAAACAAGTACAACTTCTTACATATAGCACTATATAGAATAGCCAGAAATAGAAATAGAAATATCCAGCCATGGTGTTTTTTATTTCATTTTTAAAGAATATAATGAAGGAAATGTTATGAAAGCAATTTAATTAAGAAAAAATTGGACTCAGTATATACAAAAATGAACAATGTGATTCTATATATTAAGCATTGTATCATTTTAATGAGTTCAAAAGTGTTAATTCCCGCGCTTGCGCGGGATATCATCTAGTGTAACATATATCGACAGAGCAGTGCAACTCAAATTTATTCATTGGTTTATGTGAATAAATTGTTCTGCTTTGTTTACTCATGACGTTTTCTTTAATGTCATAGCATTAAGTTATTCTATTAACCGCTGATTTTATTGTTTATTCTAGATTTTACCAGGATAGGAATGAACTTTAAAAAATTCTGGATGTATTCGTAATTTTGAGATAAGGTGTGATAAAGGAGAACTGTACAAAGCCCAATACTTGTCATCAGGGGACATCACTGGGGATGTTACCCGGAACTATCCAGATATAATACAGTCATGTGCAATACGCCCTACTAAATGTTCGGTCTAAAAATAGGGCAGACTTTTTACTTCAGAGAGATGCAAAATCAAAATCCAGTTTGAAATCCTCATATACGATATACATTTATGAGCATGCAAAGGAATAAATGCTACAGAGGAATGCATTTTTAAAGAAAACTTTCCCCTAAATAGCAAAAGAAAAAAGGATGACTGCACTTAACGCCGTGTTTTGGGCCCTTTTTCGGTCACTAATGTTAAGTTTAATCCTCTCTCAAATTAACTTTAAGTCATTTGTCACATAGTTTAGTCATTTTCCAATAGATATTTAATGTCATAATGGTTTTGAACTGCGTTGCAATATAAAATTCGTTGTTTTTTTTACGCTTACTGCTCCGCAAATATCTTGAATTTAGACGTGAATTTAGACGTTGATTGAAGATTAGACTCATAAATATGTATGGAGGGTTGCTCTTATATTGTAGTGAGTTGTCTAAAATTAGAATAGCAGTACTAAAATTGAACATCTCTCTCTCTCTCTCTCTCTCTCTCTCTCTCTCTCTCTCTCTGTGCATGTTGCCATTTAATTTGAAAGGTTTCAAAGGAAAATATATAGCATAAAATAATACATAATATCGGTATAAGTAGCCATTGATGATCGTAAACCAGTAGCTGATGTCAACAACTGTGTTTGAAAAGAATTAACAAATAGATTAACCGTGACGCAAGAAACCGATAATCTCTTAAAGATATATCAGAGAAATGAAGAAACCATAACTCGATTGGAATGAATTAAATTATGCATGTACAAATAATATTGCCTAACAGTATGCATGCTACCTAGCATGTCATGTGACGGAGTCTTCTATTCACAAAGTTACCTGGGGTTAGAAATCACGTGGTAAATTATAATACTAGTATTCAACAGGTCAAAATATACCGTTAACAACAGAGAACGCCAACGCAAGAAGAAACAATTTTTTTTGTTGTCTTTTTTAACATGAGCGCATGTTTGTCTATTGATCTCCTTTAAACATAAGCTTAAATGTATGAATATATAACTACCATTAAAGGGAGAACAATAGACAAACATGCGCTGACTATGTATTAAATCTGTAAAATAGTGGGCGTCCTCATTATCCTATTTAGATTCAAGAAAATGTAAAGACCCCTATATATAAAAACGACTTCGATCTTTGTAAAAATGAATTTTATATTAATGTATTTACATAAAATTGCAGTGAAAGATTCACATTTTGAACATGTATTTTGTCGCAATTTTTAAATCTCCATAAGTGCAGTCATCCTTTGGTGTTGCATCTCATTTTGATTGTTATTTTGATAGCTCTGAAAACGTAAAAACTTTTTATGTAAAATTTGTCAAATTTGGATTCGAAATGCATGTATTTTTTGAATTTTTTAACACGAAATCATTTTATCCCATTTTTACATTTCTTTTATGTCAAACGTGTCAAATTTTAATCACATTATTTTTATTTGTAATTTTTTCTTAAGAAACTGTTTGCCCACGTTTGATATTTTTTATGTTGAAAGTTTTCGGTGTTTAATTTTAATAATTTGAAATGATCATGAAGTTGTTTGAACTTTCTTTCATTCTATTATTTCAATGTTGAAAATAAACATTTTCTCTTTTAGAAGATTTATTCCAATTTCATTTAAAAATGTCAAAATGGTAAACCATTCATTTTGTTATTGGTCAAACAAAACTGTTTCAAATTCAATGCATACAAAAATACTCAATGCCGTGTAACGAATATGTTTTTGATCTTGTTAAAGTTTCAATAATTCATAATAATTCAACAAGTATTGGACCCAAAAACTTTGCAGCACTCTTCTAAAAGAATTGATGTTTAATCATAATTGGCCCTCATTCCATTTTCACGTTTCTTGTACATTTGAATTGTTATAATTTGTTATGAGTATCTGAATTAATTGTACAAAAATATTAAAAAATAGGAATCTTAATTGTGCTTCATTATTTGTTCTACCAAATTGTTCCAGATTGTGTTAATTTATCATATTATACAACAATTGTCGTGCAAAAAGTGTGGTTTATATGACACGCCAATTTCACTAAAATGAGCTTAACATAGTTTTACAGTTGATGAACTAGGCTTTTCGGCTGTAAACTCTGGGGACTGTAAACTATATTATATGATACTGCAGATAATAATGAAATTTAATAACGTTTTTTAAATCATTTAAAATCAAGAGAAACAATACAATAATACAAAACAATAATTGCATAATATGAGACTAAAGTACTTTTTACATGTATGTTCACAATACATTAAAACAACGGTAAATTAGTTATGATTAAACAATTGAAAGACCATGTACGCTTCCTTGCACCACAATTGTTTCACCCCCACACAAAAAAGACAGGTTCATCGGTATTGGATTTTTTTTTAAATCCTACTGTATCTTTTACTTTAATTTGTTATATTAAAGAAATAAGAACTCATTCTCTAAGTATTAAGAGACTGGCGTGTAATCAAATCCAATAGAGTTCAATTTTAATTGTATGATTAAAATACCGGTATTACATAATTGACATTCGTTATTTCTATTTCTCATAACTTCAAATCCCGATTGTGCCCCAGACTACGTCACTCTGTCATTGATACAATCTACGTCATTCTGTCATTGATAAAATGTGTTGGACTATACAAATTTGTTTGTTGTATTATCACAGACAAAAACACGGGGAAATGCATCTTCGCTAGCCAAGGGTTTCTGATCCGCATCGCTTCTCACGAAGTGGGGAGCGGTGCGGATCAGAAACCCTTGGCTAGCGAAGATGGGGGAAATGTGTATTTAAAAAAAACTGTCGTTTCAAAAGCGGAATTTCAAATTGATTTAAATAATGGCTAACAAGTCTCGTTAACCAGTCTTTTTTATTAAAAAAAAAATAACTCATCAAAACGAAATAATGACTCATAATAACGAGATAATTAGCTCTTTTACGATTATAACGAGATAATGAACTCATTATAACGAGATAATTAACACGTTAAAACGAGATCTTAACTAGTTACAAAATAGCCAATTCGTCATAACGAGATGCCAACTCGCAATAACAATTTTTTTCGTTATAACGGATTGTCAACTCGTTATAACAAAAGGATTAATCCGCAACAACAATATAATTAATTCGTTTACAGATATAACGAGATAATCAACTCACTATAACGAGATACTAACTTTTTATAACGAGATATAAACTCGTTATAACGAGATGCTGACTCGTTATAACGAAATGCTTACTCGTTATTACGAAATAATTATCTCGTTATTATTGAAATATTTTCAAAGATGAGCCTATAAGGTTACCGTATTCATAAATTTGGAATTTTAACGGCAACGTCAAAACCCCCATCGGACATTTTTAAAAATCAACATTAAAATTAATTAGGATTCTTTAATATCTCGAATTGTAATTTAAGGTTTATTGAAACCCCCATGCTTATAAGAAAAATATACTTTCGTTTTAGTTAAATGACATGATTTATAAAAGCGTTTGATCGCCAAATTATAGTTTTGATCGCTCCTCAACTGCCACTGGGGTTTAGCAGGCACGAAGTATCGTCTTAGAAACGGGGGGGGGGGGGGGCATACTCATCCAAAATAATGTTGACAAGCAAACAAAAAAAAGTAATTCTAAAGTCAGGTAAACAGATAGTAGTACACCTAATAACTTCAATTTTACTATTAATTTCCTTATTAATTTTCACTTAATTTTATTCATACTCCCCCAAAAGTGGTGGGGGCAACTCCATGATATTTCAATTATTTATATGTAAAATTAATAAAAATGTTTGCTGTGGGGGAGCCCCCCCCCCCCAATTGCTACCTGCCTCTATATTAACGGGTGTAGAAAGTTACGGTTGGTTGCTTTCCGATCGACGTATTCAGATCGCATGGACTGCTAAATGCATAAACTACACACTGTAGTATTAATATGTTTGTAAAAAGGAAAAACGGAAACCACATTCAATTAAATATAATAGAAGGTTTATTCTTTGAAAGAATTCCAAGGTATCAAAAAAAAATTTACATATCCGCAAATGTGTTTTTTTCTCCAATGTTGCCGCCTTCATATCCTGCATGAATCACCGAAGATAGCATTTTATTGTTTAAATATTAGTTCATTATAACAAGTTGCTTGCTCATTATAACGAGAATGCTTATTTGTTATTAAGAGATAATTATCATGATTTTCATCTTCACTAGTCAAGGGTGACGCTTCACGGTTTTTCTCTATTCAGCGATGCTCGTTATTACCATTGAAATATTTTTTTTCAGTCGAGCCTATTAGGCTTCCGTATTCATAAGTTTATATTCCTACTACTGAAGAATTTTAACGGTAATTTTAAAACAACCTATTTGACTTTATTTGGAAATCTACATTTCAGGTACATAATTAGGATTTATTTATATCTCAAATTGTTGTTCATTTCAGGTTTGTTGATAACTCTATGCGTATTTCACGTTGTTTTTTTGAAAAAAAAAACATACTTTCGTTTTAGTTAAAGTGAATGGCCGGCCATCTTGTACATTTCAGGACCAAAATGTAAACATTACTTGAACTGGCTTGCTTCTGAACAAAACTGTTGTCAAAAGATTAAAAGTAATAAATACAATATATGATGCTTTACATGGTGCTTTGTATGCAAAATAGGCATATAAGAACAGAACGGCTTTAATCACTTAGAACTGCGCAGTTACAGACTTAAATTGAAGATTAAAGAGGTTCGCTCCTCAGGTTTTGGGTAGCTATTTTGGGTCACCTCTAGTCTGAAAATTCTGCATCACATATTAATTCTAGTAGTATATTTATATTTTACAATGCCAACTAAACTTTATTGAATAAAATTGTATCCAAAAAAAAAATTTCATTTTTTCAGAGTTTAGTAAGGGACTATATTTTGTGGCGGAAGGTTTTCAAGAAAGAAATGAACAATTTTCATAACTCATTAGTTTTAGAGTACCGTTACTTTAGCTTCCTAATTTTCAGCACAGACCAAACTTCTGGATAGTTTGTGTATTATGATATATTCATGCTGTTCTAATAAACATATTTAAACATTATTTTAATATTTCTATCGATATATTTTGCCATATTAAGCTTATATTTCATAGAAGTTAAGAAAAAATTAACTCCAATTTCGGCCTGAAATTAGCTTATTTCATGCTATATCTCAAATTTTTGAGATGTGACCCCTACTTGTTTTACTTTTAAATGAGACAATAAATGTATGTCTATTTGTATGCAAAGTTTTGGAAAGATGACATTACTATAATTTTTTTTATTTGCGTTATAATTTGATTACTCCAAAATTTTATAACATCTGTTGTGTGTTCTTTATGTACTGGGCTTTGAAGCCACCAGTAGAGCAAGAGTTTTTAAAATTTGACGTAGATTTTACGTTTATAGTCACTAAATGTATTCAACCTTATACTGTATAAAAATCATAACTAAATAATAGTTCAAACTATAAATATTTGTTTGATTTCTTCAAATTATTAATTTCCATTTAAAATTTTAGCAAAAATTTCAGGAAAATTATCATTTCTGTTTGGAGTCCAATATTTCCAAAAAATGACATGTGACATGGGTCACAAATAGAATAAATGAACATTTTAGGTCCCCATCTTTATATTCAAGTGGTTTTCGGATGATTGACATTACTATTATTTCAGGTGCCAACCTCCTTTAAAAAATCTGACAAAATATGCAAGGGTGTCATTAATATTCACTCTATACTACCCTAATAAAATTGGTCCAAGAAACTATCAGTCGGCACGAGATATATTTAGATATATTTGTCCTAATACTAGTACTTAAGTCTGAAGGAGGCTGGACGGTCAACAATTTGACCATCAGATCTTCGACATATTTTAAGATATAATTTGTTAAGCTATAAACAATTATTTAGTAAAGAAAAAAATCCATACATTTTACATTTTAAATGTGGTTATTTTTAGGGATGTCAATTTTACTCGGCTGGCTTAGTCGATTAATCGGAGCCTTTACTCGAGCGATACTCGAGTACTCGTTGATTGATTTGAAACTCTGTGTCCTAATCAAACCAAATAATTCTACTGTCACATACACAGTATCTAAAACGATGAACATTTAAAAACTTTTAAAAAATACGCACTAGACGTATTTGATTTTAAATAAATTAAAAAGTATTTTATCTAAATATCCGTTAGCTAATGTCTTAAGCATTTCCTTTTTTTGTGACGTTTTCACATAATTAAGCTCCATTTTATCTTAAATGTGATCTGTTTCATGTTAAATGTAAGACATTGTCCCGTGAATGAAGCGTCCCGTGCCGTGCCAAATCAACAATTAAAGTTATTGATTATAAAAACAAAGACCCTGAGATGATTAAATTTTTTTATCAATATAAACATCTAACCCAATAAATAACTAATTAGAAGAACCACAAATTGATCTCTTCAAGTATATGTTTGCATAAGTACTTCTATTCAAAACAATAATTTGATCTACAAATTCAAAAGAGATAAATTTTTAGCCGCGCTTAAAAATATACCAGGGACAGCCGTTCGATGGATTAGAGTGTGACATGATCAAAAATGCAGTGAAAAGAACACTCTTATTTTTATTCGAAGCTCAAAAACTGCAGCGTTAAAAAAAAAATTGTTTTGATTTTTCTTCTTTTTTAAGCGCTAAGCGTACGCAGTACGCAAAGCGCTTATTGGCATTGCTTTTCGGGGATGTCACTTCCGAATAAGTGCCACCTATAATCATCTAATAATCTGATGACTCGAGTTTAATAATAGAATGCAGAGACGTACTGGGCTGCGGTATCGGTGTTAAGGCAAAATAATTCTAATTATTTGCAGCAGCAGACAAATTATCACAATACTTTTTTTTCTTAAACATCAAATTAAAATTTAAAAGACCAAAGAGCATACGTAGTTTTGTAAACAGCATGTTGCAATGGGGTTTCATACATAAGTACACGGGCTGTGATGTCGGTAAAAAGGCAAAATAATTCCTAGAACAGAACTGACAATACAAGATGGATAGCATAGTGTTTTATGTATTTCAAAAGTAGTACAAGTACTATTGGGAAATAAGAACAGAATTCCAGACTTTCAAATTTTTAGAATATAAAGTCGATTAACAGTAAAGCATTTCATAAAGAAATAATTTGCAACTTAATGTCGGAAGAAAAAAGATTTGTTTCAAGTGTATGATATAGGCATAAAAACTTTTCATTTATTTGTTTACATTGTACATGTAGAAGGACTATAGTGTTATGATTTAACGCAAATTCTGAAGCCACTCCTTGCATATGACAATGACAAATTATGTTGCATGCAATTTTACACTAGTCAGTCTTTTATTTCATATAAAGTTGGATTGTTTTCTTCTGTTATTGCACTAGTAGTTAACTGTTTTCTGTTATAAAAAACTAGTATTAGAACTTTTGTAGGTTATTACAGAAGAAGCAGTGCTTTTTGTAATAAAAGTTTGAACTGTTGTAGGTTATTGCAGTAGTAGTAGTGCTTTTGTAAAAGTGTTTTCTGTTTTTAAAAAACTAGCATACACACTTTTGTATGTTATTGCTGTAGTAGAAGTGCTTTTGTAAATTTGTCTTCTGTTTTTATAAAGCTAGCGTTATAACTTTTGTGTGTTATTGCAGTAGTAGTAATAGTACAAGTAATGCTTTTTTGTAAAAATAAAATTCTCATTAAAATTTTTAAAACGTACATTCTCAAATCATACAATGTTGTTATAAGTCTTATATACTTCACTATTTTCTTCTTTCAAAATTCATTAGGGTGGTATTCTCATTCTTCCCTATTATAGGTAAATCTGCTTATTTCTATTCAAACACTTATTTCACTGAAGGAAAACTCCCTACATATTATTAAGTACATTTCTATAATTCAGAATATATGTTTTATTGGCACTTTTCTACAAGTATTGCATTAAAACTTGATCAGATTTTATTTTTTTCTTCCTGAAATAAAAATGTGTTCCCAAATATTTCGCAATTATTTCTAATTCTAATATATGTATTCAAAAATTTTATATATAGGAGAAAGCTACACCGACACAAATATTTCGGAACTCAGTTCGAAACATTTTAATCTGTTAAAACCATCATTCAACCCACTTCTTCAATTAACCCTTTAGTCGAGTGGCTATAAGATTGTAAAACACAGATCCTAGAGTTCGAATCTCGCTTTATTCTGCGTTCATGATTTTATTGGCTAGGTAGCAACTAGGTTGCTAGGTAAACAACGATTGACTAGCTAGTCGCTAGGTACATGTAGACATACCTAGCCTAAAATTGTATGACTAAATATCAAATTCAAGATGGCTGCCAAGTTGCAACAAACAAACAATTTATATTATTTAATGATTTTTCTTTCGTTTGATAAGTTAGTATGAATTTTAACATATTTTTGCGTGAAATTACCAAATAATGTCGATGAAGTTATTCATCTGTTGATAATTTAAACTTCAAATCAATGAACTAGAGGCTAGGCTAGCTTATCATTCAATAGACCTAGATATCTATAACCTAGCGGCTAAGCACGCATCTCGGTTATTGAACGCAGTTCTGGATATTGTTTGTAGTTCAATTTATATAAAAATGCAAAATCTTGGCTATATATATATGACGTATGTAAACTTTTAAATTCATTCATCATGATACATGTATAGTGTAATTAATTTTTGCTCATGTAGGGACAGCTTAGCGCTTCGCAGTACTTTCAGTACTTTGATTTAACGAGTAATCGACTAAGAAAATTTCAGTCGATGATCGGCGTGACCGAGCGATAGTCGAGTACTCTTGAGTACTCGTTGAAACCTATATTTTTATATAGAGTTCTTATTTTAAAGAAGACCAATACAGTCTAAAAATGGTCACGACCATCTAGCCCTCACAAGGTTTTTAAACGTTTGGTGGGTTTTACCATTCATTGACTTTTTAATAGTCTGTTTTGGGTTTTTTTTTAAATATCTAAATGATTATTTTGTAGATTGAATGGGGTGAATCTTGCAGTTCGCAATTACACACATGAAAATATGTGTAGAGGAGGGAGGGGAAACCACAGGCACATGGCGTTATATATATTTATCATATAAAAAAATATTTCCCTACCTTATTTTAGAAAGGGGTACATTTGTTTATTATGAGAAAAAATATAGCGTCTGTAGGGACAAGACCATTGCCCAATAATGACATGTTGTTATACTGATTACCAATTGGTATCCAGTAATCAATAGCATATTTCTTTTGAATTTTCTTGAATTTTGTTTAGTGTTTCTCGCAGACTGGCTTCAGTGTCACTCGATTTTTTTCTGTCAGCAACAATTCCATATAAAATCCCACAGCTGCCACTAAATTATTGTAACGTGTCGGACTTTGGCCATGCTTTTCTGTCCGTGTCCAATTTACCATAGTTTTAAAAGGAGTATAAATATGAATAAAAATGACACTTTCTTAGTGTTCCTTGTAGAGGATAAAATTAAAACTGACATTTATTCATATCATATAAATAGTGCCTGTTTGGGAGGGTAACAGTTGAAATTGACACCCTCGAGAAAACCATTGTCAACCGACGCGAAGCGGAGGTGTCAATTTCAACTGTTATCCTCCAGAACAGGCACCATTTATATATTGACACCCCTTTGGAAACCATTGTCAACCTCCGCTTTATGTCTTGCCGTTGTTGTGACTGATTTCCATCTAACTCTCAAATGTAGCGACCTTACCTTATAGTTGGGACCCGAGATCTTTACCATTGCTGGATATCATATATACTTCCGGTTTTGTTGAGTTTCCTCCAGAGCTTTCGGATTGTTGTTAGTTATCGATAGAAATGACAATACACTTAAAGCATTAAAAACTTATGATAAAATAACTTTTTATTCGGATTATTTTGATATTTAAACAATGTCGAGACCGAAATGAACAGTAAATCTAAAGTGAGTATAATCTGTCGTAAGAACAATTCATACACCAACATTACAACGGCTCTGATTTTTCCTCAATGGTCATTCTGTACTTTTAAGTGTTTTTATTTTCATTTGAGACTAATAGTAAAGAAGAATGTCAATCGCAAAAAAGTTGCCTTTAATAATTGCACGTGCTGAAAAACACCTTTTTTGTTATGAAGTTTCGTCACGGGTAATTGATTTTAATAAGTGTTGTTTTATTTTTCTGTGCTTTCGTTGAAAGAACATATCGGTAACAAAATGTGTACATAATTTTTTCAAATTTTCTGTTTATAAGAGTGAACACTTAGAAGTTTAAATTATGTTCGTTTTGGGTATATTTCTGGGTGCTTTGTGGTACAGGGGGTGGATCTGTTTGTATTGAGGTCACGTGACATGTTCATATAAATAGTAATTGCGCGGGCTTTTGGTCAATTTATCGCTTGTTAGGTCGTAGTGAAGGTGTGATGGCTACTAGTAAATTGTTATAACTATATAAGCAATGTGTGTTCAATACTATGGCGTTGGTGTGCGTTTTTTGTAATGAAATATATTGTATAAACTTTCTAACGAACAGCAATCCATATTCATGAGCTTATTTTTCAATTGGTTCAGCATATTCATACTATAATATAGTATAACTATTTTATATTCGGACGAACGAAGTGAGGGAGAAGATAATTTGTTTTATCTGTAGGTCGATTAAAACGGATTGCTCAATAGATAACTATACTTTGTAGTAATATATTTCAAAAATTGAAATAAAATTAACTACACTTAATACGAATATAAGGAGGATTTTTAAAAAATACATGTATAATCGCAACATATCAGAACTATCTTGCATAGATGGGATTGCCTTACTTTGCATACATCTTGAACACGTGTTGTTCATACAAAGTACATAACCCTATGTGTCTTACTGTAGGCCCCGGCACTACAATCAACATTGTGAAAAAGCGATGATAAATCAAAGAAACTAACAACATTTTGTTTTTGTTTATCATTTTCACAAATAAACATTTTGTTTTGTGAAGTCCACGCGATAATTTACCTGTCAAGGAAATGTTTTGCAATGATCAAAGATAATTTAATTATGTGTGAATCTTTTATTGAATATTCCATACCAGTGGAAAGGTCGTCACGTTTTCGTCAAAATCGCGTTTCTACAAATCTACAAATGCGCCTAATGTAACTCTATCTTGAGAGTTTTCTTCTTTTTTTTTAAAGGAAACCACGTAGTATGTCTGCATACAGAGATATCAAGGCTTATGAAAATTGGATGTGTACAAACAAAATCAACATAAAACATGAAATAGAACTAGAAAAGCTAATATTTACCTAGTTGATGGACAACATTTTATTTTAATTGTGGATGAAACTACCAATTGAGAATGGCACAGACAAAGCTATCCAAATTGAATGAAAACTTTACATGTTTGGCAATTGTTTGTGTGGATCTCATTAAACTGCCTCTTATAGATATATTGGATAACCATATCAAGCCAATGGACCTTTACTCCGAAATAAATTGTTCCACATTAATCTCTGGGAATAAACTTGGACCAGATCAAAAGAAACTATGTTATATTACACCTCCTGGTATTCCTGATTATAGCAAGTTTGATGTGTCTTTGCTGTACATACTTATACGAAATCTGTGTCATTCATTGAAACCAACTGCAGGGAAGTGGGGAATGGAGCCAGCTGCCTCGCATACACAACTTGGTGATGACATTGAACGGCTTAGACTGTTCAGAAACGAATTTGCCCATGCTAACTCTGCAGAAATATCTGACGGCGAATTTAACAAGCATTGGACAGATCTACAAAATGTAGTTAACAGAATTCAGAGTAATAAAAAAGCAGGCTGTAAAACTGACTATGGACAAAGTTTTAAGAGTATAGAGAAGCGCTTACTAAATTGTGACGATCTGGAAAAGTACAAGCTGCTTTTGGAAGCCACACTGCACGTATCTAAACAAAGAGAAAATATGGGTAAATACATAAGCCTTAAAGTTTGTTTGCTCCTTTGACGTTTGTAGTACATTTATATTATAACTTTTCAGTTGGTTTATTTTACCATGCCTTTACACGTTGGCTTTTTTAATTTCTTTAAACGGTTTACAGAAGGGCCAGATATTTGGATTGAAGGTACCGAGGAAGCTGTCTGTGGCAGTACAGCACATTTTCAAGCAACCGTTAAGGAAAGAAAAGTATCATATTTGTCAGTCAATTGGCATAAATCAATTAAAAATGAAACCACACCAATTGAAAAAAGTAACAAGAAGTTCTGGGGTAAAACCAACAAAGAGCTCTTCATAGAATCTGTGTGCAAAGAAGATGAAGGGGAATACCATGCAGAACTCTCAATTGAAGAGGACAGAAAAGGAACAACTATAAAAAGCAACGTTATTTCTTTGCATGTTGTTGGGGGTATGATTCTGTTAATAGATATTAATCTAAAACGAATAAGTAAAATTATTATTTTTTGTTAAAGATGATTTAAGTGAACAGCTAAATAAATGCACAGAAATAGCAACGAAATATAGCAAACAATTTTGTTTACACTTATGTCAGCGAAACATTTCACGTGATTAAAGTTGTAAGTTGTTTGTGTATACTTGATTTTACCGTTTAAATGCTACATATTGCGCTTCAGATAAACATGTACTGTTCTAGGTATTCCTGATCTAACAACCAGTCATGAGACCTGTCTCCAAACACATTCAGTAAAACTGATTGGCAACGTCTTCGTGATTGACGACCTTCCTGTTATTGACGAAATTTATTGGACAAAAAATGGAAATAAAATAGACACACAAGGAAATGAAGGGAAATACTCAAAGGTCAGCGTTGATGTTCCATCACTGACCATATACAATGTCAACCAATATGACGCTGGACACTACACACTCACTGCAACCAATGCAGCCGGAACGACTGTCAGTGACGCAATTATTCTTGGTATGATATCTTCTCAAAAAAAATATAATTGATCCAAGATACCAATACTATAAATTCCTGATTCAACGCAAGGAATTAATATTCGCGTAAAATCGTGAGAAGCAGACCTCACGGGTTTTTAAAGTCTCCCTTTAATTTTTAGACAGATGTAAATTATTTGGAAGTATGATAACAATTCGATGTTCGCAAATTTATATTCTCGCGATCTGATGCAAAACCGTTGAATCGCGAAATAAAGTACTCGTGCTAAATAGGTAAAATAGGGAATATACAGTTAAGTGACTGAGAAATCTAATAAAAATTAGGCATTTTGTATTTGCATTTAGGATATTTAAGATATGATTCATCATTTTTGGATGTATATCGAGATAAAGATACGGGTTGGTCTCGTGGTCTTTGCGCTTTTTGGCCATTCGGGCTTTATGAGGTTCAAAGGGGTTAAAAAATAAAAGGTACATGTGGATTGGCAAGTATTTTAACAGAAGTCCTTTCAATGGAAAATAGTTTGAAATAGCTGTTACAATGCTATTGTATTACGTAATACTACTGTCCCATGGACTTCGAGGTATAGGGAGTCACATGTATACAGTCATCATCCCAAAAGTGTCGCAAAGCTTTCAGTCCTTTTTTTATATCAGGATTTAATAAAAACAGGATCTTTATCTACTTTTATATTAGAATTATTCACTATTGGAATGTTATGGATTCGTTTGGGGGTTTTTTATTCAGAGAATAAGTAAACGATTTCATATAACAAGTCAATTCGATTCGATTAAACCATTAAAGAAAGCATTTTTTGACAACAGAATAATATCGATCGATGGTTTATGCGAACTAGTTTACCTTTTAATCCATGAATATTTGAGAGATATAATAAAATTCTTGATGGCACAATTTCTATACCCCCGGAGAAGTAGTCTTGTTTTAAAAGACCTTTTTACTTTTTCTGTTAGGATTTCCATAAAAGATCGAAAACATTCTTGCATAGGAAAGAAACAGTCTCCTTTTTTAGCTCACCTGAGCTGAAAGTTCAAGCGAATTATTCTGATCAGTTTTTGTCCGGCGTCAGTGTGTCTGTAAACATTTTATAGTTTCAATTCTTCTCCAGAACGTGGCTAATTTCAACCAAACTTGGCATATAGCATCCTTGTGTGAAAAGGGATAAAAGTTTGTTTAAAAAAAGGGTCACACTTTTTGAAAATAAGAATATTGAAAATTGTAAACATCATTTAAAAATCTTCTCAAGAACCTATAGGCCAGAAAAGCTGAAACTGGCGTGGGGGCATCATCAGGTAGAATTTATTCAAATCTGGTCCCCGGGGCTAGTGTTAGTCACAAAAGGGGGGGGGGGGGTCGAATTTTTACATAGGAATATATAAAGAAAAATCTTTAAAAATTTTCCTCTCAAAAACCAATTGGCCAGAAAAGCTAAAACTTGTGTGGAAGCATTCTCAGGAAGGCTAGATTCAAGTTTATTCAAATCATGGCCTACGGAGTTATTATTACATGGGTAAAAATTCAAATTATTTTCAAAACCCAAGTGTTATTAAATGATATAAAATATGGTATTAAATATACTTATTTGCATTGATTTTGACATAGATATATTGTCCATTCTTAATTGTTTCGATGGGGTCCCCTGCACAATTCTTGGGCCCTACAAGAAGTTCAAAGTTTGATGTAGGTGTATTTAAATATAAAAAACTGTTTAAGATCTTCCTTAGTACTGGTATGTGATATGACAATAAAATCATCTGGTTACAAAAGGGGCTTATTGTTTTACGTAAGAATATGTGGTGAAAAATATGATAATCTTTTTATACAGGATGTATTCTTTATTTGGTATATGTCTGCATAAATCTAATTTTATCATGGCATTAGTTGCTCAGGTGAGCGACGTGGCTCACGGGTCTCCTTGTTGGAGTAGTGATTTAAATAAATGGTTTATTTTAATCTTTATAGAGTTCTAATGACAGTGTCACAACTAATCGGAGTAAGAATGTTTTTGCTACTGTTCTATAAGTGCGATCTAAAGACAACATTATTTTCAACAATTTCAGAAAGTTAAACAGAACATAGGAAATCTTATAAAATATTAGATGTAGATCAACAACCCAACGTTCATCTGGTATGATAAAAACTTGATCAGAAATTTTTGATAATATGAATTTTAACTTTTATTTTTCTGAACAACATTAGTAAAGTATCAACTGTAATTTCAATATGGAATATAGGATGCAGAAAAGGAAATAATGTTACTTTTTGTTTCCCACTACCATTTATTCACATCCTTTTTTAATTTCATAAGCAATATTGTTAATTTGAGGTTGTAAACGTTTTGAACAATGTTAACGGGGTCATTTAAAGGTTTTGTCCCCTCAATTAAAATAAATGAAAAGATACATTTCAAAATCTCACATTTTAAAAAAATGTTCAAAATCGGTTCGGTTTAAACAAACGCCAATGTAATCAACAATAAGTACTTTCGTAAAGAATGTTGTACTCTTATATTTTTATGTGTAACTTCACAAAAACAGTTGCTGCTATTACGCCATTCAGTTAAATATAAATTGATGAACTACTATTAAGCACACACGCACGCAGCCACGTACACGCACACGTTTTTGTGAATGCACGCAAAACACATGACATGTACTATAACATTTAACAGGAGCGCCTGAGATTGTTTTGGAAGAATGTGAAGAGGGTTCTGATGGTTGCCAAATATTTCCTGTCATGATAAAATCAATTCCCACAGCTTACAACGTCCAATGGCAGGTGGCAAATAAACAAAGCGATACGTTGACACCATTAGATGAAAATGCTGAAGAATACATAGGAACATCTAATTCCATTCCCCATTCAGTGTTGGTTGTCAGACGAAAAGAACAACTTAAAAACAACATCTACCAAATAAAAGTGCAAAATTTCATCGGAGGCAGGATAAAAAAAATATCAAGTATGAAATGTGCATTTTCATCTTTTAACTCACCTGAACTAAAGCTCAAGTAAGCTTTTCTGATCACTTTTTTGTCCGGCGTCCGTCTGTCCGTCCGTCCGTCTGTCTGTCCGTAAACTTTTTACATTTTCGACATCTCCAGAACCACTGGGCCGATTTCAACTAAACTTGGCACAAAGCATCCTTTAGTTAAGGGAATTTTAGTTTGTTAAAATGAAGGGCCACGCCTCTATTAATGGGAGATAATTAAAAATCATTGAAAATTTGTTGGTATTTTTCAATAATCTTCTGAAAAACCATTCGGCCAGAAAAGCTGAAACTTGTGTGGCAGCATCCTCAGGTAGTGAAGATTAAAGTTTGTCAAATCATGATCCCCGGGGGTAGGATGGGGCCACAATAGGGGTCGAATTTTTACATAAGAATATATATAGAGTAAATCTTTAAAAATATTCTTCTCTGAAACTGATCAGCCAGGAAAACTTAAACTTGTGTGGAAACATCTTAGGTAGTGTAGATTAAAGTTTGTTCAAATCATGATCCCCGGGGGTAGGATGGGGCCACAATAGGGGATCGAATTTTTACATAGGAATATATAGAGCAAATCTTCAAAAATCTTGTTCTCTGAAACTGATCAGCCGGAAAAGCTGTAACTTGTGTGGAAGCATCCTTAGGTAGTGTATATTCAAGTTTGTTCAAATCATGATCCCTGGGGGTAGGGTGGGGCACCAATGGGGGGGGGGGGGTCGAATTTTTACATAGGAATATATGGCGAAAAATCTTTAAAAATCTTCTCAGAAACCGATCGGCCAGAAAAGCTGAAACTTGTGTGAAAGCATTCTCGGTTAGGGTAGATTCAAGTTGGATAAAATCATGATCCTTAGATAATAATAATAAATGAAAAAAATGACAATAACAAACAGTCAACCATCTCAAAAATCCATAAAACGAATTGCAAATTCAAAGCAGAGTAACACGGACCTCCAAGATAGAGGTAGGATCAGATGCCATGGCGGAGTGAGCATCCTCTGCTGACCGGTCACACCCGCAGTGTGCTCTTTGTCGTAATCGGGAAAATAAAAACCGCAAAAGTCCGTAGACAATTAGGTAATTAATTATGGTCTAACAATTAGTATGAAAAACGTCAGTCAGCATGCGACTCAGTGGAAGATTGTATTTGCTGACAAGGTCGTTGTATCGACCATAGAACTTACGAAAAGATGACTTCAAACGAGACTGTTGATAGTCCTGTTTTATCAACTTGTTTGTCAGTAGCTTGCCTCGTCTTAGAAACTGTTCATACGAAGAGCATACCCTTGCGTATCGAATTAACTGAGAGACAAAAACACCATATGCATGTGATGAAGGTATATTGCTACATAAGTAAAGAAAGTTGACTATAGAAAAATTGAAGTCATCGCGTTTATCGCATCATAAAGTTTTGTTGTTAGGTTATCATCAATGTCCATTTCCAGTAAAATATCCAAATATGAAACAGATGACGCAGTATCTGTGGTATCTTTTATTTCAAGTTCACTGGGATATATCGAGTCGACGTAAGTATGGAAATAACAATTGTTAATTGATAATACGTCGTCGATATACCTAAATGTTGAGTTGAAGGCCACAGCGAGTGATTTATTTTTTTCACGTTCAAGTTTTTTTAATAAATTCTGCTTCATAAGAATACAAAAATAGGTCTGCTAACAATGGGGCACAATTGGTACCCATTAGAATTCCAACAGATTGTTGGAAGACTTGATTTCCAAAAACTACATAGATGTTGTCTATCAGATAATAATAAAAATGTCTTTTATTCATACAGGATAGCACAATTAGCTTACAAAAAACTATTTCACATTGTGGTCCTGAAAACGTATTACAGACAGTAACTATATACAGAAACTGATAGAGCATACAAAATTTAAATTTATGAGAGATAAAAAAACGTACCTTATATGTGATTTAAACTACATGTATAATTGCCTGAAGTAGGGCCATACATTACATAAACATTCAATGAAAGTAAAATACAGGCTATCACTGCGACGTCGAATGAAAATATTCTCTGAGGTAAGCATATTTAAAAGATTATAAAGTTGGGTGACATGTTAAAAATAGAGATTAATCATTCCGTAAAAGCGCGCCGTAAACTGTAAAAGATCTTCTAAAATATTCTATTTGGAATGTATAATGTATTACTTTGGCTTAATCTGGTTGATCTTGTGTTCATTTCATTTACATATTTAAAAAAGTCTTGATAATTTGAAGTTAAATCATGTAGAACTTTTTATCCTTATGGGGCTACAGTGAGGGTGGGGGGGGGGGGGTAGGTGTCGAATTTTCACATAAAGAGAAAAATCTTTTTAAAAAATCTTCTTCTCAGAAACCGATTGGGCAGAAAATCTGCAACTTGTGTGGAAGCATCCTCAGGTAGGTAAGATTTAAATTGTTCAAATCATGATCCATGGGGGTAGGATGGGGCCACAATTGGAGGGGAGGGGAGTGTCAAACTTTTACATAGGAATATATAGGGAAAAAATCTTCTCAAACGCAAATTGTCTAGAAAAGCTCTAACTTTAGTCAGTTCAGTCTTCAAATATTGTAGATTACAATTTGTAAAAATCATATTCTTCAGGAGTAGGGTTGGACTACATGGGGTGGGGAGTTTCCAATTTTACAAAAGAAAACATTTAAATTGTTCACAAAAACTCAAATGTTTTTATATATGGTTTTTCTTATATGCAAGCATTTTGACATATTGTTGAATCTTTAAAATTGTTTAGACTCTGACCCCTGGACAATTCTTGGACCTCACAAGGGGTTTAAAGTTTGACGTAGGTTTATAATCCATATATAAACAGTTGTTTCAGTCTGATCATCTTCTCGAGAATTGCAATGCTCAATATGTGATATGACTGTAAACTCATCCTGTTACAAAGGGGTTCAATGATAAACATAAGAATATGCAGGGGAATTTTTTTCTATACAGGATCTATTATACAACATTGTTCAGTTATTTTGTATATGACTCCATAAAGCTGATTTTATAATGTCTGTTGTTGCTCAGGTGAGCAATGCGGCCCATGGGTATATTTCCCTTTATGTTTGCATTGGAAATCTGCGACGTTCAATTTTCTGTGAATTTTTGCCTATTCATGTGCCATGAGCACAAATATAGAAGTCATCACGCGTTTTGAGTGTATTTAATATTGTAAGATTAAATGAAATGTTCAAACTTACATAACCAATTTGATATGTACTTATGAAAATTAATCATTAAATCATATCTACTCGTTAATACAAAGTTTTTAGCACTATATTTTAAGTCGCGGAAGCGAACTAAATAACATATTAATATGACTGTTCCATGTATGTTTCATATCCCTGACTAAGAGCGTATATAAAGGCTTTAAAGCGACGACACACAAATACTTCATACAATTAACATCAATATGAATATAAATATAAGCATTGTATGCTTATTTTTGGATGTTGTCGATCCTATAACACACCAAGGCTGTACAGACAAATTATCTTACCGTATTCAATTTGTCTGCACCGCCTTAGTGTGTTAAAGGACTGTCGACATCCAAAAATAAGCATTCAATGCTTAAAGCTGAACACCGCTCGTAAATAGGCATTGTCCGCCATATTTCTCTATCATCGCTATTCCTACAACCCCTATAGAAGCAGCAGACCTTTTAACAGTTTAAAGTATTTCGTTGTAGAGGTCTCGCCTGTGTGGACGTACGTATTGTCTCGCCGTGTTACTCGGTCGCGATGAAATTATCAAGTGTTACAAACTTTTTTCAAGCCAGGAGAATACTAACATCAAATAAACTGGTCAATACATTATATACTAACAGAATATGCACATAAAATAAGAAATAAATGCATAAAATCCAAAGACACGAAAAAAATGCTACATGTTGGCCACGAGTTTCAGGTGTGCAATTGGGTGCAATGAAATCGAAGGGTTTATATACCAGGTATCTGTGTGATGGGGCCTATTTACGAGCGGTGTTCAGCTTTAAATAGACCTCGACCACACTACATCTAACATAGTAGACTAGTCCAAGAAAGTAACAACAAAACATCGTTTTACAAAAACACTCCGTATTCTCATGTCCATGCTGTCACTGCACGATCTGCGACAGTATGTGATATGCGTATATGCGATAGCAATAGTATGACAGTTCGACACATGGAAACGTTCGTAAATGATCGTGGACTTTTGAAATATGCGTGCCTGGATTTCAGTCTGTATCGTTTTGTCTTTCATTGGATATTCCTTACCAGTGCAGTAGATGTCATATAATTTTTGTTCAAAACGCGTTTCTACACATCTTTCCGTCCAGTGTAAAGTGTTCGGGTGAATGAAATACTTGACTGCAATAAAGCATGAGTAGTGTTCTCGGCCTGATATAGGGGTTGTGTGGTGATGAGCGTAACAGAAGAATTCGACAATACGGCGGTAGTGTCAGAGAAAATAGAGAAATAATGTGTATTAAAAATTCATTACAGCTTTACAGCTGACAAATTTTTATAATCGAACAATTCAACCAATATGGGTTTGCACTATTTTACTCATTACATCATATCCAAAAATTTACATAACAATATCGGGAGGTAAATGTACATACAACATACTTCTAACTATCTTTGTAGGCATTTTGAATATGTTTTACCAAGACAGAGGAGCCAATGCAGGGTTTGCAAAACTGTCCAACGCACTAGCTAAAGAATTTCCTGAGGAAAAATTAAACCAACTACATGATTTAATTCTTGGTAAAACAACTATTTAAGGAACTGTCTTTTTTTAATTTTTATTTACTTGTAATATCACCTTTGTCACGATTTGGTACTATTTTCTGTTCCAAGATAACCTGAATTTACAGTTTGCTTAATTACTCGGTATTAAGCAATACCTCAGGGTTCAAACTATGCTCATTCAAAAGTATGTAAAATTTCCAAGATGTTTTCGCTGGATCGGATTGGAGCTTATCAGGTTTCGATACACGGCTGAAAATTTTATGTCTACGGGGATTTAGTATTGTAACAGACGTACCCGTATGATAACGTTGAAAAATTGTGCGAGGTATTCAGAGTGACTTTCGAATGAAGAAAAAGATGTCAACATTTCCTCTTATAAATCTCCTTAAGAAATCTGTTTTCGTACATGTGGCTTTTTCCGAGTGAAAAGTGAAAATGTGGGAATGAAGTTATCTTAGATGTTTTCCCTTTCATCTATTTTTAATTTCAAAGATTTAACTGGTATGTTATTTTTTTTTATTAAAAATGGGCCAAATTTCTGACATAGATATCTAGGGGCAGACTATAGTTAACATCTTTCTTAATGCTACTATATTAATAAACTGTTTCGGAACAATTTAGTTCACCTGAGCAAAAGGCCTAAGTGGCTTTTCCTGAATAAAAGTCGGTTGTCATTGTTTGTCGTCGTCGCTATTGCTTAAAAGTTTTACACTTTTTATAATGAAATCTCAGTACCCAAAATCATTGGGACGTATGCAATCCAAAGAGTGATCTAAAATTCGACTCCTTGTAAAAATTGACACCAGAAATACTGAATGCTGTTGATGTGTGCATTAACTAATCTTCGATGTATGTATATTTATAGAATACATGTACTATAGTACTCTTTTATTGATTATAAGTAATTATAACCGATCACATGGGAGAGAAAGAGCAATCATAATGTAAGGGTAGGATAACGCATACTTTACCATTTATATACGTATGAGTACCATTGGGAGTGCGAGTTTTTTTCTTCTCATTTTTATTCATATAAAAGAAAATCATATATTAACACAAGCTTTTTTTTAAAAATATTTTTGGAAGCTAGCGCAGATGGTTGTAAATAATCATAGGAAAAAAGTTACTTCAGAATTGTTTTTCAATATCTTCGATGCATTCAAAATATGACAATATATCACAAGATATTAAACATTTGTGACCTTGAACTTTTGATGTGCAGGAAACTCTTATAAAAATGATCATTTAAACTTCATGGGATGTTAAATTGATTTATTTAATATAAATTATCTTATAACCCATTTATCGTGCTTATCCTAGTATCTACCAAAATAACTTCATGGGTTTCTTTTTTATATATTAAAATAAAATGAATTATGGTTTAACATACTTGGAAAGCTTTAACAATGGTTGTCAATATGAATGTTTGATTGTTTATGTCCATATAGCATTAAAGAAATTACAATTTTAACAGAAAATTACGTATATATATATGCCCTGGGCTTCATTTAGACGTAGCATAATGTGCGAGTCTACGGTCTAAAGAAGGAACCGATTTTCACATAAATTTTTAAATACCCAGAGGCGCTGTGTATCATGAAAAGCCTGCGTTGTCGATTTAAATTTGCTTTTCATGAAAAGCGAGTGAGTACAAATTCGATAAAAACTGAAGACAGTCCTTTTAAATGACCTTAAATTAAAACAACCAGTTTAAAATCCAAACAGTTTTTTATTATCAATTTTCGGAAAAATACAATTTAAACTGCACAGTGTTTAAAAATTATTTTTCAAAAAAAAAAATATGCTATGCGTTTCTTTCTTTTTTTTGAAGATTATATATATATATATATATATATATATATATATATATATATATATATATATATATATATATATATATATATATATATATAATAATTAAAACGGAAGTAACAGTCAGACACGTCTCGAATCAAGATTTAGAAATGACGCTTCAAATACAAACATGAGACTCTCTGACAGGCCAATCTGTATACAGGGCTATGGTACTCAGGTGTCCGCCAAAGCCTTTTGTTAATTATAATTTAGTAAATTACAACTCTTCTCCTAGCTTTCAAATAGCGATCTTCTTATCTTATTTTAAAAAAATTTTAACCTGCATATGTCCAAAATTTTATTTGATTGAATTTTGATTTTGTTTATGCACTGATTTCATATCTTTTATCTAATGAATGCATATTTCTTTATAGATTCATTCAAAGACAAATTATCAATAGAAAAGAAAGAAACTGCTAGAGAATATTTCAACATCTTGAAGAGGAATGAACTATTTACGCATTCAGACGTAATTTTCATGCAGTTTTTGATGAGAGAATCAAATTGTGAAGAACTTAACGAGAAATGCATAGCATATGCAACGACTCAAAAAGCGTTATGCTTTTACGAGGAGCGCCCTAGTAAGATAAATTTCATGTCCATCCATTATGGTCTTCCATTTATCCATCCATTATGGTCTTCCGATTACTACTTCAGCTATTAAGCAAAAAAACTTTATCAGTACTGTTTGAATAGCGATATTTACAGTTGATATTTACAATCAGCGGTCACATGAATCTTCAAATGGGGTACCGGTTCGTTGTTATTTATGAACATAATACAAATTTGAAGAACAGAGGTCAAAGTCAATTTAAAATTTGAAAGATGTCATTCTTTCAAAGTGCTAAACCTTGATCTTAACTTCAGGCTTTTACATCAAATCACAAGGAACGTGCTCATGTAGCCTTTAATCTTATGCATGTATTTCGTGGCTAATGTAGATTATAATTTCTGTTGTTGACTTTTTGGTGTTTCTTGAGACCAAAGAGGGACGTGTTTGTACAATAAAAAAGGGGAAGTACTTGTGTTCGATAACAGCAAGGGTAAAGTGTTTTCAATAGGTTCTACCGTCCTTTACACATGGCAATGATACCAAGAGACATTAGATTCTCAGGTCGAAAACCTGCATTTTGTAATTATTATCTCATGTTTCTCACATTTATCGTATTGGAAAACATGAAGCGATATCATGGCATAAATGGGGTTAAAATTGAATATGACTTTTTAAATTTGATGATACCAGTGACTATAATAGTAGATGTCAGTAACTACTTATTGTTTATAAAAGAAAAGTCTGCCACTGCATACCATTATTAGTTCAAAGGATCATTGCCCATTATTTACTCATGCATTTTTAAAAATTGAATAAAATTATTGAGAAACGTATGCGTAGACAGTTAAATCCAGTAAAAAATCATCAAGTTTATTTCTACTATAAACACATTTGATGATTGTTTCCTGGATTTAACGCCTCTTGATTTGAATTTTACAGGAAATGGATACAAGAAGGTCCAATTTCATGTACAAGGAAACATATCAAATTACACCACAGACCAGATTGTAATTATAAAAGAAACCGTTGCTGCTATTGTTGGATGTGATAACGAGGAAATTCATTTGAATGGATTTTGCAAATCCTCTAGTTTCTTCGTAGTTTTATCAATGAAGGAGAAATACGTTAAAAGTCTTTTCAACATGAAACAGCAGGACGAAGAAAAACTGATAAGTCTAAACATAAACTATTTCATTATAGACTCGGATCATGTTAATCTCAAAAGCCAGAAAGGTAATTTTTGTTATCAAAACGCTATTTGAAATCTTTAAACTATATATATATATATATATATATATATATATATATATATATATATATATATATATATATATATATATATATTACGTTTTATTGATAGTCATAAAATATTGGCATTCACAAGAACTAACTATTCCGAGAAAAGATTGTTAGCAATACATACATAAATATTTATCATAAGAGACAAAATGAAAATAAAATTCAAAATACTCACAGCATTTTTACATATTGTAAAGTTTTATTTTTAAACACAAATGTATTTTTGTAATTTTTTAGAGTACGTCAATATCTTTTTAATTTATTTTTTATGTAAGAAACAATAGTATAATGTGTTTCTGATTTGTTCTGAAATCTACAAACCTAAATCCTTTAGAAGCCCCTTTCACAATTGGCGCACGAGAACTTTAAAACATTTTGCGATCGGAATTTTTTTGGCTTCGCACGAGCTTTTTTTTTAAGTTACACGAACTCTTGCATACGTTGCATGCGTTGTTGTGGTCGTATCAAATTTCCTAAAAATAGTAGACATGCAAACTATCCAGACGCGAACGAATGCGATCCTAATTATTGCAATGCAACGCACAAACATCAGTACGAACGTTTTAAAACGTTTTTTATAACTGCAAGAGCAATGCACAATTTTTAAGATTGTAAGATAAATCGCAGCTGTATATACGTGTGTTGTGCGACCATAAAAATGTTGCTCAACGTGTCTCATGTAATCTTTCAACGTTTTACTATAATTGCAAGATTTATCGGTTTCAGTTTCCATTCTTTTCCACTAGTATATACTGGATACAGGGTTATTTTCTTCTCGTGATATTATTGCTTCTACTTACGGTTTTACCTCGTCTTGAATTAGCCCCAACAATGTTGTGATAAAAGAGGGATGATATGAGACATTGGAATTCGCCACGTCGTAATCCGCAAACTGACAATAAGTGCGAAATTAGTGAAAATAAAAAGGTGCGAATAGTTCTCTTTCACAGTAAACACAGTATAAGCATATATCTGTTGCAGGCCACAATTGGCCTTGACTTTGGCTGTTGCTTTTGTCATCTTCTCGGGAGGTATCTTCTCTTACATTTAACTATTTCTACTGAACAGCGCCTTTCACAATTGGCACACGCGCAGAAGCGACAAAATATTTGTGCGACCGAAAAAATTAGATATGGTTAAGTAAACTGTTGCCAAAATAATCGCATATGAAAAGTACTTATACGAAACTGGCACGATTCAGAGCGACCGTTGTGCGATGTAAATGCACTGAATCTTGTAATCTATTTTGCGTCTATATGCGACTGTTGTACAATGGAAGCAAGTGTTGTAAGATAATGCGAAAGGATTGCACGAATGATCAGATGATCAGACGATTGAACGTGCGTCAATGCGATAGTACGAGCGGCACTCGTTCGATCATGCGTTTCATTGTACGAATTCTCGTACGAGTCACGGGGGGGGGGTATATATATATCGCCCGTTTCGGACGCTCTTCAGTAGAAATAGTTGAAAGCAAGAGAAGATACCGCCCAAGCAGATGACAAAAGCAACAGCCAAAATAAAGGTCTATTGTGGCCTGAAACAGATATGCTTATACAGGGTATACTGTATAAGGGAACTATTCGCCCCCGTAATTTTTTTTGCCCATTTCGCTCTTTTTGTCAGTTAGTGGATTAAGACTTGGCGAAATCCAATGTCTCGTATTATCTCTCTTTTACCACAACATTGTTGGAGCGAATTTAAGAGAAGTTAAAACCGTAAGTAGAAGCGAAAATATCACGGGGCGAAAATAACCCTGTATTCAGTATATACTAGTGTCAAAGAATGGAAACTGAAAGCAAAAAATCTTGCAACGATAGTAAAACGTCGCAAGATTACATGAGACACGTTGATCAACAGTCTCATGGTCGCACAACACACACATAAAAAGCTGCAATTTATCTTAAGATCTTTAAAAATCGTGCATCGCTCTTGCGAGTACACAAAACGTTGGTATTAATGTTCGTGCGTTGCATTTCAATAATTTCAATCGCATTCGGTCGCATCTGAATAGTGTGCATGTCCACTATTTTGATGAGACTTGATGCGACCACAAAAACGCATGCAACGAATGCGAGAGATCGTCCAATGTATGCGATAGCTCGTGCGAAGCCAAAAAATTCTGATCGCAAAGTGTTGTAAAGTGCGCGTGCGCCAATTGTGAAAGGGGCTTTAACGAACCATATCTAAATTTTTCGGTCGCACAAATATTTTGTCGCTTCTGCTCGTGTGCCAATTGTTTCATATGACGTATATTTGGATTTAAATACATAACTATTACAATAGAAAGTATTATTATGAAGTTTGTAATTTAATTCACATTTTCTTTTATCAAATATATCTAGTACTTTGTTCATTTATATGTAAGTCCAATTTTCTTTTTCGACCTAATAAAATTTCTTTAATAAAGCTTAATGAATTAAAGGTTTGAATCTTTTTTAACAATTGTCAATGTAAATAGATTAATCTTTGTTCAAATTATTAACCAGTGTGGACAAAAAGGGGTCAGAAATTGGTTAATAGTTCACCATACAAATAAATTAAAAACACCACACTTTCAAGTTCTTGACAAACCAAGGAAATACATTTGGAACAACAATGCAATGACTGTGAAATAAATAAATAAGTAAGCTAGTTTTAAGAACTTTCAAGAATAGTAGGGTATTGCTGTGGTTGATATACAACTATTCTTGTTAGCAATATACAGTGTTATTCACATAATCAAATAATCGACGAGGCATATGTACCGTCTAGAAATAATTCAAAGTTTTTTCTGTCTAAGTGAAACGGCATAGGGGAAAAAGTCTAATGCTTTGTTCTTTCTTGAATTTTAGAGGAAGAAAATATGGAAATGTACGAGAAACTGTGAGTATTACTTACATACAAATTGATTACACACATACACGCACATACTCACATAAAAGGCAAAGTTTTCAACAAAATAAAAAATCTTGTGTACTTTTTATTTTACAGAGATCGTAAGATAACTGCTCCTAAATGGCTAATTACCTCAAATAATACCAATCAAAACCCTGAAAAAAAACATGCAGGAACGTCTTCACCCGATTCACGGTGTCAATCAAATATAAGCGAGGGAAATGTATGTAAGACTGACAGTGGAGAAACGAATAAATTATTGGTAGCTGCAATAGACTTTGGAACAACTTTTTCTGGGTATGCTTTTGCTTTGAGATCCGAGCTTGAAAAGGACCCATCCCGAATACATATTCCCATTTGGTGTGATTCAAAAGGAGGCTTTGTTTCATATAAGACTTCTTCGACTGTTTTATTGAACAAAGATAAACAATTAGTCGATTTTGGTTTTGATGCAGAATCCAAATACGCAGAACTGTTAGAATATGGAGAGCACGAGGAATATTTCTACTTCCGTCATTATAAAATGATGCTGTACGATCACGCAAAAACAGAGGTACGGTAGAGTATACTAATTATAGTATACTTTATTTATTAATATTAATGTTATTCAGAATATATATCATTGCATACTATCAATTATACAAACGTATTGATTGTTTCCTTAAGTTAATTAACCTCATTTTAGCTTACTACTCAATTCAACTTTTCTTATTTAAATTTTACCTTTTGTCATCGTTTACGGAAATAACTTGACATATTGTAATTCATGATTCAATAATGAGTTCCAAGGATTGATTCAAAGCTCAGCACAAAAGTATGAAGTAGAAATCGTAAATGTTCTGTTTAAAAAGCTACAAAAATTATGATACTGTCATTTAAAATAAGAGAAAGATAACATTCTAATACAAAGTAAATAATACATGTAGATTGTTTAACAGTGAAATGAAGATGAAACGATTTTCAAAGTTTTTCATAGGGTCGTGATGAGAAAACTTCAAATAAGCATCAATAAACACTGAATCAGAAAAGCAATGTTGCTCATATGCCTTTTTTCTTTAAACAGAAACTGACAAGAGATTCAAAGGTATCTGACATACGAGGCCGAGAATTACCCGCCGTGACAGTTTTTGCTTGTGCTATAAGATATTTTAAAGATCATTTATTACATCGGTTAGAGAGGTATGGATTGGAAACACTGATGAGAGATGACATATGCTGGGTATTAACTGTTCCAGCAATTTGGGATGACGAAGCAAAGCGCTTCATGCGAAACGCAGCCATAGAGGTATCGATCATAAACAATTAAAACCATGAATTTAAATGAAAAGGTATTCTTCACTTATATTATGTTATTTTCTTTTACACTAGGTAGGTATTTGTTCGGATCAGCTTATTATTGCATTGGAACCTGAAGCTGCCTCTATCTACTGCAAACAGCTTCCTGTTGAGAGACTGGAAGGCGCAAACACAAACAGTGTCTTTTCACCTGGGAGCAAATACCTTGTTCTAGATGCTGGGGGTTAATATCTAGTACAGTATTCATATCCGTTGAAATTGAAACGATAAGTCATTTCAACTCATTTGTAGTATGCATATTGGCGAGTACAAATTTTTGTATTGCTTACAGCCCAGTTTCATAAAAAAATTAAATATAACTTTCTCCATCTATCATATAACTCTGAAATATAAAATTACGGAATTGACTGCATTTTCTCTACAGGTGGAACTGTGGATATAACCGTACATGAGGTCAAACAAAACGGATACCTTAAAGAACTTGAACGAGCGAGTGGCGGGGACTGGGGTGGAACCAGTGTGGATAATGCATTCAAGAACACACTGGCGGAGATAGTTACAGAGGAGATGCTTGCAAGTTACCGTTACAAATACCCTAGTGACTACATCGAACTGTTCATGAGTTTTGAAAACGTAAAACGCAGATGTGGAAGAGGACAAGACCTAAATTCATTTATCACATTAAAAATTCCCATCACCTTCATTCAGGAATGCTTGGAAACTTTAACAACAGACCTAACCACCCTTATAAACAAATCAAAATTTAAAGGTCATTTTATCCTTCAAACTGACAAATTGAAAATAAGTTTAATATCGTTTAAAAGATTTTTTCTGCCTGCTTGCGATGGAACTATAAAACACGTTAAAGAGCTGTTCCACTCCCCCAAAGTCAAAGATGTTAATAAGATTCTGATGGTTGGTGGGTTTTCCGAGTCGTACATATTACAAGAAGCGATTCGGAACGCTTTCCCAGATTGTCAAGTAATTGTTCCAATAGAAGCAGGTGTGGCTGTTCTACGCGGGGCAGTTTTGTTTGGCTTTAGCTCAAATACCATAACCTCTCGTATTGCAAAATATACATATGGTGTCGACATGAATGCAATATTTAACCCAAAAATACACAAAGAATCTAAAAAGGAAGTCATAGAAGGAGTTGAATATTGTACTGGAATATTCGACAAGCACGTAGAAATAGGTCAAACAGTATCTTTGAACGAAGAATATGTCAGCAGATATTACATTCCAATAACCCAAAAGCAGAAATTTGTATCTTTTAGCATTTACACGTCGTCAGAAACGAATCCGCGCTATATAGAACATTGCATGAGTATTGGAAAGGTAGTAGTAGATTTACCGGTAGATTCAAAAGATTGCGTTTTAGATGTGAAGATGGCGTTTAACAATACTGAGCTCATTGTCAAGACATTTGTGTCGAAAACAGGGGACGGAATCGTTGCACATTTCCATATGTTTGATTGACTTAATCTTAGCAAAACATAACTAATGACATTTTTTCGTATAACAAAGGGAGAGAGAAATAGAGAAAGAAAACAATTACCAAGTGGACATTCCTATGATCGAGATCACGCATCTTAAATATCAATTCTATGTAGAAATATGATTGTTAAATAATACATGTATGTTTTAAAGCATCATTGTATCGTAACCATCTATTTTTATCACAGTATCTATTTTTAGTTTCTGGTTTTTATAGTTACCTTTAACCCGAGTGTCCATTTATATCTATTTTTAGAATATTTGTGCTTGTATCTTGTCAATAACCAATGAAATTGCAGGACTGTAATCACCTGAAAGTAACTTTTTAGACGATGACTATAAATAGCCACGGTCTATTGCTACCGTCCTGACCGGAAGAGTATTTCTCACGGGGACCCTAGCGGATAAGGAACGATAACTCTGTTAGGTATGCAGTGTTACAGGTTGTGTCGATTTCAGTTTGAGAACTTATTTACATCTTAGCGGATGTTTTAAGCATTATAGCTGCTTATTATTTTGTACATAGATTTAAATAATGTATGAAATTGTGTTTTATTTTTAATGAGCCGTTTCCTTGTGTGCTTACGCAGTATTAATAATTTATGCACCAACTGCCAACTGTGACGTGTAACTCTGTGTCAGGACTGCAAAAACTATATCACTGCGATAATTGACCATGAGTTCTCACAATAATCATTCTTGTTTTTTTTATGATAAACAATTGTCAGAAACACACTATTTCAATAGGTTTGCCGTTTCATTTTTCAGCAATTATGCTTAATCGATAAATTCAATCATTTTCAACGCATTAATTTTAGCTGAGGCAGTATGTATTTTTTTGGAGCTTATTCCAGAGAATTCACAACAAATATTGATAATGAATATTACATAATTGCATTTTATTGAACTTCAACCGATCACTTTCTTCTACAAGTGTGCATGTGTTATCAAACAAACAGCAAACTTGAAATTAACGACCCAAACGTGTTCAATTTTGGACTGATCTGTGATTTACCGCATTTTGTAACCCACTCTGTAGAAACATTAATGTTATTACATACACCTCAATATTCATCAGACAATAATTACTTCTGATGCTGACTTTCTCTCAAACACGCTAATCGACCTAAGATTGTAAAATTCACGTGCAATTCGAGTCGCCATTTTACACAGTTTTATATGTATATAAACAAACCACACTTCGTCATTTTACGGAGCTGGTGACGATGTTTCAAAGACTTTCAGTTCAGATTTGTTGTAAGCAAATAAGGGATCAAGACATGTGCTGTAAAAGTTCTTATGGATTTTACGGCGTGTCAACCCGTGTATCTCCATTTTGTAGCAATTAAGCGCTAGCTTTTTGTGAGGAAAAACAATTGGTTCAACTCATGCGATATTCCATATACATGTATGGTACATTGTGAACGGTAAAATATATTTGTTCACTAAACAGATTCTGACGAATTTCTTCTTAATGACCTGAATAACGCAATTCGAGGAATTTGAGCGAAGTACAATCCTTGACTTCTATCCATATGCGCCCGTCCCTGCTCTTAGAGAACCTTTTCTTTGGTTGTTAGGGTATTTTTCACTACCAGTTTACATTATTTACACATGTACGTAAACATCGCCCCGTTTGTTCTCAAATAACTCTGTAATTTTTAACTCGCGAGTACAACTTTATTATGAGCTTTCTTCGACGTTAGGAACTGTTTTATTTACCCTCCAAAAGATTTAGCAGACAGAAAATCAGCATAAAAACAACGTTTACCTGTATATTAAACCAACGTTAACAAAAATATGGTACGAGACTTGCCTACATAACAAAGAATTGTGGGTCCAGTATCTTGCTTTTAACGCTTTGACTGACACCCAAATTTTGGATTGTTATAAGAAATACATTGCAAAGGCATTGTAAGCTATAAAAGTAGAAAAATGAAAGGATATATTGCAAACAACAAAAGAATTGACCTATAGGGGATAACACTGTGTCGGATAATTCTGCCAGTGCCAAGTTGGCATTCTTGCACCCGTCTAAGCGGTATGTATCAAAAAATTTGAATATGCCATATAATAGACCATTGCTTAAGGAGTTTATGACTACCTTTCTTATTAATGTATCTAACCTGTCAGGTGAGATATTTACCTTTTAAAAGTTTTCCCGAAAGAAAACAATTTTCCTATAGAATATTTGGATTTATCTACCGGAATAAAAGAACTTCCTTTAGGAATTTAAATTCCGATAGAATTTTAAACAAAACTCTCATAAGATTTTAGAATCCGACAGGAAAACTACCTGTCTTAATCAAATTCCTGCAGGAAAATACTTATTCCTATAGGAAATATAATTACTTTAGCATTTTTAGAGAATCCTATAGGATTTTCAAAATTTCTTGCAGGAAAATTATTTCTCCCATTGAAATTATTATTTTCCTATGGGGTATTAATTTTTAAAGGTAAACACCTTACCTGTCAGGTGGGATACACTAAAAACAAAAGTAGTTATATGCTCTCTAGACAATGGTCTATCATTTAGTATATATGGAATTTTTCGAAACTGCATCTTAAGTGGGTGCAAAAATTCCACCTTGGCACTGACATAATTATCCGGCATCCATTGGATATGGATTTCCTGGAAAAAATCACTTTAGAAAAATCAAAATTTTTTTTGTTATTTTCTATCGTACATATTTCTTAATTTTTCGAATTTGCATTTTGAACCTATCATTTTGCAATTTTATTATTAATTTTCAAAGTTGGCTAAAACAGCATTCAATAAAATGGTATATTTCTGCATGGTTTTTGGCCTAGATATATCCTTCAGGAACGGCCTGCCCCCCGAAAATCTTAGATATTTTGATAGGTTTTGTTTAAAGAAATAAATTCAGATAGAATTTGCTTAGGGGCACACCGGCCTTAGGGTCGAATTATGCAAAAGACCGACAAACATTCGGAAACTGATTTCTATCATACTGATAGTGGTCTATATTTACATATAATAGTGTATGTCCTGGATAGCTCAGTAAAATAAAAATCATATTTGTTCGGACGAATTAAGTAATTTGTCCGGACGAGTTAGCTATTTGTTCGGACAAAAATAGCTATTTGTTGGACTAAATAATTAATTGTTCGGTCGAATTAGGATTTGTTCAGACGAATTAGTTATTTGTTGGGACGATTTATGATTTGTTCTGACGAATTAGTTATTTGTTCGGACGAATTAGCTATTTGTTCGGACGAATTAGCTATTTGTTTAGACGAATTAGTTATTTGTTCGGACGAATTATGTTTGTTCCGACGAATAAGCTATTTGGTCGGACAAATTAGTTATTTGTTCGGACGAATTCGCTTTTTGTTCGGACGAATTAGCTATTAGTTTGGACGAGTATGTTATTTGTTCGGACGAATTAGCTATTAGTTTGGACGAATAAGTTATTAGCTATTTCGTAGGACGAATTAGTTAATTGTTCGGACGAATAAGGATTTGTTCGGATGAATTAGTTATTTGTTCGGACGAATTAGCTATTTGTTCGGACAAATAAGTTATTTGTTCAGACGTATTAGGATTTGTTCGGACGAATTAGCTATTTGTTGGACGAATTGGGATTTGTTCGGTCGAATTAGTTATTTGTTCGGACGAATAAGTTAATAGTATATATGAGTTTATATGCTCTGGCAATGGTGTAGATGATGGGAGGTATGTGATCAAGTCACTCCTTTCCTTCAAATGATAAATTGCTATATAGACATAAGTGTTATATTTACTGACATTTATACAATATCTGACATATTTTGCTGTCAAGCTCAATTCTCAAAATCCATCACAATTTTGCATGTCTGTAAAGGGTTGGGGTTATATTATTTTGGCGCCATGGGTTTCTGATAGTCCAAAACTAAACGTTAACTCTCTAATGGTTGTCTTTTTAGTCAACTTTGAATCTATTTCATTTTCAAAATCAGACATAGCATCAAAAATCGTCGACACAAAATCAAAGTTAGTCGTCAACATATATAGTTTCTACCTATAAATATTTACATTTTTCAGTGTCGTTGCCTGTGACAACACTACGTATCGATTTTGTACTTTACAGTCCAATAACTTCAAAAGACGTATAATTGGGTCGCAAGCGGGGTTTGCTTATTAATATTTAAACATTTGATCGTACAATGCCTGAAAATGATATAAATATAAGTAATAATGAATCATTCTTTGAATATTATGAGGTGATAATTTCGGTCGGGGTGTGTTCAAATATATCTTAAAGCCCTTCGATCTTTATTGGATTTGATCACGCCCCGACCGAAATTATCCCCTCATAATACTTAAAGAATGATTTAACGAGGCCGAGTACAGTTCGAGTACGCACGCCTTCGCGCAGCGTTTCATTTTCATTGTGACGTCATCTTTTTGCTTGGTTGACGCCACGGCGTTATGGTTTCAACTGCAGATATTCAGCGAAAGAATGACTGCACTTAAAGCCGGGCTTTGGGCACTTTTGAGACGCTTCTGTTGCGTTTAGTGCTTAAAGAGGTTCGCTCCTCAGGTAGCTATTTTGGGTCACCTCTAGTCTGAAAATTCTGCATCACATGTTAATTCTAGTAGTATATTTATATTTTAAAATGCCAAATAAACTTTATTGAATTAAATTGTTTAAAAAAAATTTCATTTTTACAGAGTTTAGTAAGGGACTATATTTTGTGGCGGAAGGTTTTCAAGAAAGAAATGAACAATTTTCATTAACTCATTAGTTTTAGAGTACTGTTACTTTAGCTTCCAAATTTTCAGCACAGACCAAACTTCTGGATAGTTTGTGTATTATGATATATTCATGATGTTCTAATTAACATATTTAAACATTATTTGAATATTTCTATTGATATATTTTGGAATATTTAGCTTATATTTCATAGAAATTAAGAAAAAATTAACTCCAATTTTGGCCTGAAATTAGCTTATTTCATGCTATATCTCAAATTTTTGAGATGTGACCCCTACCTATTTTACTTTTAAATGAGACAATAAATGTATGTCTATTTGTATGCAAAGTGTTGGAAGGATGACATTACCATAATTTTTGTTATTTGCGTTATAATTTGATTACTTCAAAATTTTGTAACATCTGTTGTGTGTTCCATATGTACTGGGCTTTGAAGCCACCAGTAGAGCAAGAATTTTTAAACTTTGACTTAAATTTTACTTTTATAGTCATTATATGTGTTCGACCTCATACTATATAAAAATCATAACTAAATAATAGTTTAAACTATAAATATTTGTTTGATTTCTTCAAATTATCAATTTCCATGTCAAATTTTAGCAAAAATTTCAGGAAAATTATCATTTCTGTTTGGAGCCCAATATTTCCAAAAAATGGCATGTGACATGGGTCACAAATAGAATAAATGAACATTTTAGGTCCCCATCTTTATATCCAAGTGGTTTTCGGATGATTGACATTACTATTATTTCAGGTGGCAACCTCCTTAACCTATTATCACTTTTGTTAATTTTTTAAAGAGTCTAGTTAATTTCCAACATGAATGAAGATTTTAGACTGTGATACAATAAGCTCATTCATTTTTCTCCTTACAACTTTCGAAAAAAGGAGAATTTTTGCTTATCTGCCCTTGATCAAACATAATATTGATATTAATATGCATGAGAGGTGGAGCTGACATTATCAGAATGGTACTAAAATTAGACTAGCATGAATAACAATGCCATGTATAAAAAATAAAAATGTATGTGATCACTCTTTCACCATAACCCTATCTATTCTATATGGTACAAGTATACTATTTACTATGGTTTCAACAATTAAGCCACGCCTATGTAAGTACAGAAGACTTTAAAACTTAACGTGTTCGAAAATATTGTTCTAGTTAGCACATAACATGCTATCTTACACGTCACGTGTTATAATTTTGTATTCATAAAGTTACCTGAGGTGAAAAATCACGTGGTGAATTATAATATTCAACATGCATCAACCCTTGGTTACAACAGGGAAAGCAAAAGTAAGAAGAAGCAATTTTTCTCATTTAAACCATGAGCGCATGTTTGTCTATTGATCTCCCTTTGACATAGCTTTAATGATGCAAATATACAACTACTGTTAAACGGAGAACAATAGACAAACATGCGCTGACTATGTATGAAGTCAGTATAAAAGTGGGCGTCCTCATTATCCTATGGAGATTCAAGAAATCGTGATGACCCCCGCATATGAAAACAAATTCGTACTTGGTAACACCATACTTTTATTTAACGCAAATACGTTAAGTTGCAGTTTAGATGTTGACTATCTGCAATTGAAAGAAAAATTCTTGTTTTAAAAGTTTATTTTCTCGCAAATATCGCATGTCATTAGGTGCAGTCATCCTTTGGCGAAAATATCTCGTTTTAGGCGTTAAATTGATATTATATTGTAGAATAAACAAAAATATCTTGAAGTATAAGCTTTATTTGGGCTCAGGTCGAAAACGTGAAGAGGTGCAGCAAACCTAGCCCTCTGTCACGTTTTCACCCCGCCTAAATATAGCTTAATACATGTATTTCAAGACAGTAACCATGAATTTTATATTAATGACCCTTTATATGTGATGTTATATATTTATTTATTACTTAAATATGTCTGAATGTTTTAGTAATGCTATAAATATCACAATTTCCGCATTTGTCAAGTAAAAAACAGCCATTATCTGAAAAATCGTGGAATTGGGCATACAAAAAACAACTTTGATAAGACCCCTGCAACAAACCAGGAGGTAAAAGTGTTTTTTATTTGACCATTTGGTGCTTTTTAGCAATAATTTTCATATGTAGAATAGAAAAAAAAATTCCTAGGGCAGAAGTTTTAAATAAATGTAACAAAAATGCAAAATTGATACATTTCAAGCAAAATCCCATTGGTACGAAAAACGAATAGGGCCACAATAAAAAAATATTTTTATCTGGTTATTACGAGAAAAGATCCCTTTATTAAGAGTTAATTATCTCGTTAATACGAGAAAAGATCTCGTAGTTACGAGGTAATGATCTCGTTATTACGAGAAAAGATCTCGTAATTACGAGAAAAAATCTCGTTATTCCGAGTTAATGATCTCGTTATTACGAGAAAAGATCTCGTTATTACGAGTTAATGATCTCGTTATTACGAGAAAAGATCTCGTAATTACGAGAAAAGATCTCGTTATTACGAGAAAAGATCTATATAAAATGTTGCATTTCATTGTTCTACATGTAATCTCTGAGTCTCTTTATGTAAAATGGATGAACATACATTTAGAAATTTATGAAATTAGTTTTAAAAAAATCCAAAAGAAGGAGCAAAGCAGATTGAGTAATAAATTAAATGACCAATTTATAAATATGAAGGATAATTTGTTTTCAGACTTTAAATCTTAATATACAAAAACAATTATTTTCAATATAGGTTGCGAGGCATTTCTTCCTATATATGTTGTTCCGTTAATGTTGCACACATTATTCCTGCCATGAAAGTATCTTCGTCCATTAACAATTAATAAATCCTCCGTCCCCTGATGTAACAACACAAGAAATCCTTCCATTTGTTACCACCTAAAATCCGAAAAAAAAAAATCACACCGTTTGTTAAAAACCTAAACGAAGTACTCAAAACAGATGAAAGGATGCACTGGATGAAATATTTGGTTTCAGCACTGCGGAAACCCTTTGGAAACTTTGCGGAAACTTAAGGTTACTTTAAGTTTCCGACAGGTTTCAGCACGGAAACTTCAAGTTTCATTAAGTTTCCGCAGTGCTGAAACTTAGGCTATCCACGAATCCAAATGGTTTCCGCAACGGAAACTTACTGAAACTTGAAGTTTCTGCATAGTTTCACCCTCCATATACGATTGGGATACATATTGTTTACAAAGGGTTTCCGCAACGGAAACTTGCTGAAACATGAAGTTTCTGCACAGTTTCAACCTCCATATACGATTGGGATACATATTGTTTACAAAGGGTTTCCGCAACTGAAACTTTATTATTTTTTTTTTTTGGCTTTCACAAAAACTCAGCAAGGTTTCTACTGTATGTAAAAACAACACAATTTCATACAGTTCCAAATTTATTCTGTTCACAGAACTGAAATTGTTTCCAATTATAATAAATAAAATACAGCCAAGATACAATAATGGAGAAACATCCATATGGCAATTCCCTTATCATGGACTTTCATTTAAAAAATGATAAAATTGCACAACACAAAAACTTCCAATAAAAATTTGTACATTTGTACTTGTTTTCTTCTGGATCAAATGCATATCAAACTTCCCTTTAAAAATGCAAAAAGATCTTACTTTTTTAAAAATATGAATGCAATTTACAAAATAACTGCATGTACATAAATAAACAAAAAAAAACTTCACTGTTACATGAACATGATAAACTTGTCTTAATTTGTTTTGAACTATAATGAATATGTACACCATAAAATATTTTTGAAAAGGCTAAAGTGTCCATCTTTTGTAAAAAAAACATAAAGTACAAGATAGTAATTGAATATAGAGGTATGACCCAGATTTGATTTGAATATGTATGTCCATAAATTCCAAAATGAGGTCAAAGTGACCTACTTTCGAGTAGGGATAAACCTTTTCTTTGTTAGTTATATAATCTAATGTCTTACATTAGAACGGGATTTGACAGCATTTATTAGATAATCCATAAAGTCCAAAGTGAACTTCTCAGTTCCCCCCATGATGTATCAACTGATCAGATTTGAATGTCCTAATCCTATCAGTATTTAAGAGATGACCCAGAGGGAGATATGAAAAGCTTGTGGGCCGATGAAAAGCTAAACAATGGAGCAGTCTGTCAAATCATGTGCAAAAATATGATGTACACATTTAAAATAATTATGCTACACACTTCATTCCTGAAGAATATTGTTCTTTACACACGGTTTACCTTCCTACATTTTACTATTTTACCTACATTGATATTTTTAAATCCAAGTAATATATACATTGTTTATATATGTCAAGTGTTACTACATGTACATGTACTTGATTTTTGTAGCATGAATGTATAAAATACAAACTGTCACACAGATCATTCACTTTACAATTCTCATCAATACCAGTATTTTACTTATGTTATAAAAGCTAATTCCAATATTAGTTACATAACACAGATAAAAAAAAATCCACATGGAAACAACTTTCCATGCAAGTACTTTTGTTATATAAAAATTGTAATACATGGGGTATATGTTGTCTTTATATATTTTCATATCCAACATAATTGAATAGTGTTTGGTGTATTTGATCATTCTTTGACACATGCATCATCTCCTAATGCAGTGTTTTTACATGTATTTAAGATTGGTTTCATAATTTTTTCATATATTGCTGCATATAAGAAATCAGTTATCAATAAATGTTTAATCAAAGAAAATGAAAGAAAACAAAATGTACTTAACACTTAGATATATATATATCTCTGATTTAGAAATGGATTTATATTATGATTTTTCAGACAACCTGTTGAACGGTTGGTTAGTATAAATAGATATGTCTTTTCAGTTCTCTATTTAAAAAGTTACACATCATACTGGCAAAATAAAAATTACATTCGGGGTTGTGTTTGGATTGTGAAAAAATATATGAATCAACTACTAGGTATCAACAACATCATTAACAATGCATGTATATTATCAACCTGGAGGTGGAAGGATAAATGTTACCTAGAGTCTAATATTTTATGCAATATTTGCAAATATAACAAATTATTTAAGAAAATGAAAGTTAATATCAAGGTCTAATCAATCATTTGATAAGTCAAAACCATGTGATTTTCTAAGATTTTAGCTTACAGACAGACATTGTAATTTACTGGTATTTGATCATATAAAAAAGTTCTTTTATAGTTTATAAGTTTTTTGAAATGGGAATACTTTACAGCTACAAAGTCTTGTTCTGCAGACTGAGGTTTAGTCAGGTTGTAGAGATGTGTCCATTAAAATCAATGAGGAGTGTCCTTGGCTGTTGTTGATGTAACCTGAGTCGTAGTTTATGGAAATAGGCCTTTTGGGGGGATTTTCGAGCATTCTCCAGGCTTGTGAAGCACTAGCATAAGATCACATTGACATGGTTACAGCAGACTTGGTAGTTCTGGACAGTGGTAGCATTAAAATTCTTCTTCTTGCAATGAACTTGTTCCTTTCACTGGACTGTACTTTATGTCTGTTCTTTTTATCTTAAACAAGAATGATAAAGTTTCATTTACATTTTTAAACAATAAACATTCAGTCTAACATGTAATATAAAAGCATAAAATTTATTATGAATATAGAAGAAGCTAGTATTTGATTCAAAATGTTTCATTTTATGTTTGAAACTAGGTTATTTTCATTTTGATTCAATAATTGTTTGTTGAACAATGGAAAAACTAATCAACAATAAGTGTGTTTCACCACCACCACCCCCCCCCCCCCCCATCAACCTCCTTTTCCAGAACTTAGACCTGGATTTCCACCAAATTACTACAGTAAAGTTATAAACATTCAACACATGTATAAGTTAATAGTGAAAATAATCAATTTTAAAGCAATACCTTGCGTTCACATCGTCCAGCTGGTCAAAACATTCACCGAAGAGAAGATGCAACTAATCACCGGAAACATTGACTATGTACAGATGTATGCTGTCAATGCTGAAAAAAAGAAAAACGTGAAAGATTTCATTTTCCGGATTTAATAAATAATAATTTTTTTTACTTACGTACGTTACATTAAGAGTTTGTAAATTGTGTAGTGTGTGAAAAAGATTCATTGTTCGTCTTGTTTACCAACCAAGCATCCATATATTCCAGGGACGTTTATATATACGTATACCCTGGATATTCTAAGAAACTTTATCTTGAGTATCATGCATATAAACTTGGTTAATGGTTAACTTGGTCAAAACGTATATTTTAAAGAGATACGGTAATTAAAATTAAAATGCCGAACCAAGTTTGAAAAAAATGACGCCATTTTGATTTGATTGCGCGAGATCTCGTTTACAAATGAGAGACAATTAAGAGCTTTGAAAATGTTATTGGGAGTATCTATATTGTGATTTAAGTACCTTGATAAAAGTTCTTCGTTCCTGTATTATCTTCTTGTTGTGGAGGCTATTCATGTTTCTCAATTCTTCATTTTACAACAGCACCTTCTTGTCCATTTCAACCTTCGCTCAGGATTATAAAGTGCGCCAATACTGACCAATCAGAACCCGCTAAATCTTGGAGAAGTGCATCATGGGATAGTTTAAAATAAATAATGTTTAATCAAAATTATTACTTTTTACTGAGTAGAATACTTTTTACATATATTTATTTTAAATAGGAACTGTTGGAGTCAATATTTCCTGGTTAAATACGACAAATTATTGACGTGGTTTTGTTACAGTTGTAACACGTGATTAACAAAAAAAATGGCCGACCGTTTGTTTACAAATGTTTTATGTAATTAAACATGCTAAAATAATATTCTAATGAGCCATATGTTTCAGATTTTGTCTTTAACTATTATTTATTTACATGTTCTGATGATTTTGCCAAACTTAATATGATAGAGCCATATATAGTTTACGGACAAGGTAATCTTGACTTGTCCAATTTTCACCGCAATCCTAAGCACGGTCATTGTGTTATTCAAAATATAGAGGTGTGAAAATATAATGTTCAACACAGAGCAGGTTCCGCATGAACACAAAGAAATCACAAGTATAATTAGATGCCGATCAATTAACGGGGGTCTTGACTGTGGGCTGGTTAACAGGGTTCACCCGTACGGTCAATTTACAACTACGATGAATTGATGGCAATTATTATACAGTTACACATGTGCACTGCTTGGTCATACGATGAAGAGTACGTTAAAAATACTTATACAATACAAAAGCATTAAACATTAAACAAGCCGGGAAGTAAGACGTACATGTGTGACTGATATATAAACAAATATAAATTGTCAATAACAGATTATGTTGCAAACCATTACGTCAATGGATTTTGACAAATTTTATTGGAACTTGACCCCTACATATGAATAAAATAAGTATTTTAAATTCATAACTTTACATGTTATAGGTTTAGGAAGTATTAATTGACATAGACAGGAGCTGTTCAGTGCTAAAAGTGTTTGGAATACTTTCTATATCAAATGTATATGAATGTATCATCAAATTTAAAAAATGGGATTGAAATCACCTGCACTACATGATTAGTGCTGGATTTTAAACTGATTTTGTAATATAACGTATAACTTCAGTAAAATTATAATTAATGCTTATTATATCTTATTACAGAAACATGTGCTTGTTTCATAAACATATATCAATGATTGTGTTAACCGTAGTATACAGAAAGTAAATACATTAAGTATAGAAATACACGAATCATGATACAGTCACACATACATGTATATACATGTAGTAAAGTCTTAAATGCATGTAAATAAACAATTATTATATTTAGAAACTCTAAGTGGTTTTTACTTAATATCTTTATCAACTGTAGACTTATAAAATGTTTTTTTTTCTGTGTACATGTATTGGCGTGATATTTAAAAAAAAATGAATTAACTTTAAACTTCAGGTTGTACGATTATTTGGTATGGTTTGTAATAATGTAGCATTTACAACGACTTTACCTTAAGTTGATAATTAAAGGATTTAAGAAGGAGTCTTACAAAATATGTATATTAAGTAAATGAGTGTAAGTAAAATACTTCATCATACAATGTATGCGATATACAACTAGCTAGAGATTTATTTTACTAATTAATTATAATTTACTAATTAGTTTTACTAACTCAGATACACAGATATTGAAAAACAAATCCCTGCCAGGCTACAGTTATAAACTCATGCTTAGTACCGTGTATATGTTATGTAACAGTCTTTTGTTCACTCCTGACAGAAAAACCCTGCAATCCACACAGAATATACAGGAAAATCACAAAGAGGAGTTCACCTGGACAAAGAATGTATACACATGTATACACGTGCCCGAGTACTTAAGATTAATGATTTCATCATTAAACAAGATCAGACATCAGTTTTTCTTTTCACATTCAATTAAATACTTAGTAAATTTGTTAATCGCCTTATTTTCCACATTTAAAGATAGTAACATGTATACATATAGTTTCAGTCACGCTGAAACCTACAATAACTGTACATATAAGCATGTGTGGCTTCATGATCATTAGGCTAGAATTAAACCTGTTGAAAATAATTGATATCACTTTTAAACTCAAATCAATTTAGTAATAGTTTCAGCAATGCGTAAACCATTTGGAATCTTAACTTAAAGTTTCCGCATGCTGAAACCTAGCGGAAATGTGCTGAAACTGATTGATATTTCCATAATAATTTACACAACTTTTCATACATTTCAATATTGGTCTCCGCATTGCGGAAACCATCAGTAATCTTAGACTTAAGTTTCTGCTGACTGAAACCTAACGGATACTTGCTGAATCGATATAATGGTTTCCGCATTGCGGAAACTATACATGAAACTTCAACTTCAAGTTTCAGCAAGGTTTCCATATAGTTTCAGTTTTGCTGAAACTGGATTTTTCATCCAGTGATGTCTAAAGTTCTCGAAAATTTCCGCGTAATAGAAAGTAAAAGACAACCTAAAAATTTGCAATCGAACCTACGCAATAATAATTTGCATACAGTAAGAAAATGTCCAGATCAACGATGTGGAACCTGTCCATATTTAAAAAAAGGAAACATCTTTAAAATCGGAGAGCGGGAATTTAAAGTGAACTCCAGCATGACGTGCGGAACCAAAAACTTAATATATATTGTATAATATGCGGGGGATGTGAACAATACTACATCGGCGAAACCGGAACTACACTCCGTACTAGGATCCGCGTTCACAAACAACAAATACAACATCCGGAATACCGTAAAATAAAAGTTATCGAACATTTAGATATTTGCGGGAAAGGCCATTTTACCGTGATTCCGCTTTATAAATTTTATAACGACAACGTACTTGAAAGGAGAGAAAAAGAAAAACATTTGATACAAACTCTCAAAGCATCTTTAAACAGTGATATAGCAAAAAATTAATATGTATCAATATCTATTTTGCTTAACTATGCAATAACATGAACGTTATAATCTGTTTCCTTATACTATATTGTGACGTCATTGTATTGTTTGTATAATGCATGAATTTTAACGTCACTTGTTTTAAAGTGTATTGTAAAACGTCTGAGGAAGAAATGAAAGCGCTTACGTTTAACGATTATACTCTGTCCCGAGTCTTTGCTTCCATCACTTTTCGCTAGATATTTCGATATTTATAAATACCTTTGTACTCAAACTACGTTCATCCACTAATATGAAAAATGTCCAGATTATCCGTTTTGAAACGTCCCCTCTACCGCTTCAGGTTTCAATACAGAACCAAAAATAGAAAGTCTACGGGGATTTTGCATTGCATCAGCCATGAAATAGCCCGGATGATAACTTTGAAAAATTGTGCGAGGTATTCCGAGTGAGTTCCGAATGGTGAAAAAATGTAAACATTTCCCATTATAAATCTCCGTAAGAAATTTGTTTTCGTTCCTGTGAATTTTTATGAGTGAAACATGATAATATGTCAATGAAGATATCTTGAATATTTTCCCTGTCATCAATTTCAGCTGTATTTCTTTCACAGGTATGTGTATTTTAATTAAAAATCATCAAAAAGTGATGGAAGCAATAACTTGGGACAGACTATAGTGTTGTTATTATTTTTTTTTATTTTAATATTTACTGCCAGACACTGTGACTTTATATATATATATATATATATATATATATATATATATATATATATATATATATATATATATATATATATATATATATATATATAGTGCCAGAGTTACATTGTCCCTTAATCATATTAATGAATCATGTACATGTAGCTTTATAAACATTAGGGAGTAGTGTGCGTAAACATTACACTTTAAGGTCAAGATCTAGTAATTGAAAGGTGCCTACAGGTTTATGAAATTCAAGATATAAATTCTTTCAACGATGCTTCATAATAATAGCTTTGTTTTATAAGGTGTACCTGGGCTTAACTTTTTGTTAAACACAATAAAAAATCATGTTTTGAACTGTCATTTTTACTAATGAAATATATCTAGAATGCCTACAGTTTTTCCAAACACAGCATTAAACAAGCTTTTGACATCCTCTTTAAAATGATGTCAAATTGAAAATAGGTATCGGTATAGGGTCTGTAATGAAAAAATGACAATAACAAACCGTCAACCATCTCAAAAATCCATAAAACGAAATACAAATTCAAAGCAGAGCAACACGGACCTCCAAGATAGAGGTCTGTAAGTCTCGTTTGCTCTTACTTTCGTATTCCAACTTCCGGGTACATCAGCGCTCGTAGTTACATTCTGGTGTAATGGTGTATTGTTTTGCAATCGGTTGTACGCATCGCACTGGCGGAAAGCAGAAATGCAGTTTGTTTAGATTCCCAACTGATGTTAGGGAAAGGAAGAAATGGATAGATAGACGCAGGTAAGTCGTAAAAAATACAAATAAAACGCATCATCGTCGTTATATTCAGTGCTACTTAGAGGCCAAGAAAATAAGATGCATTAAAACACAAACTTCGTCAAATCGTGAGATACTTCTATAGACTTAGCATTTGATTTGCATAATTTTTTCTGGCAATATTGATATTAAAAATCCCTTCCCACAATTTCACACCCATGCAGTAATACCATGTTATTCTAGACCTGTTTTCTTTCCCCTCAAAATAAAACCAGTTCTAATTTTCAATATCATAAGCCTTCAGTATTGTATTGAATTCAAAATATAACATAGTTCTATTGATATATAAAACAAACAAATAATACTGAGCTTGTTTTTCAGACGAGCAGACAGAGAGTACAACAATAATGATAGGTTGTGCAGCTGTCATTTCAAAGATGGGAAGAGGGAATTCGGACCTACCATTTTTGCATATAGCAAAAATGTGGGGTATTTTCCAGAGGTGTACACGCATAAAAGGTAATAAAGTGAAGTAGAAAGACTGCATGATAAACATTGATTTAATATTGCATTCAAGATAATTAGAGTTTACAAAAGTTCTTAAGAATGAAATGTACTAAATGATTCCAACAAAGTCATATATATGAAAGTAAATTGTTAAATTTTTCTCTGATTAAATAATTTTTCTAGAAAGAAAGTGGACAGTGAATCCTCCATTCCTCACCAGATGCCAAGTGATTCAGCTTCAGGGTCAGATGTTGGGCATAATCCCGTTCTGGATCACAATTACTGTGACCATCATGACGACACACAAGATCATTCACATGAGGGTAATTAAAAATAGTTATAAACAAAATGATTTTATATTTGAAAACATTACTAAAAATATATTGATGAGGGTTTAATTCATAAAAAAACTAAAGTGTTATTGACAACACTCTGCAACAGAAAATATTCTGATCAGAAAAACTTCACTCTTTAAAATTAAACCAATGAATACTGAAATGTTTCTAATTACCATCAATTATAAATGAAAACTAGAGCAAAGCTCGTTGCAAAGCAACGAGTGGGTCTTCCGTTAATGTCGAAAGTAATGCTAGAAGTTCCTGTAAGAAGCAGAGATCTTAAGCCAATGAAAAGAGTAACTATATCAAAAAGATAAAAAAAATCGAATAATTCTTGGTACGACTTAACAAAATCCGAATAATTTTAAGTACGATTTAACAAAAACCTTAACGATTTCATGAACGACTTAACCAAAAAAATCCGAATGTGTCAAAGTACGACTAAACAAAAAATCGAATTATTTTCGGGACGAGTTAATTTCACTTTGAACTTTACGCTATTTTTTAAACCAAGAACGCGGAATCAAAATTTCCGGAAAAATCAATTTTTAAACCCCAATTTCTCTGTAATGCATCGTCCGATTTTAAAACGGATTTCAGTGTTAGATTCAGCTTGAAAAACTCGTATACGTTTTTGATTTGATCGAAAAATTCAATTTTTTGAAAATTTTGATTCACTTTCGGTTTCGACCGGAAGTGACGGATTTTCATATCCAGCCTTATTACAGAGGTAAATCGATAAATGAATTATCACGCAAAATTTCAAGCCTTTATCTCAAAGCGTTTTTTTAAAACGCCGCGGACAAAATGACTTTTTTAAAATTTAAAAAATGACGTAACGTAAAAACGAAAGTGACGTTTTCAGGGAAACTCTTATAGCTTTGAGGCATAATGATTCACATAATCTCTGAAAGTTTTATTAAAATCGGTTGAAAACTTTTCGAGTTATGAAGCCGAAAAGGAGTCAGAAAAAAAAGAAAAAGTATAATAATAATAACTAGAGCAAAGCTCGTTGCAAAGCAACGAGTGGGTCTTCCGTTAATGTCGAGAATGAAGCTAGAAGTTCCTGTAAGAAGCAGAGTTCTTAAACCAATAACAAAAGTGATTAAAACAAAAAGAAAAACTAGAATTATTCTTGGTACGAATTAACAAAATCCGAATGATTTTAAGTACGAATTAACAAAAACCGTAACAATTTCAAGAACGAATTAACAAAAAACACCCGAATGTGTTCAAGTACGACTTAACAATTTTCGAATTATTTTTTGTACGAGTTAATTTCACTTTGAACATAACACTATTTTTTAAACCAAGAACGCGGAATCAAAATTTCCGGAAAAATCAATTTTTAAACCCGTATAACTCTGTAACGCATCGTTAGATTTTTAAACGAATTTCAGTTTCGTACTCAGCGTGAAAATTGCCATCAGATACGTATTTTTTATTTTTAAAATTGAAAAACATGAAAACTTCAAAAAATTGGTTTTACTTCCGGTTTCTACCGGAAGTGTCCAAATTGAGTTTTCATCCTTATGTCATAAGTAAATCGTTAGTTCTACCTTGTCTGAAAATTTTAGAGCTCTATCTTTTAACACAAATGAGAAAAGCTTCGGACAAAATCACTTTTTAAAACGTGAAAAACGTCAATAAGTGACGAATGTGATGACGTCATCAGATAATTTTTTCACATCATAGAGATCTTTTAAATGCATAAAAGACCTGTAAATTTCAAGACAATCGAAGCAAGCGTTTTTGAGTTATTTGAGTTGGAAAAAAAATAAAAAGAATAATAATAAGAATAAGAACTAGAGCAAAGCTCGGTGCAAAGCAACGAGTGGGTCTTCCGTTATTGTCGAGAGCAAAGCTAGATATTCCTGTAAGGAGCAAAGTTCTTTAAACAATAACAAGAGTAACTAAAACAAAAAAGATAAAAAATCGAATAATTCTTGGTACGACTTATCAAAATCCGAATGATTTTTAGTACGAATTAACGAAAACCTTAACGATTCCAAGAACGACTTAACAAAAAAAATCCGAATGTGTCAAAGTACGACTTAACAAAAATCGAATTATTTTTGGTACAAGTTAATTTCACTTTGAACATAACACTATTTTTTAAACCAAGAACGCGAAATCAAAATTTCCGGAAAAATCAATTTTCAAACCCATATAACTCTGTAACGCAACGTCTGATTTATAAACGGATTTCAGTTTCGTACTCAGCATATAAATTGCCATCATATGCGTATTTTTTATTTTTAAAATTGAAAAAACATGAAAATTTAAAAAAATTGGTTTTACTTCCGGTTTTTACCGGAAGTGTCCAAATTCAGTTTCCAGCCTTATGTCATAAGTAAAACGATAGTTCTAACTTGTCTAAAAATCTCAGAGCTATAGCTTTAAACAGAAATGAGAAAAGCTCTAGACAAAATCACATTTTAAAACGTGAAAAACGTCAATAAGTGACGAATGTGATGACGTCATCAGCTATTTTTTTCAAATCATAGAGATCTTTAAAAGGCATAAAAGACCTGTAAATTTCAAGACAATCGAAGCAAGCGTTTTTGAGTTATTTGAGTTGGAAAAAAAATAAAAAGAATAATAATAATAAGAATAAGAATAAAAAGAAACCGTAGAAAAACAAAAGGGTTGGAAACGGAAGACCCTAAAAAGAAACCGAAGAATAACAAAAAGGTCTTCCGTTGGAAACGAAAGACCCTAACTAGAGCAAAGCTCGTTGCAAAGCAACGAGTGGGTCTTCCGTTAATGTCGAAAGTAAAGCTAGAAGTTCCTCTTAGCTGCAGAGTTCTTAAACCAATAAACGTAAGTAACTAAAACAAAAAGAAAGAAAATAGAATAATTCTTGGTACAAGTTAACAAATTCCGAATGATTCAAAGTATTACTTAAAACAAACCTTATCAATTTCAAGAACGACTTTGCAAATACAAATCCGAATGTTTTAAGTACGATTTAACAATCATTGAAGTATTTTAGGTACGAGTTAATTTAACTTTGAACATAACACTATTTTCTTAACCAAGAACGTGGAATCAAAATTTTTCGGAAAAATCAATTTTTAAACCCCTATATCTCTGTAATGCATTGTCCGATTTTAAAACGGATTTCAGATTTAAATTAAGCTTAATAAGCTCTTATTTTTGCTTCTATGATTTATAACAAATTATCGCTGAAAAAAATTATTATCAAAGACTTTGTAGCCCTCCTGGCCCCTAATTTGAGGGGCCAGCCCCTTTTTCTTAATATCAAATGAAAAGTCTCGCAAATATAAACATATTTTGTTCAACAACTGTTCACGAATTGGTAACCGTTCTAGAGATATCTGAACAACTGTGTTTTAGGGGCCGACCCTTCAACTCCTTACTGGGCCACCAACAAAAAATTTTAGGTATCATATTGTTAAGAATAATATTTTGAGCAACTTCTCTTCTACAATGCTTTTCAAAATATTTCTCCTTTTCTCGATATTAATGATCAGAGTTTTGAACTTCTGGCCCCTTGAAACCCCTAATTACGTAACATATGACTTAGGTATGGTACTGTATAGATAAATAGCTGTACAAAGAAAATTATTGCTTCTATAATTAATAACAAATTATTGTTCTGTAAAAAGCTATTATAAATAACTTAAGAGCCCTCTTGGCCACTAATTTAAGGGGCCAGCCCTATTTTCTTAATATCAAATAAAAGGTCTCGTAATAATAAACACATTTTGTTCAAGAAGTGTTCATGAATTGTTAACCATGATAGAGATATCTGAACAACTGTGTTTTAGGGGCCGACCCTTCAACTCCTTACTGGGGCCACCAACAAAAAATTTTTAGGTATCATATTGTAACATGTAAGAACAATATTTTGAGCAACTTTTCTTCTACAATGCTTTTCAAAATAGTTCTCCTTTTCTAGATATTAAAGATCAAAGTTTTGAACTTTTGGCCCATTGGAACCCCTAATTACGTAACATATGACTAAGGTATGGTACTGTATAGATGAACAGATGTACAATGAACATTTTTGCTTCTATAATTGATAACAAATTATTGTTCAGTAGAGAGTTATTGCAAAAAGACTTTAGAGCCCTCTTTGCCCCTTATTTGAGGGGCCAGCCCCTTTTTATGATATCAAACGAAAGTCCTTGTTTATCTGAACAACTTTTGCATTACATGTCTTAACAAAATATTTACACATTAAAAGCTAGGGCTGAAAATGTGCGAAAATTTCGTGGAAAAATATGGTGCCAATTTTTGAGCTCGGGCGAGCTTCGGCGCCTTGCGCATTTTTCAAAATATCAAATAAATAGGATCATCTACAGACATTCATTTACTATCCCTGAAAGTTTCACGTTTCTATCACAATTAGTTTTTGAGAAGTTACGTGGACAAAATGGTCCTTAAAAAGTCACTAAATCCTCAAAATCTCAAACCGGAAGTGACGTTAATGTCGAAAGAAAAGCTAGATGTTCCTGTAAGAAGCAGAGCACTAAAACCAATACCAGGAATTTAAAAACAAAAAGATATAAACAATCGAATAATTCTTGGTACGACTTAACAAAATCCGAATGACTTTCAGTACGAATTAACAAAAACCTTAACGATTTCAAGAACGACTTGAAAAAAAAAATCCGAATGTGTTTAAGAACGACTTAACAAATATCGAATCATTCTAGGTACGATTTAATTTGACTTTGAACATAACACTATTTTCTTAACCAAGAATGTGAAATCAAAATTTTCGGAAAAATCAATTTTTTTAAACCCCTATATCTCTGTAATGCATCGTCTGATTTTAAAACGGATTTCAGATTTAAATTAAGCCTTATGAGTTGAACATTTCTGTTTCTATAGTTATTAACAAATTATTTTTCAGTAAAAAGTTATTATTTAAAGACTTTGTAGCCCTCCTGCCCCCTAATTTGAGGGGTCAGTCCCTTTTTCTTGATATCAAATGAAAGGTCTTGCGAATATAAACATATTTTGTTCAACAACTGTTCACGAACTGTTAACCGTTCTAGAGATATCTGAACAACTGTGTTTTAGGGGCCGACCCTTAAACTCCTTAATGGGGCCACCAACAAAAAAGGTTTAAGTATTATATTATTAAAAACATTATTTTGAGCAACTTTTCTTCTACCATGCTTTTCAAAATATTTCTCCTTTTCTAGCTATTAATGATCAGAGTTTTGGACTTCTGGCCCCTTGAAACCTCTAATTACCTAACATATGACTTAGGTATGGTACTGAATAGATAAATAACTGTACAAAGAATATTTTTGCTGCTATAATATATAACAAATTATTTTTCAGTAAAAAGTTATTATCAATTGACTTAAGAGCCCTCTTGGCCCCTAATTTAAGGGGCCAGCCCTTTTTTATTGATATCAAATGAAAGATCTCGCTAATATAAACACATTTTGTTCAAAAAGTGTTTAGGAATTGTTGAGCGTTCTAGAGATATCTGAACTAATGTGTTTTAGGGGCCGACCCTTAAACTCCTTACTGGGGCCACCAACAAATTTTTTTAAGTAGCATTTTGTTGAGAACATTATTTTAAGCATTTTTTGTTCTACAATGCTTCTCAAAATATTTCTCCTTTTCTAGATATAAATGATCAAAGTTTTGGACTTATGGCCCCTTGAAACCCCTAATTACGTAACATATGACTTAGGTATGGTACTGTATAGATGAACAATTGTACAATAAACATTTTTGCTTCTTTAATGGATAACAACTTATTGTTCTGTAAAGAGTTATTGCAAAAAGACTTTAGAGCCCTCTTGGCCCCTAATTTGAGGGGCCAGCCCCTTTTTCTTGATATCAAACGAAAGTACTTGTTAATCTGAACAACTTCTGCATTACATGTCTTAACAAAATATTTACACATTAAAAGTTAGGGCTGAAAATGTGCGAAAATTTCGTGAAAAATATTGGTGCCAATTTTTGAGCTCGGGCGAGCATCGGCGCCTTGCGCATTTTTTAAAATATCAAATAAATAGGATCATCTACAGACATTCGTCTACTATCCCTGAAAGTTTGATGTTTCTATCACAATTAGTTTTTGAGAAGTTACGTGGACAAAATGGTCCTTAAAAATTCACTAAATCCTCAAAATCTCAAACCGAAAGTGACGCCATCAGCCAAAAATTTTATAAAATCAAGTACGTTTGATGCTTAATACATCCTGAAAATTTCATGCAAATCGGTCTAGTAGTTCACGAGAAATAGCGTTCGAAAAAAGTCAGAAAAAAAAATAAAATAATAACTAGAGCAAAGCTCGTTGCAAAGCAACGAGTGGGTCTTCCGTTAATGTCGAAAGTAAAGCTAGAAGTTCCTGTAAGAAGCAGAGTTTTTAATCTAATAAACTTAAGAAACTAAGATAAAAAGAAAAAATCGAATGATTCTTGGTACGACTTAACAAAATAAATCCGAATTATTCTAAGAACGAGTTAAAAAAAACGTTATCAATTTCAAGACAACCTAGCAAAAATAAATCAGAATGTGTTTAAGTACGATTTAACAATTATCGAATTATTTTAGGTACGAGTTAATTTCACTTTGAACATAACACTATTTTCTTAACCAAGAATGTGGAATCAAAATTTCCGGAAAAATCAATTTTTAAACCCCAATTTCTCTGTAATGCATTGTCAGATTTTCAAACGGATTTCAGCTCTATATTAAGCTTAATAAGCTCTGATTTCTTACTTTTATGATTAAAAACGTAATTATTAAAAGACTTTGAAGCTCTTCTGGCCCCGGATTTGAGGGGTCAGTCCCTTTTTCTTGATATCAAACAAAAGGTCTCGCAAATATAAACATTTTTTTGTTCAGCAAGTGTTCAATAATTGTTGACCGTTCTAAAGATATCTGAACAAATGTGTTTTAGGGGCCGACCCCTTAACTCCTTACCGGGGCCACGAACAAAAATTATTTAGGTAGCATATTGTTGAGAACATTATTTTGAGCAACTTTTCTTCTTCAATGCTTTTCAAAATATTTCTCCTTTTCTTGATATTATTGATCAGAGTTTTGGACTTCTGGCCCATTAAAACCCCTAATTACGTAACATATGACTTCGGTAGGTACTGTATAGATAAATAGCTGTATAATGAACATTTTTGCTTCTTAAATTGATAACAAATTATTTTTCATTAAAGAGTTATTATAAAAATTCTTTATAGCCCTCTTGGTCCCTAATTTGAGGGGCCAGCCCCATTTTCATGATATTAAATGAAAGAGCGTGTAAATATGAACAAGTTTTGCATTACATGTCTTAACAAAATATTTAAACATTCAGAAATAATTTAGAAAATGTGCAAAACTTTTGTGCAAAAATTTGCTGCCAATTTTCGAGCTCAGGCGAGCTTCGGCGCCTTTCGCGTTTTCCACAATATCAAACCTAGAGAATCATCTACAGACATTCATCTACTATCCCTGAAAGTTTCATGATTTTATCTTAATTAGTTTTGGAGGAGTTACGTGGACAAAATGGTCCTTAAAATTTCACTAAATCCTCAAAATCTTAAACCGGAAGTGACGTCATCAGCCCAAAATTTAATAACCTCAATTACGTTTGATGTTCTATCAGTCCTGCAAATTTTATACAAATCGGTCCAGTAGTTCACGAGTAATAGCGTCCGAAAGAAGTCAGAAAAAAATAATAATAACTAGAGCAAAGCTCGTTGCAAAGCAACGAGTGGGTCTTCCGTTAATGTCTAGAGTAAAGCTAGATATTCCTGTTAGGAGCAACGTTCTTAAACCAATAACAACATTAACTAAAACAAAAAGATAAAAAATCGAATAATTCTTGGTACGACTTAACAAAATCCGAATGATTTTTAGTACGAATTAACAAAAACCTTTAAAATTTCAAGAACGACTTAACAAAAAAAAATCCCAATGTGTCAAAGTACGACTTAACAAAAATCGAATTATTTTTGGTACGAGTTAATTTAACTTTGGACTTTACGCTTTTTTTAAACCAAGAACGCGGAATCAAAATTTCCGGAAAAGTCAATTTTTGAACCCAAATATCTCTGCAATGCATCGTCCGATTTAAAAACGGATTTCAGTTTCGTATTTAGCATTATAAATTCTACAAATAACATCAACTTTTTAAATTAACACTAAAAATTGAAAATTTCGAAGATTTCAAAAGACTTCCAGTTTGGACCGGAAGTGATGGAATGTAAATTCCAGCCTTATGTCCCATTAAAAATGATAAATGTATAAACACAGAAAATTTCAAATCTCTATCTTAAAGCGTTTTTGAAAAACGCCCTGGACAAAATCACTTTTTGAAAATTTTAAAATTGACATAACGTCAAAACGGAGGTGACATTGTAATGGAAACTTTAAAATCTTTGAGGGACGACAATGCCACGTAACTTCTGAAAGTTTCATTAAAATCGGTTGAAAATTTTTAAAGATATGAAGCTTCAAAAAAGTCAGAAAAATAAAGAAAAAGAATAATAATAATAATAATAATAATAATAATAATAATAATAATAATAACTAGAGCAATGCTCGTTGCAAATCAACGAGTGGGTTTTCCGTTAATGTCGAGAGTAAAGCTAGATATTCCTGTAAGAAGCAAAGTTCTTAAACCAATAACAAGAGTAACTCAAACATAAAGATAAAAAATCGAATAATTCTTGTTACGACTTAACAAAATCCGAATGATTTTAAGTACGAATTAACAAAAACCTTAACGATTCCAAGAACGACTTAACAAAAAATATCCGAATTTGTCAAAGTACGACTTAACAAAAATCGAATTATTTTTGGTAAGAGTTAATTTCACTTTGAACATAACACTATTTTTTAAACCAAGAACGCGGAATCAAAATTTCCGGAAAAATCAATTTTTAAACCCCAATAACTCTGTAACGCAATGTCCGATTTTTAAACGGATTTCAGTTTCGTACTCAGCATATTAATTGCCATCATATGCGTATTTTTTATTTTAAAAATTGAATAACATGAAAATTTCAAAAAATTGCTTTTACTTCCGGTTTCTACCGGAAGTGTCTGAATTGAATTTTCAGCCTTATGTCATAAGTAAAACGATAGTTCTAACTTGTCTGAAAATCTCAGAGCTCTATCTTTAAACAAAAATGAGAAAAGCTCCGGACAAAATCACTTTTTAAAACGTGAAAAACGTCAATAAGTGACGAATGTGATGACGTCATCAGCTAATTTTTTCATATCACAGAGATCTTTAAAAGGCATAAAAGACCTGTAAATTTCAAGACAATCGAAGCAAGCGTTTTTTTAGATATTTGAGTTGAAAAAAAATAAAAAGAATAATAATAATAAGAATAAGAATAAAAAGAAACCGTAGAAAAACAAAAGGGTCTTCCGTTGGAAACGGAAGACCCTAATAATAAAAAGAAACAATAGAATAACAAGAGGGTCTTCCGTTTCCAACGGAAGACCCTAATAAAAATAATCAATAGAATAACAAGAGGGTCTTCCGTTGGAAACGGAAGACCCTAATAAGTAAAAGAAACAATAGAATAACAATTCCTATTATTATTCTATTGTTTCTTTTCCTAATAAGGAAAAGAAACAAAAGAATAACAAGAGGGTCTTCCGTTGGAAACGGAAGACCCTTATAACTAGAGCAAAGCTCGTTGCAAAGCGAGTGGGTCTTCCGTTAATGTCGAAAGTAAAGCTAGTAGTTCCTGTAGGAAGCAGAATTCTTAAACCAATATACATGAAAAACTAAAAAAAAAAATCGAATTATTCTTGGTACGAGTTAACAAAATCCGAATGATTCTATGTGCGAATTAACAAAAACCTTATCAATATCAAGAAAGACTTTGCAAATAAAAATCCGAATGTGTTTAAGTACATTTAACAATCATCGAATTATTTTAGGTACGAGTTAATTTAACGTTGAACATAACACTTTTTTATTAATCAAGAATGTGGAATAAAAATTTCAGGAGAAATCAATTTTCAAAACCCTTATATCTTTGTAATGCATCGTCCGATTTTAAAACGGATTTCAGATTTAAATTAAGCCTGATGAGTTGAACATTTTTGCTTCCATAATTATTTACAAATTATTTTTCGGTAAAAAGTTATTATTTAAAGATTTTGTAGCCCTCCTGGCCCCTAATTTGAGGGGTCAGCCCCTTTTTCTTGATATCAAATGAAAGGTCTTGCAAATATAAACATATTTTGTTCAACAACTATTCACGAATTGTTAACCGTTCTAGAGATATCTGAACAAATGTGTTTTAGGGGCCGACCCTTCAACTCCTTACTTGGGCCACCAACAAAATTTTTTTAGGTATTATATTATTAAAAACATTATTTTGAGCAACTTTTCTTCTACCATGCTTTTCAAAATATTTCTCCTTTTCTAGCTATTAATGATAAGAGTTTTGGACTTCTGGCCCCTTGAAACCCCTAATTACGTAACATATGACTTATAGGTACTGTATAGATAAATAGCTGTACAATGAATAATTTTGCTTCTATAATATATAACAAATTATTTTTCAGTAAAAAAGTTATTATTAATAGACTTAAGAGCCCTCTTGGCCCCTAATTTAAGGGGCCAGCCCTTTTTCCTGTATATCAAATGAAAGATCTTGCAAATATAAACATATTTTGTTCAACAACTGTTCAGGAATTGTTGACCGTTCTAGAGATTTCTGAACAACTGTGTTTTAGGGGCCGACCCTTCAACTCCTTACTGGGGCCACCAACAAAATTTTTTTAGGTATTATATTATTAAAAACATTATTTTGAGCAACTTTTCTTCTACAATGCTTATCAAAATATTTCTCCTTTTCTAGCTATTAATGATCAGAGTTTTGGACTTCTGGCCCCTTGAAACCCCTAATTACGTAACATATGACTTAGGTATGGTACTGTATAGATAAATAGCTGTACAATGAATAATTTTGCTTCTATAATATATAACAAATTATTTTTCAGTAAAAAGTTATTATTAATAGACTTAAGAGCCCTCTTGGCCCCTAATTTAAGGGGCCAGCCCTTTTTCCTGTATATCAAATGAAAGATCTTGCAAATATAAACATATTTTGTTCAACAACTGTTCAGGAATTGTTGACCGTTCTAGAGATATCTGAACTAATGTGTTTTAGGGGCCGACCCTTAAACTCCTTAATGGGGCCAAAGACAAAAAATTTAAAGGTAGCATTTGGTTGACAACGTTATTTTGAGCAACTTTTCTTCTACAATGTTTCACGAAATATTTCTCCTTTTTCAGATATAAACACAGGATGAATGACCATCTTTAAGTTCTCCTTAAAGATAACTTAAAGGTGCTTAAAGGTAGCTTAAAGACGATCTTTAAGCCACCTTTAAGCTATATGTGTTGCTTAAAGGTGGCTTAAAGAAAGCGTAAAGATGGCTTAAAGGCAGCTTAAAGACTATCTTTAAGCCACCTTTAAGCTACCTTTAAGGACAACTTATAGGTCCTTAATGTCCAAACTTCTTTAAGCCACATTTAAGCTACCTTTAAGCCACCTTTAAGCTATCTTTAAGCCACCTTTAAGCCATTAAAAATCTTTTAATTCAATATTGTGCTTAATTTACCAATAAAATGTATTAACTTTATGATAGAAAAGGTATTAAAAATGGTTTTTGTTCTAGAAAATAAAATGAAAAAAAAATTCAAAACGCCCAAGACGAGGATTGAACCCGGGACCCTTCGTTTACCAGCATCACCTCACTACCTCTGCGCCATGGCAACTTATATATATTAGAAGGTTTTTATATCCTATAAATTAAAGGCTATTGAATCAATGTATTGAGTGTGCATTTTTTACTTGAAAAGATTTTGACTTCCATTCAGTTTGTAACAATCAATTATATCTAATTTATAAATTAAATGCATGCATGTATTTAGAATGAAATACGAAACTTGGTCTTCAGTGAAAAAAATATATTATACCTAAATGGAAACCGTTAGGCTTACTAGTACTTAGTTAATAAGTTTAACCCAAGTAGATATAGGCTATGTTCATCTAATTCATAGCTAAATGAAATTAAATGCAAGGAAGAAGATGAAACTATTTCTTTTATTAAATGCATTGAAACTATTAGCAAGGGTATTAGTTCTACGCAATTTCCCGGTTTTGATGATCACGGCGCCGTTCCAGTATGTATAATTTTAATAATATTGATTATAATACATTTACAACAGATCTAGAATAACAAATGAAATGATATATGTTTAAGTGTTTAATTGTATACATGATTTTTAAACTATCAATTCTATAACAAACAATATTACCAATTACCGGTGACGTATTTACTACATGTGGCAATTGCAAATGATGTATGCATATACTTGTACATACAATTGTATGATGTACCAGGCCGGGTATGTGACATATTTACCCTTATACATATATTTAAATAATTAACCCCCATTTATGATCCCCGGTACAGTAATTAATTAGCCTCTAGATTTTACTCTTACATACATGTATCTTTAATTTGTAGACGTAACATTTTTAAAACCCACAGCTAGGAAATAATACTTTGAAAATGAATTACAAATGTAAATAAACTTTCATTCACTAGACTTATCGTATACACGTGCATACTAAGATTTCAACGCCTTTAGAAACCCTGGCGTGCATCTGGGCACACGACACACCTGTTGTGTATATCTTGTATATTCTGTGTTAGTTCCAGTTGTTTTCTTAACTTGGACAAACAATGGACTCTAATTAGATATACACAAACGAACAAAACTATGTCTAGACAAACAAAGCGGTAATATCCCGCCCGATATAATCAAGGCAGTTGAGAGTCTTTTCATCTTTAACATGTAGCTAGCATATCTAGAATTAGACCTAGAAATAATTAAAATTGAAAAACATACATATCTTAAACCGATTAAATTAAACCATGCATTATTGGTTCATTTTTTGTATTATGTTTAATTACCGGATGAACTGAGAGAGAGAGAGAGAGAGAGAGAGAGAGAGAGAGAGAGAGAGAGAGAGAGAGAGAGAGAGAGAGAGAGAGAGAGAGATAGATTTCACCGATTAATTTATAATAGGAAACAAACATACTTAAATATAATTTCATGCGCAGATTTAGATACAGAGACTGCGCTCATCCCTACCATAATTTTGAAAAAAAAATTATAAAGAATTTTATAACGGCAATCTGTGTCCATTGGAGCGGTGTTGATGATAACGATCTGTGTTTAATGGAGCGACAATTAAAACCGCCTGGAACACCCCTCCCCCCTCCTTGGAAATTATATCATCACTTGGATCACCCCCTCCCATCCCTATAAAAGAGCTTTTGCATTTAATATACGTTTTCAAGATGAATCTGTTCAGCTTGATCAAACCTGACTTAAAGGGAACTTAAAGATGGTGTAAAGACAACTTAAAGGGAGCGTAAATGCCACTTAAAGGTGCTTAAAGGTGGCTTAAAGATGGCTTAAAGGTGACTTAAAGAAGTTTGGATATTAAGGACCTATAAGCTCGGCTTAAAGGTGACTTAAAGGTGGCTTAAAGATTGTATATCCTTTAAGCCACCTTTACGCCACCTTTAAGTCACCTTTAAGGACTTGCTTAAAGATTGTTTTTCGCCCTGTGAAATGAAATGTGTAAATGTGTAAAATGTGTAAATCTGAACAACTTTTGCATTACATGTCTTAACAAAATATTTTTATATTCAGAAATAATTTAGAAAATGTGCAAAAATTTCGTGAAAAAAATTGCTGCCAATTTTCGAGCTCGGGCGAGCTTCGGCGCCTTGCGCATTTTCCACAATATCAAACCCAGAGAATCATCTACAGACATTCGTCTACTATCCCTGAAAGTTTCATGTTTTTATCTTTATTAGTTTTGGAGGAGTTAGGTGGACAAAATGGTCCTTAAAAATTCACTAAATCCTCAAAATCTCAAACCGGAAGTGCCGTTATCAGCCCAAAATTTAATAACCTCAGGTACTTTTGATGTTCTATCAGTCCTGCAAATTTTATGCAAATCGGTCCAGTAGTTCACGAGTAATAGCGTCCGAAAAAAGTCAGAAAAAATAATAATAATAACTAGAGCAAAGCTCGTTGCAAAGCAACGAGTGGGTCTTCCGTTAATGTCGAAAGTAAAGTTCGATGCTCCTGTAAGAAACAGAGTTCTTAAACTTATAACAAAAGTAACTTGAACAAAAAAGGAAAAAAAATCGAAAACTCTTGGTACGACTTAACAAAATCCGAATGATTTTAAGTACAAATTAACAAAAACCTTAACGATGTCAAGAACGACTTAACACAAGTTTAGCTTTTTAAAAAAGCTTACCGTCTTTAGAGCAAACTTAAAACAGCATTAAGTTATCGAAGAAAATTCAAATTTTTTTATATAAGGTTGCCTTCCTCTACATGCAATGGCTTGTGAAACTTTTTTTTATGTACCTTAAGCGTGCGTGCCTAAAAATTGAGAAACACGTGCTTGTGAGTTGAGATCGACTATAGTAGGGAAAAAGAGATCTTAGGAAGGGTCGTATTATTTTAATAAAATCAAACTTAATACCACAGCATTCAGCGCACTTGTTTTACTGATATTAGAACCATTTTAACAAGACCTTGGACTTTCAGTAGGACGTAACTATCTATTCTTGCGTCAACTTGAAACAAGTTAAAAATGACGCTGGTTTCAAGCGAAATATACACCGGTTGCTTATTCTTAGCTCCAAAGCCAGACAAATCTAGTTGATTTCAAAGAGCCATGGTTGTATGGCCAGCAATGAAATAGACAGACCTATGTCACAATGCTGTTTGCCGCAACTACCCAAAGTCCAAGCTCCTGTAAAAACGGTTCTAGTTTTACCCGATACCGTATCGTTTTTACTGATATTAGATATACCGTATCAAATTTTCACATTTTTGTACTTGCATAAACAATCCAACAAGAAAAGAACAAAAAATTTCAATAGATATTATAGAACATTGCTTTCAACTAAATTGAAGACTGAATTTCATTGATAGCTAATTTTATTGCATTTTTCGGTTTCTCACTTTTTAAGATTTAAAATCTACGAAAATTGTTAAGTCGTACGTAAAAAAGATCATCAGAAAATTATCTCCCTTGCGCTGAACAGTTTTTTAACCAATGAAATAAATATAAATTTTCACATCATGTATTTTTTACCAATCACAAAGGTGATGAAGTGCACAACCCGGAGACTGTAAATTATTTCAACTCTTTATACCGTCTTCCAAGGAAGACGGTAAAAAAAAATCCGAATGTGTCCAAGTACGACTTAATAATTTTCGAATTATTTTAGGTACGAGTTAGTTTAACTATGAACTTAAAACTATTTTCTTAACCCAGAATGCGAAATCAAAATTTCCGGAAAAATCAATTTTTAAACCCCTACATCTCTGTAATGCATCGTCTGATTTTAAAACGGATTTCAGATTTGAATTAAGCTTAATAAGCTCTTATTTTTGCTTCTATGATTAATAACAAATTATCGCTCAAAACTTGTTATTATCAAACGACTTTGTAGCCATCCTGGCCCCTAATTTGAGGGGCCAGCCCCTTTTAGTTGATATCAAATGGAAGGTCTCGCAAATATAAACATATTTTGTTCAACAACTGTTCACGAATTGTTAACCGTTCTAGAGATATCTGAACAACTGTGTTTTAGGGGCCGACCCTTAAACTCCTTACCGGGGCCACCAACAAAAAAGTTTTTAGGTAACATATTGTTAAGAACATTATTTTGAACAACTTTTCTTTCACAACGTTTTTCAAAATATTTCTCCTTTTCTAGATATTAATGATCAGAGTTTTTTACTTCTGGCCCCTTGAAACCCCTAATTACGTAACATATAACATTGGTATGGTACTGTATAGATAAATAGCTGTACAATGAATAATTTTGCTTCTATAATATATAACAAATTATTTTTCAGTAAAAAGTTATTATAAATAGACTTAAGAGCCCTCTTGTCCTCTAATTAAAGGTGCCAGCCCTTTTTTGTTGATATCAAATAAAAGGTCTCGTAATAATAAACACATTTTGTTCAACAAGTGTTCACAAATTGTTGAACGTTCTAAAGATATCTGAACAAATGTGTTTTAGGGGCCGACCCTTAAACTCCTTACTGGGGCCACCAACAAATTTTATTTAGGTAGGATATTGTTGAGAACTTATTCTAAGCATTTTTTGTTCTACAATGCTTTTCAAAATATTTCTCCTTTTCTAGATATTAATGATCAAAATTTTTGACTTCTGGCCCCTTGAAATCCCTAATTACGTAACATATGACTTAGGTATGATACTGTATAGATAAACAGCTGTACAATAAACATCTTTGCTTCTATAATTGATAACAAATAATTGTTCAGTAAAGAGTTATTGCAAAAAGACTTTAAAGCCCTCCTGGCCCCTATTTTGAGGGGCCAGCCCCTTTTTCTTAATATCAAATGAAAGGTCTCGCAAATATAAACATATTTTGTTCAACAAGTGTTCACGAATTGTTAACCGTTCTAGAGATATCCGAACAACTGTGTTTTAGGGGCCGACCCTTCAACTCCTTACTGGGGCCACCAACAAAAAGTTTTAGGTATCATATTGTTAAGAACAATATTTTGAGCAACTTTACTTCTACAATGCTTTTCAAAATATTTCTCCTTTTCTAGATATTAATGATCAGAGTTTTGAACTTCTGGCCCCTTGAAACCCCTAATTACGTAACATATGACTTAGGTATGGTACTGTATAGATAAATAGGTGTACAATGAATATTTTTGCTTCTATAATTAATAACAAATTATTGTTCTGTAAAAAGTTATTATACATAAACTTAAGAGCCCTCTTGGCCCCTAAATTAAGGGGCCAGCCCTTTTTTATTGATATCATATAAAAGGTCTCGGAATAATAAACACATTTTGTTCAAGAATTGTTCACGAATTGTTAACCGTGCTAGAGATATTTGAACAACTGTGTTTTAGGGGCCGACACTTCAACTCCTTACTGGGGCCACCAACAAAAAAGTTTTAGGTATCATGTTGTTAAGAACAATATTTTGAGCAACTTTTTTTCTACAATGCTTTTCAAAATATTTCTCCTTTTCTAGATATTAATGATCAAAATTTTTGACTTCTGGCCCCTTGAAACCCCTAATTACGTAACTTATGATTAAGGTGTGGTAATGTATAGATAAACAGATGTATAATGATCATTTTTGCTTCTATAATTGATAACAAATAATTGTTCAGTAAAGAGTTATTGCAAAAATACTTTAGAGCCCTCTTGGCCCCTAATTTGAGGGGCCAGCCACTTTTTCTTGATATCAAACGAAAGTACTTGTGAATTTGAACAACTTTTGCATTACATGTCTTAACAAAATAGTTCCACATTAAGAGCTAGGGGTGAAAATGTGCGAAAATTTCGTGAAAAAAATTGGTGCCAATTTTTGAGCTCGGGCGAGCTACGGCGCCTTGCACATTTTTTAAAATATCAAATAAATAGGATCATCTACAGACATTCATCTACTATTCCTGAAAGTTTGTAGTTTCTATCACAATTAGTTTTTGAGAAGTTACGTGGAAAAAATAGTCCTTAAAAGTTCACTAAATCCTCAAAATCTCAAACCGGAAGTGACGTCATCAGCCAAAAAATTTATAATATCAAATAAGACTGATGCTCAATACATCCTGAAAATTTCATGCAAATCGGTCGAGTAGTTCACGAGAAATAGCGTTCGAAAAAAGTCAGAAAAAAAATAAAAAATAAAATAATAATAAGGAAAAGAAACAATAGAATAACAAGAGGGTCTTCCGTTTCCAACTAAAAAGAATCAATAGAATAACAATAATCAATAGAATAACAAGAGGGTCTTCCGTTGGAAACGGAAGACCCCAATATAGAAAAAGAAACCGTAGAATAACAAGAGGGTCTTCCGTTGGAAACGGAAGACCCTAACAAGAGGGTCTTCCGTCGGAAACGGAAGACCCTAATTAAAAAGGTATGCAAGGATCAACTTAAAATATTTTTGCATCAAGATGACTGAATTTTTTTAATTGCACATCCGTCTTAAAGAATCAGATAGCGAGTCTCCAAGAAGAAATTGAAAATATGAAAACACAAAAACCCAAAATGTCAATCAAAGACAATAAATGACAATAAATGACACTGAAAAGGTAAGGTACATAAATGGAGTCATGAACATTTAAATGCTTCATTTTGTAGAATTATAATTGTTAAATGCATGTGCATAATAGAATACTTGTTACACACACACACAAAAAAAATAAATAAAAAATGACAGTGCATACTAAATTGTGTTTGTTGTATATATGTTAAATGTGGCTTTGACACTGACAAGAAAAATGTGACAATTATTAACTCTATTGCCAAATAAAATAATTAAATGTATAAGCTTTAACATTTAAAGAAGTGGCCTCTAACAAATAATAGAAGTGTACACAACATAATAAATTGCAAACAGGTGGTCAGGATATAAAGTTAGTTCCTCTTATCAACACTGCCAATGACCCATAAAATAAAAGACTTAATTCGTTTGTAGATGTTGCTCTACACCTCATTCCCAGCTGATGTGTTTCAAGTTGTTGTCAGTATGCTCTAAAGAATGGCACCGTTTCACTATTACTCTGGTTGGGCTGTGACCTGTTTTTCCATTGAGGACCAATTGTTGATAACGTTAATGAAGCTGCGGCTTAATTATCGTGAATTGGACTTGTCGGTACGATTTGCAACAAGCAGGGCCACTGTTTCAAATATGATTAACAATTATGTTTCAGTCTTGTATGAAATTTACTTTGTTGGCATTCTTAAGGAAAAAAGTATTCCAAGTCAGATGAAGTGCAAAGGATCGATGCCCAAGTCTTTTGAAGAGTTCGCGTCTGCTCGAATAGCTATGGATGCTACCGAGATTATTCAAGATGTGCCATCAGACATGAACTCACAGTCCCTGACTTACAGTAGTTATAAGAGCAGACACACTGTCAAGGCAGTCACGTGTTTCTCCCAATGGTGCACTTGTGTATTCGTCTGACTTATACCCTGGTTCAACTTCAGATGCAGCCATCGTTGATCACTGTGGAATGTTGCAACAGCTAAAAGCAGGAGATCTCATACTAGCCGATAAGGGTTTTAAAATCTATGACAAACTTCCTTCTGGTGTCTCTTTGAATATTCCACCATTTCTGTCACACAAAGCACACTTCACCAAGGAGGAGGCCGCATTATGCTACAAGATAGGAAAAGCCAGGATTCATGTCGAGAGAGCAAATGAGCGCATCAAAAACTATGAAATTCTTAATCACATTCCTGCTCAGTATCGACATATGTCTACTAAAATATTTCAGTTTTGCTGTTGTCTCGTAAACCTACAGGCACCACTTCTTAAGGAAATTGCAGATAAATACGAAATTTAAATATGCTATGAAAGATATTAGAAATGTTTCAACTTGACAAGTAATATTGTTCTTTTATTTACAAATGCAAAGGAAAACCAATTTCAAATCAGTAATAAATAGGAATGTTCATCACATGATCTTATCGCATCAGTAATATAACTAACCTGATTTACTTCAGTGATTCCATAAACACCATGAAATAAAAGTGTATCATGGCAGAAATGTTTGGGGCCCACATCTTATCTTTTACAATTCTTACAATCTGCATGTCTTTGGTAGTCCATATCACTAAATCGCAACAATCCGTACCAGTCAGGTAGAGCTGGCCCTGGATTTGATGCCAGTAATCATGTGTTGTCTTTAACGATAAACTTCCATTGTCATCAACTGAAAATACATAGATATATATAAGTAAATGTAATTTGGTCAAAGATAAAGAAGTTTATCAAATTAAGAATTTAGGATTTGTTTTACATGTATTACTTTCCTACTGATTTTGTTGTAGTTGATGTAATTCATTACATCTTCATTCAAAAAGCAACATATGCCATTACACTAACATTTTCATGCATTCTCTCGTTACTTTATTATGTGATGCAAAAAAGATAACTAAGTGTGCATGCGATAAGATTTGTATAAAGTATCTAACTTTAGTACCCAAGAAAAAATCTTTGACGGAGGAGCACGCCTCCATTATGGTCTTGTCATTTGCTGTAAATGGGCATTTGACCGCTATGATAGCCGGTAGAGTTGCTGGTTGGTCGTTATGCTGAAGGTGGACAATGTCTGTTTTGTGAAAATCTCCCTGGACAAATCCATCAGGTGATGCACCCAAAACACCTGATTCGTGAAGCCAAATACCTGAAGTATACAAGTAATAATATGTACACAAATGAATAAAAAGCTATAAAGCCTAAACAAAGTAATAATATAAACATCTGTAATTGATAATATTAACATGAAAGCTGTGCTAATTGCAGGAATAAAAAATTCTCATTTCACGTTTAGTCCTTCAGACAATCACAATGATCACATCATATATATATAACAAAAGTGGTTCCCATCCCATTATAGAGCACAATAATACACAACTTGCCTGTCGGCAAAACTCTGACTGCGCCAGCTTTGCAATATTCCTCAACACCCACTTTCTCATGCGTGATACCCCACTGAATTGGAGCTCTTCTTTCCAAATTATAGGCACTTAGGACTCGTTTCTTAAGGGACTCGGTCAATCTACAAAAAAAACAATCAAATTTTAAAATTTACCGTTTCAAAATCAGTCATACATTTACATTTCATAGTCCAATTATATAATGCTACAATGCTATAGAAATAAAAATAGCATACATTGTACCTGATCATACTTTTGTACAGTAATAATATAACAAAATTAAACTGTATTAAAAACATAATATTTTGTTGACATTTTAAAATATCTTTAGGGGTGTAGAATACCTCTTTCGTCTAATTGCTCCAATAATTTGTCCAAAGTTAGACGCAGTAAATCGAAGCTTCCTTACAGCTGCCCACAAAGAGTTTTCTCTCTGACCAGTTGACGTGAATGCAGCCTCCATTATCTTCTCTAGAGAGAGAATAAGATGTTTTCGAAGCCATGTTCTACTGTCTTCAGCATTAGTGTACCCCTCCCTCATCAATAAATCCTCAATTAAAGGTACTGGACTTCCCCCAGACTTTGGCTCCTCAGAAAGAATCCAATGTAGAGCTACAATGCATTTTGCTTTATATATATTAGCATTGATAAAAGCAGTGGTGAATACTATTTTACATATGGAATATTTTTTTTCTTCAATTTCTTAATTGGGACACCTGGATTTTTGAATAATAGTCAGATACACGACAAAACAGATACCAAGTAACTTCAAAGTTGGATAGTATCCAAAAATACAAAATTCAAAACAAAACCAGCAAACTGCAACATCAACAATAACATAAAATTGGAAACTGAAAAAAATAAATAAAAGTAATCTCCAAGGCACAGAATGGCAACATGTGAAGCGCCCCAAACTGTCCCAGCTGATAATACAAAAATAATCTGTCTTCGTCTGTTACTTTTTTGTTCAGTGCTCTAAACAATTTGGCATTAGAAATATATATTTGTATATATATGGTAATTAACTTTGTTAACTTTCTGTTAATATATATATATATATATATATATATATATATATATATATATATATATATATATATATATATATATATATATATATTTATTTATTTATTTATAAATAGTAGTTTATTTATAAATACATACTTAACTCCTGTTGCTTTGGTGGATACAGGTCAGATATAGTAACAGTAGATTTTGATGGCACTGACTTTGGATTCTTCAGACAACTACATTTAATGTCGGTTTTGCTCGCTCTTTTATAACTGGAAATGAAATTATAAACTTTTCTCTATCAAGATTGATATGATAAACAGGAATGGTACACATTATTCTTATGTATATTAAATGGTTTGTAAATAAAATTAAAAAATGACAACAAATTTTAATATTAAAACATATTTTTAACTTTTACTATACCAACCTTAAATCCATTTTCACTATTAAACAAACATGTTTACTTAAAAGAAAAATAAAGGTGGTGATTTTTTTAAAAAGTGAATATACCCAAACAAACGTGCTGCAGCAATATGATGGCACTTGTATTGTCCCATCGGGCACTGACAGGTTGCATCTTTTACCACTCCTGTATCTTCATTATCCAAAAATATCTACAAATTCAAAACTAAAATGAATGCTTGTAATGTGTCTCTGAACATCCTTTGCAACATTGTTTATCCATTATTTGTTATAATGATTTTATTAGTGTTTTTAATATATATGATTCTCGAGGGCCCTTGTAAATAAACATATTTAACATGCGCAAATGAAGAATTTTTTTCCAGTGGGGGAGGGGGGTCCCTCAGTGGTTATCGCTTAACCTTAGCGACAGAAATACTAAGAGCCCTCAGCGGCTTTATACATGTAGTTATATATAAAAGTACTAATTGAAGTTCTGTCCTCAGCAACGGAAACATATTAAAAGTCTTCGGTCATTCGCTTTTTAAAAAACTCTTAATTAGTTATGTTTTCAAAAATGGGTTAACTGTTAGTTCTGTCCTCAGCGACCGAAACAAACTTATAGTACTCATCGACTTTTTAAACTTCAGCGACAGAAATTAATATAATCAAAGCCCTCAGCGGCTTTTAAAATTATTAAGGTCTTCCGTTTCCAACGGAAGACCTTATTGTTTTTCTTAGGTTTCGTTTTCCCTATTATTACGGTCTTCCGTTTCCAACGGAAGACCTTATTGTTATTGCTTTGTTTCTTTTTCCCTATTCTTCTATATTATTTTTTTTTCTTACAAATTTTGTGCACGCGAGATCTCGAAAACTACTCGATGGATTTTCATGAAACTTTGCGATCAAATAGATAATGATCTGAACCTTATTGCAAAATTTTTTTATTGATGTCGTCACTTCCGGTTTTGAAATTACGTCATTTTAGCGATTTTCAGAGGGGTATTTTGTCGGCAGTACTCCTCCTAAAGTATAGCTGATATAAACTTCAAATTTTCAGTGATCGTAGACGAAAGGCTAAACTTGTGCATGAAGGTTTAAAATCATATCTATCACCAAAAGCGTCGAAGCTCGCCTGGACCCGAAAATTGAGATTTAAAGGACGTCATAATTTTTCGATGTTTTCTTTGTTTATCTCTTTTCTGAAAAATATTTTGTTAAAACATGTAATGTAAAAAAATTTTATATTTAAAAGACCTTTCATTTGATGTAAAAAAAAAAGGGGGCTGGCCCCTCAAATTAGGGGACCAAAAGGCTCTAAAGTCTTTCATCTGTAACCCTTTACTGAGAGATATTTTGTGAAAGGTTGTAGAAGCAAATATGTTTATCTTACATTTATGTATTCAAGCAATGTAATGATTTTATCATGTGTTACGTAATTAGGGGTTTTCAGGAGTCAAAAGTCCAAAATTTTGATTACCGATATCTCAGAAAGCAAAAATATTTTGAAATGCAGTATAGAAGAAAAGATGCTCAAAATGATGTAATAAGCAGTATGCAATCTTCAAAATTTCGTTAAACGGCCCCTGTAAGGAGATAAGGGATCGGCCCCTAAAACGTTATTTTCTATATATCTCAAGAACGGTAACGAATTTCTAAACACTTGTTGAACAAAATGTGTTTAGAATTAAAAAACCTTTCATTGGATATCAAGAAAAAGGGGCTGGCCCCTTAAATTAGGGGACCAAAAGACTCTAAAGTCTTTTATATGTTACCCTTTACTGAGAGATATTTTGTGAAAGGTTGTAGAAGCAAATATGTTTATCTTACAGTTATGTATTCAAGCAATGTAATGATTTTATCATGTGTTACGTAATTAGGGGTTTTCAGGAGTCAAAAGTCCAAAATTTTGATTACCGATATCTCAGAAAGGAAACATATTTTGAAATGCAGTATAGAAGAAAAGATGCTCAAAATGATGTAATAACAATATGCAATCCTTAAAATTTCGTTAAACGGCCCCTATAAGGAGATAAGGGATCGGCCCCTAAAACGTTATTTTCCATATATCTCAAGAACGGTAACGAATTTCTAAACACTTGTTGAACAAAATGTGTTTAAAGTTAAAAAACCTTTCATTGGATATCAAGAAAAAGGGGCTGGTCCCTCAAATTAGGGGACCAAAGGACTCTAAAGTCTTTCATCTGTAGCCTTTTAATGAGAGATATTTTGTGAAAGGTTATAGAAGCAAAATTAGGTATAATACGTTTATATATCCTAACAGTGTAATGGTTTTCTCATGCGTTTACCTTATTAGGGTTTTAAGGGGCTAGAGTTAATAAAGTTAATTTTTTTCTATATCGATTGGAAGAAATGCAAGTATTTTAAAAAGCAACGTAAGAGAACTTATAAAAAGACGATACACAAAAGCATTATTAATCCACTCCTTTTTCCAAATCACGTTATTTTTTAATCGAAAATCAAAGTCGATGATGTCATATCACCTTCTAAAAATCGAACGGAAGACCTCCTCGTTGCTCGCAACGAGATCGTGTCTAGTTAAGGTCTTCCGTTTTCCAACGGAAGACCTTATTGTTTTAGTTCGGTTTATTTTTCCCTATTATTTTTTTTCTTGCAAATTTTGTGCACGCGATTTCTCCAAAATTACACGGCCGATTTACATGAAACTTTCAGATCTGATAGACAATAATCTGAACCTTATTGCAAATTTTTTTTAATGATGACGTCACTTCCGGATTTGAGATATATACAATTTAACGATTTTCAGAGGGTCGGTTTGTCCAGGGGTAAACTCCTAAACGATTTAAGATATTGAGTTCAAAATATCAGGAATTGTAGACGAAAGGTTGTAGATCTGACATGTGGTATTTATGTTGTTCTCTGACCAATAGCGCCGAAGCTCGCCCTAGCTCAAAAATTAAGGTTAAAAAAGCGTCATAATTTTTCCTAGTTTTCGTTGAATATCTATTTTCTCGATAGTATTTTGTTAAAACATATAGAACAAATTTTTTTTATAAAATCAAGATCTCTCATTTGACATCAATCAAATTTAGCTGGATCTTCAAATTAGGAGCCTAGAGCCCTTGAAAGTTTTCGCTCTATAACTCAAAAGCGGTTAAGATTTCGATATGGCTGTCGCTGGAAAAGTTGCTCATTATGATCTTATCAATGTCGTGTCAATAATATTTTGTTCGGGTATTGCGTAATATGAGTGTAAAAAGCTAGACTTGTTACCATGTATCTGTTCTCGTTAGCATAGTAAACGAGGTCTTTATGCGTATAACTGACATAAGGCTACCATAGACAGTTACCAGCTTACATACGGAAAGAGATACTATATGTTTAAATTCTAGTGAAATACATTACGGATAAAGAAAATACTTCTATGCATTGCATTCGTATACTGTACAACATTTAAAATCTAGCTGGATTCCGAGCTGTGTACATGTATGTGAACAATTACGCATCCGATAAATCGCCCGCGGCCGAAAAAATAGGTCGCGACTGGACTAGCTAGCGGTCTGCTGTTATCTAATACACAAGATTTGCGCCTTGTTGTGTTGCATGGCTTTATTTATTTAGATGCAAACACAAAGAATTCCGATTATAACGATATATTAAAGTGTAAAAAAAATTAAACCTTAACTTACGAAGTTATGCTGTTTAGCTTCCTTATTAAAAAATGGTAGGTAGTATAACTGTCATTGGAAAAGGTGTTCTTTGTGATCTTGTCTATATGTTATAAAATAGTTTTATTGTTGGAAAATAAAATTAATTTGTTAAATTGCAAACGTTTTAAACCAACCACGTTGTGTATACACTTACATAAAACATCCCTCGCACATGTGGCCGAGGAGATGCCGCGCTAGCGGACAAGCTATCCACGGTAGTCTTATACACAGGCTTCTTGTGTTTCTGTGTGATGACACATGTAAATGTCCATTGATTCTTTGTGTAAAATAATTGTTTTTAATCATATTTGTTAAAGATCATGCATCTAACCTTTGATTTAACACTGATTTAAATGATAATGTGTAAAAAAAAAGTCACCAATGAATATAATACTACTTTTTACAAACAATCGTACGAGTTGAAAAATAAATACATTTATCCGTGTCAATTTCTGACATTTTGCTGCAGAATTTAATTCATTCACACTACACACTTTAACAAATGTAAAATATATTCACACCATGCCTGATCCAACCTATCTATTTTGTCTGTAATCTGTGAAGATTAATTTGCATAACAAAATATTAGAGGTCTTTTCTTTTTGAGTTATGTGAGAGAGAGAGAGAGAGAGAGAGAGAGTTAAGCAATGTGTAGGGAGTAAAGCGATTTTTGAAAATAAAATTTAAAAGCGTTGAAGATAAGGCAGTTTAAATGTTACAATAATACATGTGTGCGGTAGGTGCTCACACGATAAAACACGATAAAACTAACCGATGCCCAATATAACACCGAAGAATTTAAGAAACCAGTGGTGTTATATACACATGATTTTCTAAACAAGATTTGTTTAGATTCAGGCCGTAAAATAATAGCGGTCACATGCACTATCGGTTTAACCTTTTCTGAATGGTCGCGCGATTCATTAAAAGGCAAACTCATTTATGATTTCATTCTTTATTATTCTGTTAGAAAAATTGTTTAATATATTCGGTGTATAAGTTTTGTTAGCTCTAGATTCGGGCAGAAGGGGAGCTAGCGAGTAGAGGACACATAATGTCATTCAATTCTTCTTTATATATCAACAACTGAATTAAACATTTTAAAACAAAGAAACCATTTCTGTGAACTTTGTTACACTTACTCACTAATTTTTATTAGATTTAACGGCTAAATAATACATTTGTATAAATATTACCCTTGGTCTCATAATTATCACTTGTCTCGCCATTATCTGCATGCTCAAGTCTCCCGTTAATTTAGACGGTGTTGACTTGTACATGTACAAGCTACATGTAATAGGCGTTGTTAATTCATAATGAGATAAGTGGTTTTTAATCAATTATATGAATAAATCATGGTGTTATATCAGATTATAATTAATATGTACTTCAATTATCTATTGTATTACTGTTTCATTAATGATAATATTAATTAAATAATGTGTTATGACATGTACTTCAAATAATGTTTTATATCGAACAAAAACTCTTAAGGATATTAATTTCATAAATATCGTGGTCTATTTACTTTACATTTACATGGATATGTTTCATATACATAATGTGGAACATCACGGGGCGAACCATCTGAGAGCGAATCAGATCAGGAGGACATTACATGTTTACGTGCAAAACATCCCGTTATATACCACAAGTGATAGCTTTCCAAAATGCTTGCCCCACTAAACAAAATTATTCAATGAAAGCATATGCATGTATCAATTTGGCTATCTTATAAGGAATGAATTTTAATTTTCTTTGCTGATCATAAATTCATAAACGGAACGTGCAGATTTAAGAAGAAATTTCAGTCTTTTTTTCCATCTAGTGCATGTACATGTATATCACTTGAAATTAAATTATTTCATAAATTCTAATTAATCGAGGAATCAAATAATTTCATGTAAGCTTAAAAGCGGAACATAAAGCAGTCAAATTTTAAAATTTTATTTGTTATATTAAGATGCAAAATCAACTGAAAGGCATTTGTTTTTATTTCCCATAAGAAATAGGAAAGGATATTCAAGCACATACAACATTGTTTTTGAAAGTGTGTAGAGGCAGCTTCATCCGAAACATCCAGACAAGCAATTGAAAAAAAGGTGAATTCTCAAAATCACGTAAGAAAATCCTAATTGTAATTCCAATTCAATTCAATAAGAATTTCTTTTTTTACATGCTCCGACAAAAGTGGAGGGGGCGGGCAAATTCACGATATTTCTATTTTTTTTTATGTAAAGTTAAAAAAAATTTCTGCTGCAAAAAAAGTGGGGGTAGCAGCCCCCCCCCCCCCGCCGCCGATGCTACGTACACACGGTGTGCTCTGGAGTATTCTCATGATCCCAATTTGGACTCGTCCACTAATCGGCGCGCAAAAACTATGAATGGGACATATTATGGCGCGAAGTCCTGCTTTACCATTCACGCAACGACTGAGGTTTGAATCATTCAATGAACTCATCCGTTGACATAGATCTATGGGGAGGGGGTCAAATGACGTTTATGACATATGTTTTGTAACAACTACATAATTATATTATACTTTGGATCGGGTGTTTAAAAAATAGTTATCGAATGAACACACAGACTTGACGGCAATTTAATTCCTCCAGTAAATATTCCAGCTATATGAATATATGCATGTGTGTATTTAAATCCAAACTGATGATTCTTTGGTAACGATGATAATTCAATACCAATTATTACTTACAGTTCCGTAATCGACAATATGTAACAACTTGTTGCGATGACCCCCCCTCCCTATATCCACCGTTCAAATATGGCCATATGGCTACTCTATTTTTAAATCGGCATTACACACGTGCATGGTGAACAGCCCTTTTACTTGAAAACACTTGTTTAGCATATTGTGATTTAATAATACTCTATATTAGTATATATTATATAAACAACTGTATAAAAACGGTGTTGTTTATACCAAACGATATGCTACTTACAGGTTAATTTAATATGATTACATTTTACGTACGGGTTATTTAATAAAGATGATGTCATGATCTAAGGTAGCAAGGGACAGTTTCGGATTTTTGTAAAATTAAGAATTGCTGTACTTGAAGGCTTATGAGTGTTGCTAAAATTCATGAAATGATCTTTAATGATTATCATTAGTTAGAGGGATGTCAATTGTTGAAATTGATATGCGATATGTAGGCCCCATATGTTAGGTACATGAGAATCAGAAGTAATATGCGAAACCTGCGGCTATGACTATTGTGTTGACTTTACACAGTGAAATCGCAAGTTACAGACGGGAGGTAAAATAACACGAAAAGTAGGTGGATGGGACATTGTAACCTATACACCGGTAAGTTTCTGACATGTGATGGTGCAACATGCACACGGTACGGAAGGTCAATCCTTTGCAGGGAATTAGCTGGGGGAGGTCTAAAAAGCTGAAAAATCATGAAAAATTAGCAAAATGTGAAAGGGTCAAAATCTCATAAAAACCAGTATGTAGAAAATTTTACAGGTTTTGACTAGTAATTTTCTTCAGAAAGTGGTGATTGGCCTTATAAAGAGTGATTTAAAGGTATTTGTGCTGAATGGGAACTGAGGAAATTCTAGTTACAGCGTTCCGAAGACACGCATCCCCTGGCTACAATGATTTGTATAAAAAAACTGTCCCGTGCCACCTTCAAGACTACATGGTATTTTCAAATTTCTCATTTAAGGAGTCTTGTGGGAGAATATTTCAAACATACGATTTTCTTTAATTTTTTTCCAGTGGAAGGTCAACTTATGAGTAAACTATGTGCAAAATTTAAAGTAAATTGACCGGATAGTTTTTCTGTTTACCGCGCTCAAATTTTGGTCGTATGTCCGAAGTATCCCCGACATTTTATATAGGATTATATAGAAAAAAGGGGATTATCATTTTCAATTTAATATTTAATAAATTACAAACATACGATTTTCTTTTAATTTTCAGCGATGGAAGGTTAACGTATAAGTAAACTTTTTGCCAAATTAAAACGAAATTGACCGGATGGTCGTTATGCTATCCGCCCTCATATTTGGTCATATAAACGTGTGTTTGTAGACATTTTACATATAGAATTGTATAGAATAAAAGGATGTCTACGAATCAAATTCAATTTCATTTGTAATAGATAAAAAAATTGCCTTTCTACTCACACAGAACATGAAAGGATCGCGCATATGTTTTTATTTTGCAAATTATACTTTCGATTTTAATTACTGACGCTGCAATAAAAAATGCACAACGTTTTTTTTTTGTCAGTTGTTACGTCAAAGTCTCAATTGACGTCATCGTAAGACGTTGACTCCGACGTGGATAACGTCGATTTTGAAGAAGCGGCGAAATGATTAAAATTCTTCTGAACATTATTCTAAGGATTCATTTCAATAAAAATAATTTTAATAATAAGTAATTTTTTTTAAATAAAAATGTTACATGATAAGCTGTATATTTAAACATTTTACGCTACATTTGCGTTTTACGGCAGTAATGCGCAATACCCTGCGCAGAGGACGCAAAATTTTAAACCCGCGACCGACCTTAAGTGTAATTTTGAGTGGATTTTATACCATAAGTAGTATATTTTGTGAAAATGGATGATTTTTTGGCTCTAGATGTCATTGCATAATTTATTAGCAGTAATATACAAAATGATGCACTTAACAATATGCAATCTTCAAAAATTTGTTAAACGGCCCCTAAAAGGAGATATGGGATCGGCCCCTAAAACGTTCTTTCCCATATGTCACAAGAACGGTAACACATTTCTAAACACTTTTTGAACAAAACGTGTTAAGAATCAAACGACTTTTCATTTGATATAAAGAAAAAGGGAATGACCCCTAAAATTAGGAGATCAAAGGGCTCTAAAGTCTATTATCTATAGCCCTTTACTGAGGGAAATTTTGTGAAAGGTTATAAACACTTGTTAAACAAACTGTGTTTCGAATTAAATAACCTTTTATTTGATATCATGAAAAACTGGCCCCTCAAATTAAGGGACCAGAGGGCTTTAAAGTCTTTTATCTGTAGCCGTTTACTGAGAGATATTTTGTGAAAGGTTATAAAAGCAAAATTTGGTATAAAACGTTTATATATTCTAACAATGTAATGGTTTACTTATGCGTTATCTAATTAGGGGTTTTAGGGGCCAGAGGTAAAAAGTTTAATCTTTTTAATCAGTTAGGAGAAATGCAAGTATTTAAAAAAGCAACGTAAGAGAACTTATAAAAAGCGATACAGAAAAGCATTA
>CM035817.1:2859674-3104674 GCA_020458035.1 Magallana ariakensis | reverse complement strand
TTACCCATTGTGTTGAGCTGTTAACCAGTCTTATTATAACTGTTGTCACTTAACCATTGTGTTGAGCTGTTGACCAGTCTTACTGTCACTTACCAATTATGTTGAGTTGTTGACTAGTCTTACTGTCAATTACCCATTGTGTTGATTTGTTGACTAGTCTTACTGTCACTTACCCATTCTGTTGATGTGTTGACAAGTCTTGTTGTCACTTACCCATTGTGTTGAGCTGTTGACCAGTCTTATTGTCACTTACCCATTGTGTTGAGGTGTTGACTAGTCTTACTGTCACTTACCCATTGTATTGAGTTGTTGGCTAGTCTTACTGTCACTTACCCATTCTGTTGATGTGTTGACAAGTCTTGTTGTCACTTAATCATTGTGTTGAGCTGTTGCCAGTCTTACTGTCACTTACCCATTGTGTTGAGTTGTTGGCTATATAGTCTTATTGTCACTTACACTTACCCATTCTGTTGATGTGTTGACAAGTCTTATTGTCACTTACTCATTGTGTTTAGGTGTTGACCTGGTTTGTTGTCACTTAACCATTGTGTTGAGTTGTTGACCAGTCTTACAGTCACTTATTCCTTGTGTTGAGTTGTTGACCAGTCACTTAATTACCCATTGTGTTGACCTGTTGTCCAGTCTTACTTTCTTTTACCAATTGTGTTGACCTGATGACCAGTCTTACTGTCTTTTACCCATTGTGTTGACCTGTTGACCAGTTTTACTTATTCCTTGTGTTGAGTTGTTGACTAGTCCATTTCAGTCACAACAAACTCCATTGTTAAATGCTACTTCCAGCACGAATTTACTTACTTATATTATTTTTTCTAAACCGTTCAATTGTTGCGATACAAAATGGCATTTTTAAAATATAGTGGGTCATCTCTCCACGTTTTCGTTGATTGAAATCGGTTTGATTTCCTTTAAACCTTATAAAGACTATGACAAAAATATGGAGCTCAAACCCACCCTATAAATGAAAAGGCATTAAAGTTCTAAATATGACACTATTTGGAACTAGTTTTGACACGCATACGCCAATCACCCTATTTGAAATATTTAATATATTTAAGGTTTATAAATCGATGTTATGGCAATATACATTGTTTTCAATAATTTAGAAAGAAATTATGAGGTTTGTTGATATTTTAATTTATAGTATCTAATCTATCATCATATAGGCAGTTTACACGCCCTATTCATGCATCCATCTTCTTTTTGTATCTGTGAAAACAAAAAGATCATCAATCATGAGTAACCAGTATAAAAAAACCTAAAACCTATTTTAAATCAGTGCTAGTAGCGTTTAAATGCAACGGAAGGAAGAATGAAAAGAGAATGTCCAGCCACTTAATATCATGATACATATTTAGGTTGCATTTTAAAAAACTGAGTCTTTGCCATCTCCAAACCGACTGACAAAAAGTATCCTTCTAATATGGCTGTTTGCCAAAGCTAAACAATGCGTTGTGAAAAAACGCCATGCCACCGAGCTGTCACAAAACAAGTTATCGCCCCAGAAACAATTTTGAACAACACACATTCATGATATCACAACTTCGCATAACACGTCATTGTGCTAACGCAACACAATTTGCATTTATAGTGTCAAAAACATGCCGTCACCCTAAAACAATTTACACAATACACTGTTGTGATAACTGACTTTTACACAACTCGCCAACGCGCTGTCACACAACTCGTCGTCACGATAACACAAATTTACACAACTCACGATAGTACAACTTTAACTCACTATCACACCTGGCCGTCATGTTAACACAACTTTATACAACTCGCTATCATACAACATACCTGGCCGTCACGATTGCACCACTCACTATTATACAACACACCTGGCCGTCACAATAACACTACTGAATATCATACAACACACCAGGCCTTCATATTGATACAACTTCATACAACTCACTTTCATACAACACACCTGGCTGTCACGATTAAACAACTTCATACAACTCATTATCATACAACACACCTGGCCGTCATGTTGAAACATCTTCATACAACTCGCTATCATATAACACACCTGGCCGTCACGATTACACTACTCACTTTCATACAACACACCAGGCCTTCATGTTGACACACCTTCATACAACTTATTATCATACATCACACCTGGCCGTCAAGATAGCACAACTCACTATCATACAACACACCAGGCCTTCATGTTGACACAACTTCATTTAACTCATTATCATACAACACACCTGGCCGTCACGATAATACAACTTCATACAACCCACTATCTTACAACACACCTGAGGCGTATTCAACAGAGCGAGTGCTCGCGAGCGCTCGCTAAAATTTGTATTGCGGGTATAGGAAATTTTGGCGAGCGCTCGCGAGCACTCGCTCTGTTGAACTCGCCTCGGGCCGTCACGATAACACAACTCACCATCATACAACCCACCTGGCCGTTGCGTTGACACAACTTCACACAACTCACTGTCGCGGTTTTACACAATACGCTGTTGTGCTGTCACACAACAAGCACGTTCACATCGAAACCATGAGTTATGTAGAGTTGTGTCACCAGATGTGATGGTTTGCAGAGTTGTGTTAGCGTGACACGATTTGTGTGAATGAAATCAATTTGGATGCGCTATTTGCCTTTTGCAAAGGCCCTATCCGGACACCATATACTTATGATATTTTTATTGACATTCTGAGCATTGTTTCTTTAAGGTAGAATAATACATCATCACAAAATGGCTGAACTCTGATCGAAACGAGGGCCTGCCGGTCGTGACCATTTTTAGACTGTATAAATCTCCTCTGAAGAAAAGCTTTGTATAAAGATAAAGGAAACTGATCAATTTCAGAGCTAAAATTTTGGACATTTTATCTGGACATAAATATCTTTTGTTAAATTTTAAGGCAGATCTGATGTTTAATTTGTTGACCACACAGCCTCCCTAAGGACTCTGTGTGTTCAATAACACACTATTCTTCAGTCCGTTTCTACACAGTGATCACAGATGCACTGTATTTACTTTTACATAAAATTGCAAGTGAAACTTTGTATACGTAAAGATAAAATTCAATAATGTGAACTACATGTAAATGCCCTTCTTTTTACTTTATCAACGTTTTTAGATATAATATGTTTTAAAAATATATTCGACCAATTTAAATAGTTAGGTACTCTGTTCTCAAGTTCTTTGAAAAATATAATTCCATTCATGATCAGCAAATGTTTAGAATATCGATGTTTATCTAATACGTGGAACGTGGAACAAAACAAAATTACGTAAAAATAACTTTTTCCCCATAAATGGAAATGTAAATAAGAAGTTTTCATAATCCTACGCTCGCTGCCTCCTTAGTCTTTTTCATGAAACTATAGGTCATTTTTCGATTGACAGGTTTTTGATAATTGGGGTAACCCATAATCTATTCTTGTTTAAAGCGGGGGTCATTTTTTACGGGGGTCAGTTTTCTTCATGTTTAACGTGAAGAAAAACGACCCCTAGTTCTTTTTTCTTCAAAATAGTCCAATTATTCTACAGCTGAGGAGTCATTATTCTTCTTTACACCGGCGCCATTACGAAAACTGGAAATTTATTGCCTCCAACTGGAAGCGGCGGCATTCTAGGCTCGATTTTAAATAGATATATATTTAAACTAAATAATACAGCTTAAAATATAATTTTACTGAACATTTTAATAATCACACTGATAAACATTAGTGTTGTTAACATATTTTCTTGCGAGATTTCAAAAATGCACGAAATCAAAACAAATCTCAACAGTTCGATAGAATGTGTTCAACAGCCTGTTATGGGATGTAAGGACCCATAAAAGCGATATTAGTGAGCAGTAAAATCATCATTTTATAAATTAGTTGTGAATGAAACATTTGATTTGGAGGCGGCGAATTTCCAGTTTTCTGGGCGATTCAACAAAACACACTAATTTACTGGTGTCCACAAAATCTCCTTATACCCCTCCTTAAATAGGTGTATGAGGGGATCTGCCCCACAAAACAACCTGTTTTTAACAAAGGTCCGTGGTCCAGCACAAAACAGATTGTTCCAACAGTTACATGAATTGTACAACAAAGGTCTGGCCTGTCTGTTACAGAGTTCCTCTATCAGGTCCTACATCGTTGATGTCCTGTACAATCATAGACTTTTTGTTTGTATAGACGAAATACTATACCAGGCTGAAGAGGATTATGATTTAGAACATTTACAGGAGATGATTTGCAATGATTATATAGAGAAACCAGACTTGTACCGCTGTTTTAATTGCCTACAATTAGTAGAATGGCTAATAAGTTTACCCTTGGCACAGACTCAAGTTTTAATTTTACAGAAATGTACAACCTCCATCCTTCAGGGTACTGCTTTTGTATTACACAATATGTACACTAACACAGGTGTCAACAAACATATGCACCGAATATTGCAGACAAAACGTCCCGTCACATACTGAAATTAGCAGCCAAGTTTGGGTTTGTTTCTGATATGTTGTATATTGCCATGTTTTGTTACAAGACACTCAGAGTTACAGAAGCTTTATCTGTTATAGAGATGACAAAGGTCAAATGAACACAACCATATCTGATTTATAGAGAACTTGTAGACAGAGGTATACTGAGGCTGTAGGGGGACAGTCCTGGTCTACAAAGATGAAACAGGCTATGGCAGGGGATATCAAACTTCACAACACAATCTATTATCTGACTGAACTAATATCCGACAACAGTCTGGTTCTGAAAGGAGGTACGATATATATATCCCAGTGTTTGTAATGTTACACTTCCTAGGGTTGTTGTGTTACAGACACATTGATACAACATTATCACAAGCAGCTCTAGATGAGCTACAGGTCCTAGTCCACCATGATCAGGGACTGTATGTACATCATTTATTCAGAGACATCTCCTGGGAGATCCTGGGGATCTGTCAACAGATCGCAGGGAACCTCCAGGCTGCTATATACGGGTGTTGCTAAAACGCGGAACGGAAAACGGAACGGAAAGCGGAACGGAACGGAAAACGGAAAATCTCATCTAATGTTGTTACTTAATAGATTTGTTAAGCGATATACTTTATGTAATTTTAAACAAAAATTGAACGATTATCGATATGCGATTATTTATTCAAGAATAATTATTTCCTCAAAATAAACAGTACATGCATTGAACATATTTCCCGTTTCATCTATTTCAATTGCATCTTATACAGGTATGTGTAATTTTTTAAATCGTCCAAATGTGCTGCATAAATATTTTGGGGTCGACAGACTATAGTCCCAATTTATAATAGGAAAATCAAACCAGGCAACGTCTAGAGCTCTCTATTCGGATCATATGTATATAGCTGCAGGAATGATCGAACAACTGCCAAGTAATGCAAACGTACACAAAATTGCATTACTAAAAATACTAGTGTCACTAAGTACCGGGTATTTTAAAACAGTAGAAGATGAAGACAACAAACGCCGATATTAGAGAAAAAATAAAACATAACATGAAATCCACAACGCTATTCGTCCAATAAAATGAAGCTATTTCTTTTGGTAAAATAATATTACAATAGTGGGACATATTTGCAAATAGATGATGCAGCAAGACTTAGTAAAGATGCATATGATCATCAATGTCGTCAGTCGTATGGTTTGTTTTTTTTTATCTCAATGATACTGTATCGTCTATATTATTTAAGATCGTATAGAACAACGAAAATTTAATGATGAGGTACGCAAGTATATACATCATATTGGACATATAAAAATTTTCATAAAACACATGAAACGCTTTCACGAACTGCGTTACGCTGTTATGCCAGCAATGACATATATAAGAAATATAAGTAAAAAGTTATAGCTTATTTACTCTTTTAATATTTCACAATTTGTGTTCATTTGCTTTTTCCGTTTCGTACTCAACTAAAGCCAATTCATGAGGCAATGCTATATTTGATAGACATTCATAAGACAGCCACATGTTAATAATCATTCATTAGATATGAATAAATGATACAAATTAAAGTAAATTGTTTCGGGCCAGTCTATACCCTTTTAAAGCGATAAACGTGATATGATATTTTCCGTTTTCCGTTCCGTTCCGCTTTCCGTTCCGTTTTCCGTTCCGCGTTTTAGCAACACCCGCTATATACTCATACCTACAGCCATCCACACAGTATCCATTCCACAAAATACAAACTGCTACACAGAGGAGAATTCAAGATTTGGTTCAGTCAACCCCATACCAGTGAATGCTTAAATACAAACCACATTGCTAACATAAATAAAAATAAAATAGCAACTCATAGCATGTAGAATTTAAATATTAAAAAATTAAGACTTTTTATTATTTCGTTTTAGCTTTTATAAAGAGTTTGATACTGAATTTTAAAAGTAAAAAAAAATGTTTTCCAGTTTGGCAAAGACCGTGCTTCACTATATGCATGCCCTAAATGTTTTGTCATTAATGTACATATATTAAGTTAATATCAACCTCTTTTCTCGTACATGTATCAATGTTAATCATTAAACTTGTATACACTTGAATTTGTTGATCACTAAATGTCAGCAGGAATAATAATAACTCACGAGCAAGAGGTTAAAAAATGTTGATATCATCATAGTAATGGTACAAAAAATTGTAGGGATGGCAATCTCTGACCAGTTAACCGGTCGAGACGATGGACAGCGGTTACAATATCAGTTAATGGTTAGTTGTATTAAATATAAAATGTTGAATATTGAACGCAATTTTATTTGAAATATTATTTTGTAACTTTCGAGACATTGATATCTGATAAAGTGGCATGTAAATTGGAGACTTTTAATTCCCCGGGGCTGAGAATGTAAAAACAAATTGGTCAGTGGGTGTTAATTATGTTTAATGTTAAAACATGATTTCATGGTCTGTCTTTTATTTATTTTTATTTATGAATAATATTAAAATCAATGTTATTCCTATCATTGAATCTAAATACAACGTGTTTGTTAACTTTACTATTTTCAATAAAAACATGTTAACACGATATTCCTGTCGTGCTTTCTGTGACATTAATGATATATAGAATCTCTCATGATTTGCGATGGTATATGATTTTTATCCAACGAGTTGTGTGTTTTCTATTCCCAAGCCTTGGCGAGGGGATAGAAAACACACAACGAGGATAAAAATCATATACCATCGCAAATCATGAGAGATTCTGTTTATCACATGTTTAACCACAAGTTAAACCTCAATCTTTTGTTAAAAATCAATCTTTTTGTAAACATTATAATTGTGAGCTGCACAACACATTCACTACAAGACGTCAACAACTTTACGCATGGAAAAAAGGTCCTTGAAAAATAACAAACAAACATTTCATTTTCTGGTATATTTTTATTGATTAATAAAAATATTGAAACAGCATTAAATGCTGCACATTTATAACTCTACGCTCTTCAAATGAATTATTTTGTTACTTTTTCATTCTACGTCAATAATCTGCCTAAAGCTACGTAATGTTTAATTATGACGTCATGTGGCGTAAGAACACACAGTGGAATATTAAAAAATTATCACATGAGTGATATCCACCGTATATTGAGATAAACATGTGATAAAAAGAAATAATAATATGGTCATTACAAATATGTGTTTTTGATTTTGATCAATCGGAACGAGTTGCAATTAATTAAAATTCCGCAATCGATTGTCATCCCTAGTTTCAACAGAGTGACTAATGAGAAAACCCATTGTTTACTTTCGACAAACTATAGTCTGTCCCAAGTTATTGCTTCCATCACTTTTTGATGATTTTAAATAAAAATACACATAACTGTGAAAGAAATGCTGTTGAAATCGATAAAAGGGAAAATATCCAAAATATCTTCATTGAAAATTTATCATTTTTCACTCATAAAAGTTCACAGGAACGAAAACAAATTTCTTACTGAGATTTATAATGAAAAATGTTTACATCTTTTCTCCATTCGGAAGTTCTCAGGACACCTCGCACAATTTTTCAACGTTATCATCCGGGCTTAATAATGGCTGATGCAATGCTAAATCTCCGTAGACTTTCTATTTTGGGATGTGTATTGAAACCTGAAGCGGTAGAGGGGGCGTTTCAAAACAGATAATCTGGACATTTTTCATATTAGTGGATGAACATAGTTTGAGCACAAATGTATTTATGATTATAGAAATATCAAGCGAAAAGTGGTGGAAGAAAATACTCGGGACAGAGTATTTTTTTTATAGTATTATAATTATGTACTGGTACATAGATTCAATGCGGCATAAATAGTTTACTTAAAACTAAATATAAGTTCCCCGCCTTTACAAGATGCATGTGCTTTGGAAAGAAGTTAATGTTAAGATTAAACAGAGTCTTAATTAGGCTTCCAGGAATTTTCTTTGAAATGCTCATATGTGTTGGTTATTTAAATATTCCGCCATCCAGCCTGTGCACGGGCTCGCCATTAATACCTCAAGTTTTATTAAAAATTTATTGGTTTTTATTAAATATTTTACCACATGGTTGTTAAAATAATTTCTTTGAACTTTCTACTTGTTTATCTACCACTGACTATAACTCCACACTCAAACACATCAATTAAAAGAGATGTCAATAAAATATATCTAATATAGAAATTTGTTATCAAAATGCTTGCAACCAAATTCACAGACTAGAAACAACAGGTAAATTGAGTATTTAGAAGTCAGCATCGACAAAATATGCTGTACAACTTTATGGTCAAGACTTTCAACAATTATGACCTTTCACCTTAAACTGATGAATTTTAAAATACATAATTGAACAGGTTGTCGCTTATTAGTCTGGTTATGGACATAGCACATTATAAATCTAAACTAACCTGTCTATAGACTTCTCTGTAGGATGAGACTGTGTTTGTTTGTTTTTAGACACAAACCTCCATCTCATATGAAGAAGTTTAAACCCCAAACAGTATCATGTTGTTAATAACTTTTACACAATGGTTTGATACATGTATCTATTAATACGGCACCTAAATGAATTAAATGCCTTAGGTGCTATACTTACCAACTTTTTGATTCTCTGTTATCAGACTGGTTTGGTACCTACCCATCTTCTAATTAATTCTCTGATATCAGACATATATCGTAACTACCCATCTTCTAATTAATTCTCTGATATCAGATAGGTATGGTACCTACCCATCTTTTAATTGATTCTCCGATATCAGACAGGTTTGGTACCAAACCATCTTCTGATTGATTCTCTGATATCAGACAGATATGGTAACTACCCATCTTCTAATTGATTCTCTAATATCAGACAGGTTTGGTACCTACCCATCTTCTATGTGATTATGTGATATCAGACTAGTTTGATACCTACCCATATTCTAATTAATTCTCTGATATCAGACAGGTATGGTACCAACCCATCTTCTAATTGATTCTCTGATATCAGACTGCTTTGGTACCAACCCATCTTCTAATTAATTCTCTGATATCAGACAGGTATGGTACCTTCCCATCTTCTAATTAATTCTCTGATATCAGACTGGTTTTGTACCTACCCATATTCTAATTGATTCTCTGATATCAGACTGGTTTGGTACCTTACCATCTCCTAACTGATTCTCTGATATCAGACATGTTTTATACCTACCAATTTTCTGATTCTCTGATATCAGACTGGTTTGCTACCTACCCATCTTCTAATTAATTCTCTGATATCAGACAGGTTTCTGACCTACCCATCTTCTATGTGATTATGTGATATCAGACTGGTTTGAAACATACCCATCTTCTAATTGATTCACTGATATCAGACTGGTTTGGTACCTACCCATCTTCTAACTAATTCTCTGATATCAGACAGGTTTGGTACCTACCCATCTTCTTATTGATTTTCTGATATCAGACTGGTTTGGTATCTACCCATTTTCTAATTGATTCTCTGATATCAGACAGGTTTGGATCCTATCCATCTTCTATCTACCCATCTTCTTATTGATTTTCTGATATCAGACTGGTTTGGTATCTACCCATTTTCTAATTGATTCTCTGACATCAGACAGGTTTGGATCCTATCCATCTTCTAATTGATTCTCTGATATCAGACCGGTTTGGTACCTACCCATCTTCTTATTAATTCTCTGATATCAGACTGGTTTTATACTTGCTCATCTAGACTGGTTTTATACTAGCTCATCTTCTAATTGATTATCTGATATCAGACCGGTTTGGTACCTACCCATCTTCTTATTGATTTTCTGATATCAGACTGGTTTGGTATCTACCCATTTTCTAATTGATTCTCTGATATCAGACAGGTTTGGTTCCTATCCATCTTCTAATTGATTCTCTGATATCAGATCGGTTTGGTACCTACCCATCTTCTAATTGATTCTCTGATATCAGACAGGTATGGTACCTATTCATCATCAAATTGATTCTCTGATATCAGACAGGTATGGTACCTACCCATCTTCTAATTGATTCTCTGATATCAGACTGGTTCGGTACCTTACCATCTTCTAACTGATTCTCTGATATCAGACAGGTTTTATACCTACCCATCTTCTAACTGATTCTCTGATATCAGACAGGTATGGTACCTACCCATCTTCTAATTGATTCTCTGATATCAGACAGGTATGGTACCTACCCATCTTCTAATTGATTCTCTGATATCAGACTGGTTCGGTACCTTACCATCTTCTAACTGATTCTCTGATATCAGACAAGTTTTATACCTACCCATCTTCTAACTGATTCTCTGATATCAGACAGGTATGGTACCTACCCATCTTCTAACTGATTCTCTGATATCAGACTGATTTGGTACCTACTCATCTTCTTATTGATTCTCCGATATCAGACAGATTTGGTACCTATCAATCTTTTAACTGATTCTCTGATATCAGACAGGTATGGTAACTAACCATCTTCTAACTGATTCTCTGATATTAGACTGATTTGGTACCTACCCATCTTCTCATTAATTCTCTGCTATCAGCTATCTCATATCTCATATGAAGAAGTTTAAACCCAAAACAGTATCATGTTGTTAATAACTTTTACACAATGGTTTGATACATGTATCTATTAATACGGCACCTAAATGCATTAGATGCCTTAGGTGCTATACTTACCAACTTTTTGATTCTCTGTTATCAGACTGGTTTGGTACCTACCCATCTTCTAATTAATTCTCTGATATCAGACATATATCGTAACTACCCATCTTCTAATTGATTCTCCGATATCAGACAGGTTTGGTACCAAACCATCTTCTGATTGATTCTCTGATATCAGACAGATATGGTAACTACCCATCTTCTAATTGATTCTCTAATATCAGACATGTTTGGTACCTACCCATCTTCTATGTGATTATGTGATATCAGACTAGTTTGATACCTACCCATATTCTAATTAATTCTCTGATATCAGACAGGTATGGTACCAACCCATCTTCTAATTGATTCTCTGATATCAGACTGCTTTGGTACCAACCCATCTTCTAATTAATTCTCTGATATCAGACAGGTATGGTACCTTCCCATCTTCTAATTAATTTTCTGATATCAGACTGGTTTTGTACCTACCCATATTCTAATTGATTCTCTGATATCAGACTGGTTTGGTACCTTACCATCTCCTAACTGATTCTCTGATATCAGACATGTTTTATACCTACCAATTTTCTGATTCTCTGATATCAGACTGGTTTGCTACCTACCCATCTTCTAATTAATTCTCTGATATCAGACAGGTTTCGGACCTACCAATCTTCTATGTGATTATGTGATATCAGACTGGTTTGAAACATACCCATCTTCTAATTGATTCACTGATATCAGACTGGTTTGGTACCTACCCATCTTCTAACTAATTCTCTGATATCAGACAGGTTTGGTACCTACCCATCTTCTTATTGATTTTCTGATATTAGACTGGTTTGGTATCTACCCATTTTCTAATTGATTCTCTGATATCAGACAGGTTTGGATCCTATCCATCTTCTATCTACCCATCTTCTTATTGATTTTCTGATATCAGACTGGTTTGGTATCTACCCATTTTCTAATTGATTCTCTGACATCAGACAGGTTTAGATCCTATCCATCTTCTAATTGATTCTCTGATATCAGACCGGTTTGGTACCTACCCATCTTCTTATTAATTCTCTGATATCAGACTGGTTTTATACTTGCTCATCTAGACTGGTTTTATACTAGCTCATCTTCTAATTGATTATCTGATATCAGACCGGTTTGGTACCTACCCATCTTCTTATTGATTTTCTGATATCAGACTGGTTTGGTATCTACCCATTTTCTAATTGATTCTCTGATATCAGACAGGTTTGGTTCCTATCCATCTTCTAATTGATTCTCTGATATCAGATCGGTTTGGTACCTACCCATCTTCTAATTGATTCTCTGATATCAGACAGGTATGGTACCTATTCATCATCAAATTGATTCTCTGATATCAGACAGGTATGGTACCTACCCATCTTCTAATTGATTCTCTGATATCAGACTGGTTCGGTACCTTACCATCTTCTAACTGATTCTCTGATATCAGACAGGTTTTATACCTACCCATCTTCTAACTGATTCTCTGATATCAGACTGATTTGGTACCTACTCATCTTCTTATTGATTCTCCGATATCAGACAGATTTGGTACCTATCAATCTTTTAACTGATTCTCTGATATCAGACAGGTATGGTAACTAACCATCTTCTAACTGATTCTCTGATATTAGACTGATTTGGTACCTACCCATCTTCTCATTAATTCTCTGCTATCAGCTGGTTCGGTACCTACCCATCCTCTGATTAATTTTTTGTAATCACAGACTAATTTGATATATATTCTTATTCTCTAATATCATAGTCAAATTGGGACATACCAATCGACTTGTTCACAGATATCAGACAGGTTTGGTACCTACCTATCTTCTGATATCACAGTTTAAGTTTGGTTTGGTACATACCAATCCACTGATTCTCTAACATCACAGATTTGTTTGGTACCTACCCATTTTCTGAATCTCTTATATCACAGATTGGTTTGGTACCTACCCATTTTCTGATTCTCTTATATCACAGATTGGTTTGGTACCTACTCATTTTCTGATTCTCTGGTATCACAGACTGGTTAGGTACCTACCCATCTTCTGATTATCTGATATCACAGACTGGTTTGGTACCTACCCATTTTCTGATTCTCTGTTATCACTGACTGGTTGGGTTGAGGAAGCCTGTCCTTGACCTTGGTCTTTCTGAATTGTTTTCTGACTAGGTGAGATTCTAATTCTGTTCTTATATATATTATATATATTTGTAATGTAAACATTACCCCCGCATTTCATCATAGAAGAAATCAAAGATAGTATTTTATAAAACTGCAAATGAAAAAAGGGAAAAGACTTTATTCAAGGTTATTCTTTACATCAAATCATGTAATAAGCCTTCTAGTATTAGTATTACATACAGTTAGTCAACGAAATGCTTGGCTTAGTGGGTCCATGTTGATCTACAGTAATTGCATATAGGTAAAGGTGTTGGAGCAACCAGTGCAATGGGGCAACCTTTTTTTAAAAGGATGACTGCATTTAGCGCCGGATTTTGGGTCTTTTTCAGTCGCTTCTGTTGCGTTTATTTTTTATCCTAATATCAATTTTGTTTATTTTTTTAAAAAGTCTAGTCAATTTCCAACATGAATTAAGATCTTAGACTGTGATACAATAAACTCATTCTATGTTTTTCTCCTTACAAATTTCGAAACAAGAGGCCCATTGGCCACATCGCTCACCTGAGCAACAATAGGCATGATAAAATCAGCTTAATGGAGTCATAATACAAAATATCTGGACAATGTGATATAATACATGTCGATCCTGTTTAAATAAAAATCCATTTCCCCCTGGATATTCTTATGCTTATAATCAAGTTCCTTTTCTAACAGAATGATTTTATAGTCATATCACATGTTGAAAATTGCAGTTCCTTAAAAAAATTTAAAACAATTGTTTATATACCGGTATGGGATATAAACCTACATCAAACACTGAACCCCTTGTGAGACCCAACAATCGTCCAGGCGCCAGAGTCTAAACAATTTTAAAGAATCAGCAATATGTCCAAATGATTGTAAAACCATATGTGATAACATTTCAGTTTTGTGAATAATTAAAATGCTTGCCTTTGTACAATTGGATCCCTAATGTGGCCCTACCTGACTCCCTAAGTTTTTGATTTTAACAAATTTGAATCTAAACTATCTGAAGTTGCTTCTGTAACGTACCGAGCTACATATACTGCCAGGGGAAGGGTTCGTGCCTGGTCTTTTCCAGGGTTTTGGGTGTACACTTACAAGTCTTTATAATATAATGATTTTCTATCGATTGTTAAAAATGATTGGTATAGCCTAATCTTACCTAGGTTAATAATCAACAAGTAATTTCAGGGAATCTAGTATATTTACAAACACGACAAGGATTAAATATATATAATTGACACTCTGGGTGATGTACTGGTGCTGCCTTGTTCAGGTCGGACAGTACACACCCACAGTGACAATCCACTGAGGTCAACCACTCAGCTAAAATGACTGACCGTCCTCAGATTACCGCATATACTGTAGGCTGCCTTATTCAGGACGGACAGTATATGTGGTAGCCCTTCAACCACTGTGCACACTGTAGGCTGCCTTATTCAGGACGGACAGTAAGCACAACGGCCTGGACGATAGTCTGATCAGCCACTAAGACAATGACAATGGCTAGCCTCTCCGAGGAAAGCCTTCTGTGGCAAACCAAAATGACTGTACTACCTAACGCACAATACCAAGAGGACAACCTCTCTATGGCCTGCCAAAATACTCTTCGCCGTTACGAACGGACGAGCTCTGTATTAACACAATATCTTTTATTCAATATTATTCTATCGTCTTCACTGTTCTGCTGATCTTCAAGTAAGCAGCCGACAGCTGATTCACCGTCGTATTTATACCCTTGTATCACGTGACATAAACAAAGAAACTAAAAGAAAAACCCGTCCGGACCGAACCTAAAATATCCGGAATTATTACACTTCCACTAAAGTTACAGGTTTTCAAGAAATTTTCAACAATTTCTAATTATCTCCCCTTGTAAAAGAGTGTGGTCCTTATTTTTCACAATTTTGAATTCCCTTTACCTAAGGGTGCTTTGTGCCAAGTTTGGTTGAAATTAGCCAAGTGGTTCTGGAGAAGATGTTGAAAATGTGAAAAGTTTACAGACGGACGGACGGACGGACGGACGGACGGACAGACAAAATGTGATCAGAAAAGCTCACTTGAGCTTTCAGCTCAGGTGAGCTAAAAAGGAGAATTTTCGCTTTGTATCTGCCCTTGATCGAGCGTAAGATTGATATTAATATGCATGAGAGGTGGAGCTGACATAATCAGAATGGTACTAAAATTAGACTAGCATTCATAACAATGACTTGTATAAACATTTATCTAATCACTCTTTCACCATAACCCTATTTATTCTATACAAGTATACTATTAAATATGGTTTTAACAATAAGACTACGCCCATGTAAATACAAAAGACTTTAAATCAATGCTTGAAAACTTAACGTGTTCGAAAACATTGTTCAACGTGTAGTATTGTAGAAATTAGCACATAACATGTTACCTTACACGTCATGTAATACCGGTATAATTTTGTATTCACAAAGGTGAGAAATAACGTGGTGAATTATAATATTCAACACGTATCAACCCTTGGTTACAACAGGGAGAGCGAAAGTAAGAAGAAGCAGTTTTTTTATCATTTAAACCATAAGCGCATGTTTGTTTATTAATCTCCCGTTTACATAACTTTGATAATGCAAGTTAAACGGTGAACAATAGACAAACATGCGCTGACTATGTATGAAGTCAGTATAAAAGTGGGCGTCTTCATTATCGTATGGAGATTGAAGAAATCGTGATGACCCCCGCCTATGAAAACAAATTCGTACTTGGTAACAACATTAAGCATTGAATCATTATTTTTTTTTAAGATATTGTCTCATAACTGCAGCGGTGTGTGCATATGAAAATTTGTATGCACACACCGCTGCAGTTATGAGACAATATCTTTAAAAAAAAATAATATGATTCAATGGTTATATTTACATTTTTTTTAACTTCTTGTCTTGTCTGCAAATGTGATTTATACGTCAAAATTTCTGTTTTATCCTAAGGGTAAGTTCAAATTAATGGAAGAGCCACTGTAACAGCCACAAGCGTGAACTTTGATTCTCGCTTGTGACGTTGCATTTTACAGCGTTCAACGTTTGTGACGTCATAATAAAACTCGTCATTTTAACCTTTGAGTACCCTGTAAGTGTTACGGTCTTATAACTGCAGTATCTTTCCAAACACTTTACATGCAAAAAATATTTGGAATGTAAATATACTTTATTTAACGCAATTGCGTAAAGTTGAGTTTAGATGTTGATGATCTCTGCAATTGAAAGAAAAATTCTTTTAAAAGTTGATTTTCTCGCAAACATCGCGTGTCCTTCAGTGCAGTCATCCTTTGGCCTCAACTTTTGTAGACTATTCCATCAAATCCTTTGTTGGCAAATTTGCAATAACTTTATAAAATGCATGAATACCATCAATAATTTTCTTTTATTTCATTTCACTTATAAAGGTTGAAGGGCGAAACATTTCTATGATGAAAAAATATTTTGAGGTTGAGGGCCAGAGAACCTTGAAAAAGTGCTCATTCTTTTACTACTGTAGGTAATCAAGAACCCACCCTTTTTTTTTATCAGACAGAGATTGTAAGTTTAGATTTGACTCATGTATGGATGACTATTATAGATAATACAGCTATACCCTCACATAATGAGAGACTATTACTAAAATACATCTAAAACTTAGCACAATGGATGTATATCATGGAAAATACAGCTAAACCTTAACGCAATTGATATCTTTCACAGAAAAAGAAATTTACACAGATTAGATCATAAAAAAGAACCACAATTTGGATTTGGATAATGTATTTGATGATAGAATTAAAACAAAATACGCCTTCAATTAATTTTTTTTTCCATTGAATTTGTTCAAATAATTCAGAGTGTATTAGTGACAAGTTAAAAACATTTTTTTACTGAGAAAACTACATTACTAAATCATTGTAAACATTCAATTCAATTCAGTTTATTGACATCGCCATGTTGTCATAGTCAAAATGAAATCAAATGACGGACAAGTAAATCTTGACACAAATCGTGACCATACCCCTTAAAGAAGTCCGTAGTGTATATAGGGGTTGTAGGGAAAGCAGCGAGGAAAAAGACACATAGTGGACAGTTCCTTTTAAAGGGGCATGGTCTCGATTTTGGTCAAAAATTATTTTTCCGTTCTTAATCTTAACAATGCTTCAGTAAGGCATTTGTAATGGTCAACCAAAATTTGAGTGTCAGTCGTCGTGATATAAGCGAGATACAGAGCTTACAATTCTTCGTCATGTAAACAAAGCTTTGTTTACGTTTTGAATGTTGAAGTGAAATTTCCAGTTTTAGACCCAAAATGAATGTGATAAAGGCTAGGAACTATTAATTTATGCTAAAACGAATAAGAACAGGCAGAAATCAGCTTGAAAAAGAACTTTACCGGTATATTGAACCAATGTTAACAAAAACAGAGCACGAGCCTTGTTTATATGACAAAGAATTGTGAGCCCTGTATCTTACTTAATAACTCTACGACTGACACTCAAATTTTGATCGATCATTAGAAATGCATTTCTAAAGCACTATAAACACTAAAAATAGACGAATGGAATTTGTCCAAAATCGTGACTAAAATGTGATTAGTAATAACAAATTTTACCTTACATGTAAAACATTAAAAAGGCTACCATCTAGTTTTTACTGGGGGGTCATCTAAAAATATCAAAATGCACAACATTTTGCTATAGATTTGGATTATTACAGATGCAGACCGGTTCAATGGATTCTTTAAAAAATTAAGACAACTAAGCATGAGGATAGCATAATTCCATGTGTAAATAAAGAGTGGGGAATAAGATGAAGCAAATGCCCATTTGGTTTAGTCTTAAAATACAATTTCAAATTTATTATTTTTTTTCCATTTAATATATTTGATATGTTACAAGTTTACAAAAGGACAGTTTCTAACTATTTTCAGATTGGAATATTTACAAATGATATGAAAAAAAATCTGTATTGATGGTATCGAACCCACAACTTGAAAACCCTTGGAAATCGTACTTTTTCTTGTATAAATTTCTTATAACGTACTCCTACAAAGCTTCATTTTAACATTTTAAATAATACAGAAAAAAAATCTTAAAAAGGTATATATTGCATTTAATAGATTGCGCAAAAACATGCGCAATGAAAACTAAAGTCGGCCACCACAAGTTGTATCACATTCTTCCAATATCAAATTGATGCTCTTTGTACTTTTTTTATTTATTGACAATTTACATTTTTATTAACCTAAATTTCAACCTTAGAGAGTTAAGCTGCTAAAATTAACATATTACTTACCAAGCTGCACTGGGCATGTACATTAGCAAGAAAGACTACTAGTATATAAATAGTGCCTGTTTGGGAGGGTAGCAGTTGAAATTGACACCCCGAGAAAACCATTGTCAACCGACGCGAAGCGGAGGTTGACAATGGTTTTCGAGGGGTGTCAATTTCAACTGCTACCCTCCCAAACAGGCACTATTTATTTTATTATACTGAATGTCTTAATTTTATGGCAATTTTTTCTGCTTTTATATAGAAAAGACGTGAGTTCTACGGCGAACCGTACGCGCATAATTTACGCGCATGTAACAATTTGTTCTATCGGCCCGTTGCCAAGTGTGTTGCTAACGCTGAGGGTATTAGAACGGATTGTCAACTTCGTCTAAACCAATCAGATTTCAGTATTTAACATGAAAGTATAATAATACTTTATATGTGTTAAAACACAAGAAATAAGACTGTAAATGGATACAATTTTATTTGTATGTACAACAACTTATTCTGTGTTTTTCAATGTACATGTATTTTCCTCAAATGTCCACTGTATAAACAATCATTTCATCCTTGTATTTACCTGAAATAAAGCATAAGCATGTACATTGTTTATTTGTGATTTATAGGAGGATGTATTGTAACAGAAAAAACCCTCAAACAAGTACCATCTCATCAGCTTATCACTACCGGTAATAATAAAAAAAAATGTAGCAATAAGTCAAATGGTCACCTGTTGAGAGTTTCCATAGCCAAGGGTTTACAATCCACTCAAATAAAAGGGGAATGGAGTGAATTGGGAAAAAAAACATGGCTAATGAAGAAACCTATGAACTACTCGGTGCCGGTTGGGGAGGACCGGTTTGAATAGAAATGGTAATTTAAATATATTTTATCGATAATTCAAATGGATTGGGTAACAGGCAAAGCCTATGTAAACCTTCTCCAAAATAGAAATGATCTCGATTAGCCAAGAACATGTTGGAAGACCACACCATACCAAACATTACGAACAAAACGTCTAAGTGTTCATTGCTTTACTTAAAATCTACTGTTCATTTCGCCATCGATATTGTTTTAAATATTTGGCAATCTGTATAAAAACTATTTCGACATAATTTTTCAATGCTGTAAGTGAATCAGCATTGCTATCGACAACCAACAACAATCCGAAAGCTCTGGGGGAAATTCAACAGCATCCGAAATGTTCATGATATCCAGCAAAGGTCCAGATTTCTGGTAACAACCAAGGTCAAGATCGCTCTATCCTTTTAAACTACTAGAGAGAGAGTTGGATGAAAATCAGCCATCTCAATACAAATGTGTTTATTCCATATGATAAATACATTACATTGGGTGAACGCTTAGAACTTCGGTTCCATGTAGAGAATGATGACTCTCCCCCTTCTAGTTGCCAATTGTGTTGAGTTATTGACCAGGCCTTATTAGTTGGTGACCACTTGCCCCAAATATTACTGTCACTTTATTGACCTGTCTTACTGTCACTTACCCATCGTGTTCAGCTGTTGACCAGGCCCCACCAGACAGTTGGTGATTTCACATTTCTGGTGGATGACACTCTTTCTGCTGATGATGCTTCCCTTTATATCACACCTGTAACACAATTAAATAACTGTGTCAAGGTAAGATCAAGAAGACTGGACTGAGATTGGATCCACATCACACTGTTAACTGTTGAGTGTATATTTTATTATTGAAGCAGAGACATGTGAACCCTTGATTCCTCATTGTACCTTCAACACTTGATCAAGAATATTTATTCTGTATCAGCGATACAGCCTCCATTGTATATACACGTATATTCACAAGTCAACCAATACAGATAAGCTGGTGTACATTTTTTGTACATTTGCTTAAAATATAAAATAAGATATCATTACATTTCAAGACGCTTTGAGTATTATTAAATTCTTCTTGGCCTTCTAATGTTTTAGGGTTTAATTTCGGGGTTAGGGTGGGAGGGGTGATGGGGTTGGGGTGAGGGTTGTGGTATAGAACTTTTGGTACATTGACTCACCCATCCTCAACAATGACATTATCCAGCAAGGTGGAGTTAACAATTTGTACGTGGTCCCCGATTTTACAATTTCGCCCAATCACTGAGCGTTTTATGGACACTTTTTCTCCAATATCCGTTCCTTCAGCAACCACACAATCTGCACCAACCTAGTGAATGTTAAAATGAGTTAGACGTGAGGGTCTTAGAATATGTCTGATGTCAACAGAGCACGATTTGGTAATTTCTAACAGTACATTGCCATGTCAAGATCTATCCTAAACTTACCTGTGATTTTTTCTGTAGGACGACGGAGGGGTGAAGGTGAGGAGCCTCAATCCCTGTGTGGGTGAATATCTTCTGTATCTGTGAAAAGAACGCAATTATCACCAACCAGAGGACACCACTTTAAGTATTTAACAAGACACCCGAATGAATACTAGTGCTGTCATCTTTTCTGTACAGCAGAAAGAAGAACGAAAGTATAATGTCCAACCACTTAATGTCATGATACATCACATAAAAGACAGGTCATCTGCCATCTCAAAACTGACAGACAATACGCCACCTATTTCTATCATAAAAGTTTAGTAGCTCGTTGTAAAAAATCATCGTGAAGCTGTGCTCTTAGAAGACATGCTGTCATTCTAACAGGTTTTGAACAACACACCGTCTTACTATCACAACTTTGCATAACATACCGTCTTCTAACACAACTTTGCACAACACGTCGTTGGGATAATGCAAATATACAAATCTTGCCGTCTCGTTGCAACACAATACACTAGTGCTCTAACACATCAAAATTGTGACTGCAAGTTATGTAAGTTGTGTAAGCAGAATGGCGAGAAATGTCGAGAGTTGTGTTAGCGTAACAGCTATTTTGTGGAGGTCCAACTCAATCTGAATGCGCTATTTGGCTTTTGCAATGGCCCCCTTTTGATAACATATCCTTATAATATTCTTTATTAACATTCTGAACATTGTTTCTTGTTTTAAAGTAAAGTATAGGAATGTGTGGGTAAAAAATCTTTCAAAAAAAAAAAAAGGCGACATATTTAAGAATTCTTCGTATTTTCTATAAATTATTTTGAGTGAGAGGCTGAAATTATATAAATATATTAGTTTTTATTTTGGGTTAGAAAATAATGAGGCAAGCGAATACAAGCTATATCAAAAAGTGTGATTACAAAGATCGAGTACTTTAGTTTAAACTGTATTAAATGGTTCTAAATTAAATTTTTCATGCAGCCTCATACAAAAGGCCAATGGGCATTAATGGTCGATCAAAGTATCCTAGGTTTTATATGATTTGGATGATTTATCATACCTCTGTGAATTTTTACTTGCTTGTAAAATTACAATAAACCAACCTGCTTTTTCATAAACAAGCCTGCTATTTCATGAAAAAAATGCATAGCAAGAAATAGTGAAACAGTTTATGCTATTAACCTAATTGTGAAAAATCACTGGCAAACAGGATAATTACGTTAATTGTATTTTAATGTCCAATCGAATTATCTTTTAATACAATCAAGTATGGGGCAAGTAGAGAATCAATTTACAGTCCTGAATAAATTTTCCACAACATGACTAATGCATTTGTCCAGCAGTAGAGGTTTAATATCCTCTTTAGTCAGGCAAACTGACTGTATGGTTAGAATGAGCATGTAAGTCACAAAATGAAAGTACAAAAATCCTCAGGTAAGAAAATTTCCACATCTAAAAATGGAATAAATGTTGCAATTAACCTTCAAAATGGAGTCTTTTTCACCAGGAATGTAAGTATAAATTACAATTCTAACTAATAAAATTAAATAAATTCATCATTCAGGCGACATGTAATACCATAAATCAGTGGTAAAATGTTTAATTTTTCTTTGAAAATGATAGAAATTAATTTATTTGGATAAATCACATTTTGCATTAAAAGTAATATGTAATTTGAAACTGCATTTTAATGAACTTAAATTAAGTGGATCAATTTAAAGAAATCCACAAAAATTGATATTTAACGAATATTTGATAAGATCACAGAACTTGAATCAACATCTTACAAAGAAGATACAAAACAACCCAATAATTATGTCATTATCATTAATTCAAATTCTGACTAGTTCTAGCATTATATTCATTATCTATCAACAGTAACAGAGTAATGACAATGACATTAACCTTTTACTTCAAAAGAATTGACAAGTGCAAGTTTTGTTACACTTTTCACATTTCAACTGATCACATTTCTTGTTTTCAAGAAACCTATAATGATTTGAATAAATAAAAATACTACATATATCTTAATAATGACAGGTGTGAAAAAATGGCACACATGTCGGAGTCCGTGTTTGTGGTACTGTGTCAGATAGTGGGGACCTCACAACAGGTGGCCCTCAGGAGAGAGACAAGGGACATCATGGAGATGGTGGGGAGACGAGTGACACCTAATGATGGGGTCATGCAGATGCTGAGTGGAAGTGATAGAGAAGGATTCAGACTGGTGGGATCAGATGTGGACTATATGTTATGGTTAAACGACCACCGAGTGATCATGGACATGTCTCAGTCTGAGTATTACAACACAACCAATACAACCTTGATTTTCTCTGACAGTTCTGAGAGTCCACCAGGATTCATTTTACTTCAGTTACTGACACCAACAAGATGCAGAGAAGTCCAATCAGCATTAGTCAGAATAAAGGACAGAGTCTTTATATCTAGTTCTTTATACAGGCATGTAACATGTTCATTATTAATTCCTAATTCTACTGCACATGGGCCTTGTGGTAGTGGTGTATATGAAGGAGTACTAGAATATGACAATGCCTGGAGTTTTGTTAGTGACTTTTGGCCTCTGTCTGCCTCCTCATGGATAGACAGATGTCACTCATGGCCTGATCCTGAAGTTGTCAATGACATTGTAAGAAATGGATGTCACTTTGTAGCAATAGGACACCCATTTGGACCCCATGAAAACCATGAATGGAGGACTTCTTTTTCTCAGGCAGAGAACAGGTGTGTGTATGCAATGAACCATTGTCAGTTTTTGACTTACGGATTGTTAAAGCTATTTTTAAAAGAAGTTATAAATCAACAATCAGAAGAAACCAATAAACTGTTGTGTTCTTATCACATGAAGACAACCATTTTCTGGGTGATTCAACAGAACACACTATCTCACTGGTGTCCACAAAATCTCCTGGCCGGTTTCTGGGTCTGCCTTAAACTTCTTCTTAAATGGGTGTATGAGGGAGTTTGTCCCAACTTTTTCATCCCACAAAACAACCTGTTTCTGACAAAGATCCATGGCTCAGCACAAAACAGATTATTCCTACAGTTACATGAATTGTACAAGAAAGGTCTGACCTGTCTGTTACAGAGTTCCTCTATCAGGTCCTACATCATTGATGTCCTGTACAATCCTAGACTTTCTGTGTGTACAGATGAAAGACTAATCCAGTCTGAAGTAGAGTTTGATTTAGAATGTTTACGGGAGATAGGTCAAAATGATTTCATAGACAAACCTGACTTGTGCCACTGTATTAATCACCTACACTTAGTAGAATGGTTGGTAGTTACACCTCTGACACAGATTCAAGTTTTTGGTTTACTGAGACTTACAGCCACCATCCTTCAGAAAACCGCTTTTATATTACACATGTACACTAACACCAGAACAAACAAACAAATATGTAATGCAGATAATATGTCCAGTCACATGCTTAAATTAGCAGCCAAATTTGGGTTTGTATCTGACATGTTGTACATTGCCATGTATTATTACAAGACACTCAGATACAGGGAAGCTTTATCTGTTATAGAGATGACAAAGGTCAAGTTAGCACAGCCTTATCTGATGTATAGGAAACATGTAGACAGAGAGAGGTATACCGAGGCTGTAGGGGGACAGTCCTGGTCTACAAAGATGAGACAGGCTCTAGCACGGGATATCTATCTTAGCAACCAAATCTGTTATATCAATGAACTAATACCAGAACAACAGTCTGCTCTACAGAACAGAGATTTTACATTACATATCCCAGTGTTTGTAATGTTACATTTCCTAGAGTTCTTGTGTTACAGACACATTGATACAACATTATCACAAGCAGCTCTAGATGAGCTACAGGTCATAGTCCACCATGATCAGGGACGGTATGTATGTGATTTTTTAAGAGACATCTCCTGGGAGATCCTGGGGATCTGTCAACATATCACAGGGGACATCCAGGCTGCTATTTACTCATATCAACAGTCACTCACACAGAATCCATGGAACAAAATACAAACTGCTACACAAAGGAGAATACAGGATGTGATTCAGTCAACCCAACACCATTGAATGCTTAAATGCAATACACATTGCTCATATAACTGAAAATAATATGGCAACATTAAACAAGAGGCCCAAAGGCCACATCGCTCACCTGAGGAACAATAGCCTTAACTCTGATCAAATTAGCATTACAGTATCAAAATCAAAATATCTTGACAACTAAGTACAGTAGATATTGCTAAAAAAATTTAAAATATCTGCCGATTTTTTTTTCACATATTTTTATGGTAAATACCAAGCCCCTTTTGTTGTTGTACCTGTAAGAAGATTTTTCTCTATTCCTATATAACCCCCCCCCCTCCCACTTTGTGGCCCCACTTTTCTCTAGGGAATCATGGTTTGATCAAACTTTAATCTGCACAACCCATGCTTTCTCACAAGTTACTGCTTTTTGGACTGAAAACTTTCCAAAATATTTTTAAAGATTTTCTCTATATATTCCTATGTAAAAATTCATCCCCCCATTGTGGCCCCACCCTACTCCCCGGGGACCATGATTTAAACAAACTTGAATCTACACTATCTGAGGATGCCTCCACACAAGTCTGAGCTTTTCTGGCATAAAAGTTTTAAAGAAGAAGATTTTTAAAGATTTTCTCTATATATTCCTATGTAAAAATTCATTCCCCATTGTGGCCCCACCCTACCCCTGGGGACCATGATATAAACAAACTTGAATCTACACTATCTATGGATGCTTCCACTCCAATTTGAGCTTTTTTGGCCTGATAGTTTTTGAGAAGAAGATTTTTAAAGATTTTCTCTATATATTCCTATGTAAAAATTCATCCCCCATTGTGGCCCCACCCTACCCCTGGGGACCATGATTTAATCAAATTTGAATCTACACTATCTGAGGATGCTTCCACTCTAATTTGAGCTTTTCTGGCCTAATAATTTTCGAGAAGAAGATTTTTAAAGATTTTCTTTATATATTCCTATGTAAAAATTCATCCCCCCATTGTGGACCCAACCTATCCCCGGGGACCATGATTTAACCAAAATTGAATCTACACTATCTGAGGATGCTTCCACTCCAATTTAAGCTTTCCTGGCCTAATAGTTTTTGAGAAGAAGATTTTTAAAGATTTTCTCTATATATTCCTATGTAAAAATTCATCCCCCCATTGTGGCCCCACCCTACCCCCGGGGACCATGATTTAAACAAACTTGAATCTACACTATCTGAGGATGCTTCTGCTCAAATTTGAGTTTTTCTGGTCTAATAGTTTTTTGAGAGGAAGATTTTTAAAGATTTTCTCTATATATTTCTATGTAAAAATTCATCCCCCCATTGTGGCCCCACCCTACCCCCGGGGACCATGATTTAAACAAACTTGAATCTACACTATCTGAGGATGCTTCCACTCTAATTTGAGCTTTTCTGGCCTAATAATTTTTGAGAAGAAGATTTTTAAAGATTTTCTCTATATATTCCTATGTAAAAAATCATCCCCCCCCACTGTGGCCCCACCCTACCCCTGGGGACCATGATTTACACAAACTTGAATCTACACTATCTGAGGATGCTTCCACTCTAATTTGAGCTTTTCTGGCCTAATAGTTTTTAAGAAGAAGATTTTTAAAGATTTTCTTTATATATTCCTATGTAAAAATTCATCCCCCCATTGTGGACCCAACCTATCCCCGGGGACCATGAATTAACCAAACTTGAATCTACACTATATGAGGATGCTTCCACTCCAATTTGAGCTTTCCTGGCCTAATAGTTTTTAAGAAGAAGATTTTTAAAGATTTTCTCTATATATTTCTATGTAAAAATTCATCCCCACATTGTGGCCCCACTCTACCCCCGGGGACCATGATTTGAACAAACTTGAATCTACACTACCTGAGGATGCTTTCATACAAGTTACAGCTTTTCTGGCCTAATAGTTTTTGAGAAGAAGATTTTTGAAAAATACCTACAAATTTCAATAATTCTAAATTATCTCCCCTTTAAAGAGGGTGTGGCCCTTCATTTGATCAAACTTGAATCCCCTTCACCCAGTGATGCTTTGTGCCAAGTTTGGTTGAAATCTGCCCAGTGGTTCTGGAGAAGAAGATGAAAATGTGAAAAGTTAACAACGCCAACGCCAACGACGACAGACAACGGACAAATTTTGATCAGAAAAGCTCACTTGAGCTTTCAGCTCAGGTGAGCTAAAAACTAGGTCTTCTAAAAACAAATTCACATAACATGTAGCATTAAATTATAATTGTGAAAATTAAAAGCCTTTATATCTACAATGTAGTTTAGTTTATATAAAGAGATTGCTACTGGACTTGAAAGTAAATATGTTGTCGAATTCGGCAAAAATTTAGAGACCACCTTTAACCTAAATGTCCAAGTTTTAGTGTAAAATTGTAAATTTTGTGTCCATGCAACAAACGATGTTGTAATGTTTTGATTGTTAACAAATTTGAAAACAGTACATATTTGTGGCTTATTTGTATTACTCCACCTTATGCCCTAAACATCTTGTTATTCATACATATATAAAGTTTAAATTGGCATACTTCTCTTTTACTATTTCAATGTATATCAATAAATATGCATACACCTACATGTGTTGATCGCTGAATGTCAGCAGGTATTAATAATACTGAAAATGCAATCCCCAGGGGACGCAACATTTCTCGACCCACAGTGGAAAGTCATAACATGATATCATCTTAATACTGGTATAAGAATTGCAAACATTTTAAGTCAGCTGGATGGTCGTGTCCAATATAAGACAATATTAATCTCCTTTAGAAGGAGAGCTTTGTATAAATATATAGAAAATTCAATTTTTAAAACTATAAATTTTTTTCTTTACTACCCCCCAGGGATCAAACGTTGAACAAACTTGAATCTAGCATACATGTGATATGTACCGGCGGTACGCAAAATGTACCGTTTTTTCGACCCCATTCACGGTGTACCGGCGGGACACCAAAATTCACAGAATATGAAAATTTGTGCAGTATTTCGAACTTCTCGCTAAATGCCGCCATTTTCCTCTCATTCTCGCTCGCGAGACACTGGTATACATCACCTGTGTTTGACACGTGACCTACCGATAACTGTAAATCGTCGCGTGTGAAGGTGTGAACTGCTAATTGGGATAATCGTCCGTATCAAAATGCCCCTGTAGGTACAATGTACTTTGTTTTTAAAGGGATATTTAATTATAACTGGTTGAAAATATTTCGTAACTTGATTGAAAAACTTTTTGCCAACTTTTGAAATATACATCAATCTAAACCAGCTCTCCGTACGTAATACGATGAATAAACGTGTTTATTATCATGCTTACGCTCAAATAAAGGATTTTTTATATGCAGAAATTTAAGGTTGCATTTGCTGCTGTTATTTATATTGCTAGTGTATATATCAGTAATATATTCATGAACAAGATGTAAATTGGAGACAACGACTCTCACTTTATACTATATAAAGTTGGTAAACAAACTATCATCTAAACTTGCTCAATTCATATGATTCGTGTGAAAAAATTGTGATTATAAAACACAATATGAAAATTTAAAGCATAGAAAACTTTAGTACTTTAGAACTAAAACTTTAGAAATAAGGTGCTTTATCAAAAGAATTTTAATCGATATTTTGTACTGTTTTTTGATGGGCAGTGTACAGTTTTTTCACCCAAATTCCAGTCTTTTGTATAGTTTTGTGGTCTTCAACTTATCACATGTATGATCTAAATTACCTGAAGATTTTTCCACATACCGTAGGCTCCAACGTTTTTGGCCAATGGTTTTTGAGAAGAAGGTTTTTAAAGATTTCCCTCACAAATTCCTATGTAAAATTTTGACCCCAGTTGTGGCCCCCACCCTATCCCTGGGATCATGATTTGAACAAACCTAAATGTACAGTATCTGAAGATGCTTTCAACATTTCTGGCCAAATGGTTTTCCAGAAGGAGTTTTTTTCTAGAAGATTTTCTTTACATACTCCTATGTAAAAATCCAGCCCCCATTGTGGCCCAACCCTACTCCTGGGGATCATGATTTGAACAAACTTGAATGCACACTACCTTAGAAAGCTCCCTTTTCAATTTTAGCTTTATTAGCCATATGGTATTGAGAAGATTTTTTTTTTTTAAATGTCATTAAATTTTAATTGTTTCCTAATCATTTCCTCTTTAAGTAGGGCGTGGGCCTTCATTGAAACAAACTTGAATCCCCTTGACCCAGGGATGCTTACTCCCATGTCTGCTTGAAATTGGCCAAGTGGTTCAGGAGAAGAAGATGGGAATGCAAAAAATTAAGACAACATCTACAATGCCAAGACAGACAACGGAGAAATTTTGATTAGAAAAGCTCATTTGAGCCTCTAGCTCAGGAGACCTAAAAATGGTGAAGACCTCATAAGTTGTCAGAACTTGCCTCTGAACCTTTTGTACGAGGGTCAATCAAAAAATACGAAGACAATGTGGCTGTCTACCATATATTTTTCCTTAAAGTCAAAACTAACAGATTAATTTATGCAACAACATTTATTTTATTGATATACGAAGTTTCATTCCATTTGATAAAAAGGAATTTTTGTTACCCGATTTTAAAATCAACATGTTTTGTCACCACGGTGCAGGGTAACGTTGAAAACATGACGTCAAGATGACGCAAGCACAGTTAATAGAAATATCCAATGTTTATATCACCCTGAGTCTTTTGTGCTTTTCACCATATAATTTAAATGATTGACACTATATCACTTGACATCTTATTTGTTCCCAATTGTTCGAAAATCATTTGTTTGTTCCTCAAAGTTTTCTTATTTTTTACCACACATCTTTTCGTTTACAGTAAGACAATCCCTGAATGTCAGATGATGTTGTTTATATTTAAGGATATTCTATTCTCTTTTGTACTGATTGATGTTCAAAATACATTTACCACAACCCGCACAAAATGTGTTAGAGTTAAACACAAATGTGAAAATGATTTTTGACTTATTTATCCCATCACTGAGCATTTTCACAGATTTTATCGGCTTTTCCCGAGTTAGTTTCATACTGTTCATACTTTTGGTTGCGCCGTGACAATTTTAAAGAGGACTATATGTCTTTAGTTACTGATATCTGTTCAACAACTCTATATATCCCGTCATTATTTGGTACATAGAATACCATATCAATTTTTAATTTTAGGTTTCAATTTTAGTTGGTTTGAAGCCAAATTTATGGAGATATTACTTTAAATATAACATGGTTTATTGTTTACGGAATACAAAGTTTGACCTTGCGCCATGACCTCATTTTTGCAGAATAAGATTCTAAATAATTCTTAGAAATGAAGAAATATATAAACTTCTTTTATTTCAAATTGTTTGAAACAGTTGCTAAATTATATCTACTAAATTAAGTAATCCCTGAATATTATTTTTAAATTCAAAATAAACCCCTCACCTAACAAAAATGCATATATTTTTTTTTATTTGTGTTGTTTATGGTTCTCCTTCATTGATCACACATACATTTAGGTACTATAGATTAAAAAAAATCCTTTAAACAAAGTATGATTCTGTATGTACTTACATGTAACTTGAGATCAACTTTTCTTATTGTTTTGCTGGAGATTAATGTTTATAAAAATTGAGTCGGATGGTCAATTTTAATAAAACAGATATTTTATATGGATTTTATGCAGTCAACTTAATACGGAAAACTCAAAATGAAGTATGATTTTTTTTTTCAGATATCATTCTAATTTTGTTATTGACCCTTCATTTAGAAAATTGGTATCAATTATACTTACTATTTAAAACAAATATAAAGACAAATACATTAGTTGACTACTTTCAAATAAATAAAAATTATGTTTTTTTATCACATATTTCATTAAATTACAATTCATTACAATTTGACTCACCTAATTCTTAAAAAAATTTGAATGCTAGTTAAAAATATCTTAGAAGTTAAAATTTTTTCTGATATTTTTTCTCTATTCAAATAGAATATATTTGTATATCAAAAGTATGATTATATTTAATTCTTTATATTGTATACTGCTGATAAACACTCTGTTTCTTATTATCAATTTGATTTAAAATTCACATGGGTCCAAATGACGCGGGCCGAAAAGAACAGGGGTAGAAATAAGAAAGCACCCATTCCTGTTGTTTACGAAGTGAAAGTAGAGGGTTTAGAATTACTTTTGGTGTAGATATATCACCGTTGTAGGAAGTTTTGTTTCTAAAAGATCAACATCTGTGCATTGTTAACATTCGATTTGGAAACAAAATAATCTGTTTTGCAGGCAGGTATGTTTCAAAAACAAATTGAGTATGTAGGCATGTTCTTCGGTAAAAGTGTATTCATCCGCCGAAACACAGACATATTGTTTACAATAAAATATTAACATTATCAAAGACCTCAACAATTTTTGTATCTGCCAACTTGTATTGTTGACGTGCAGTTCTGCTCAAAATGGAAGTATGTCATCTTTTTTTCTTCGAACACATAAGAAAACTTTGCACTCATTTGAGTTGTTTGGCTCCTTAGAATTGGCAACTTCCGGCCGTACGATCCCTAGATGGCTTTCGAGCTTTGCTCGACGCCATAATAATATGACGTTAAATAACATAGCTTTGGCAAAAGTCTTCGTATTTTTTGATTGACCCTCGTATTTTTGGAAATACATGTACAATAAAATGTGTTCAAATCAAATCAAATCAGAGCAAAAAATGCTTGCAACCAAATAAACAGGCTGGAATTCAGAGCTCAATTGACTACTTAGAAGCCAGGTTGGACAAATTTTATAAGAAAAGTATACTGTACAACTTTATGGTAATAGCTTGAAGCCAAAAATGCCTCTGAACTGATGAAGTTTATAAATACATAATTGAAGAGGGTTCAGCTGATGTGTCTGAATATAGAAAAAGCTCATTATAAAAGTAAACTAACCTGTCGATTAGCTTCACTGTAGGATGAGACAGTGTTTGTTCTAAGACACAAACCTCCATCTTGAATATAACCATAACAACGGATTTTGTCACCATGGTAACAGTCTGCCATGTCTCCATGATGATCATTCCATGATGACATGTCACGAATATCTGCAGCGTACTCATCTTCAGTGGAAAACTTGAGTATGTCTGTGGAGAACAGAACAGCTCTTGTTTGTGAGAGAATGAATTTGATAACAAAATTAATTATAAAGGAGACTGAATCAACAAAGTACCCATCTGATTTACCTTAAAATTTCAAATATGGTATTTAAGACTAGAAACTTATCTAATAAAAAAAATGGTATCTTAAAAATTTCCCTATTAACGAGGTTTTGATCCAAAAGTAATGTCACAGATGCAATAAAATCATAAAAAATTTTGCATAAAGAAACAAAATTATATGAGATATTTTGAGATATCCACCTATTTCAATTCAGATTTGAAAATGTTAATTAAGTGTATTATGGTAATCACTTCTGAAGATAATATATTTTATTGAGCTTAAGATAGGATAGTTGCTGTATGTTAGCGACATCATTTCTAGACCCTTTGTGCTCTTGTAAAACTTCATACATGTAATTTAGTCCTTTATAAAAGATTGACCATGATGCTCTATTCACATTTTTTATCATTTTTTTTTCATTGAGTAAATAATTACTCTTTTTGTGACAGATGGAGTAGTACAGTGTATATTGGGTTATTTAATGTGCAATCAGTTTTATTGATAACTCTTGGAAGAGTCATGGACTTAGCTTTATAATAAAGCTGATGACATAAGAACCTGACTTTAATTTTCCTTCAGAGCATCTGTCTTCTGACTATCTTATTTATTTTAATATTAACATGAATTATGCTTTTATATTATATTGGAACCACATTAAGGGTACCCTGTTCAACTGCTCTCACTTTAAGGTTGATATACAGGGCTGTCACTCCCCTCAAATTTGAACCGAATATCGGACCCATTCCCAATGGCAAAAAGCTGCAGATTTTCCCAATTTCAGGATAAAAATTCCCAAATGCATAATTATTTACAACTTGCGAATTGCACAAGCTGCTTGCTTTTTGGTCAGTAGATTAACCGTAATTGATTAAAGCTGACTTAATTATATCATGAATGATCAAGTAATGGGGATGACACTGATGATTATTTTAATTAAAAGGTTCTCACAACTGGACTTAACCCCTGTGGTGACCTAACAAGCCCAACTATACGGCACCTGCACTGCGCGGCATGAGTGATGCATTTTAAAGTGCTCAGAAATTTACTAACGATGGTTATAAATTATTGTGATCACAGTATCATTGGTTGATATATTGTAATTAGATAATAAGCCTTCCAAGTAAATTCTTTGGCTATCATGGTTATCAAAAAATCATTTAGACTTAATTCGTAAACGGATCTTTTCTATTACGGCTGTAATTGGGTCACAGGGTTTTACTAGTACCCGTAAATACACAAGATGTCAGTAACATACATGTATTACACAGAATTTTGCTTGTAAGATATTTCAAATATTTAATCTATTAAATGAAAAATAATAATTCCACATCATATAGATTTGCTTCCCTTTTCCAAATTTGATGATTATCTTTTATTATTTGCTATTTTTGAAGAAATGTTTTTTTTTTTTTATATATACGCCTGTGGGTTACCTTGATTGAAAAAAATATTAAACCAACATTATCAATCACGTCAAAAAAATTAAGACTTTTTATTTTCCTGACCACTGTAAAATTTCAAATCAAAAATTTAAATTTGTAAATCAATAGTTATAAATAATTTTTTTTAAAAATTGAACTCTTCATAATTCTGAAAATTTCCTTATTTTTTTTCAGTTTGTCTTCTTTTTACTCTTGGTTAGTTCTCAGAACAATATGTGAGCTGTAAAACTTTAATTTTAAGAAGTGAACAGCAGATTAAGCTATTAAATACAGAAGTCATTTTGATGATATATTAAAGTACCGGTATCTTAAATTTTCCCAATTTGACAAAAAATGTCGATAATTTTCCCAATGGAGAAGGACCCGGTCCCTGTACCAAAAAGTGCTGTGACAGCCCTGATATATCAATTCCTAAACATGATTTATTTCTATCTATCGAAGCGAAAAGCAGTTCCATAGCTTAATATTTACCCTGCACATACAAGTCCAAAATTGGTTTGATAACTACCCAATTTCTGATTGCATAATTCATGTACCTTATTAGCTTAACATACATGTACCTAATATTCATTATTTTAGATATCTGACTGGTTTGGAACCTACCCAATTTTTAATTCTCGGAAATCACAGACCTGTTTGGTATATACCCATTTTCTGATTCTCTGATATCACAGACTGGTTTGGTACCTACCCATTTTCTGATTCTCTGATATCAGACTGGTTTGGTACCTACCCATTTTCTGATTCTCTGATATCACAGACTGGCTTGGTACCTAACCATTTTCTGATTCTCTGATATCACAGACTGGTTGGTACCTACCCATTTTCTGATTCTCTGATATCACAGACTGGTTTGGTACCTACCCATTTTCTGATTCTCTGATATCACAGACTGGTTTGGTACCTACCCATTTTCTGATTCTCTGATATCACAGACTGGTTTGGTACCTACCCATTTTCTGATTCTCTGATATCACAGACTGGTTTGGTTGTGGAAGCCTGTCCTTGACCTTGGTCTTGCTGAATTGTTTTCTGACTAGGTGTGGTACTAATTCTGTTCTTATGTATGCTATAGACCTATATTTGTAAATGAATGTAAAAAAAAGCATTTCACCATTGCAGATCTGAAAAAACAAAGGATTTTTTAAGAAAAAGAATGTATTGATGTTAATTACTTATTAATAAAACGTTTTATGGTTAGTTGACATACTCATTTTCAACTAGGTAATCCACGACCCACTTTTTCATCAGATAGAGATGGCAGTCTGTGAGTCCAGACTTGACACACATGTATGGATGTCTATAATAGAAAGTACAGCTAAAACTTTACACAATGGACGTCTATCATAGAAATTACAGCTAAAACTTTACACAATGGACGTCTATAATAGAAAGTACAGCTTAAACTTTACACAATGGACGTCTACCATAGAAAGTAAAGCTAAAACTTTATACAATGGATGTCTATAATAGAAAGTACAGCTTAAACTTTATACAATGAACGTCTATCATAGAAAGTACAGCTTAAACTTTACACAATGGACGTCTATCATAGAAAGTACAGCTAAAACTTTACACAATGGACGTCTACCATAGAAAGTACAGCTAAAACTTTACACAATGGATGTCTACCATAGAGAACACAGCTAAAACTTTATACAAAAAAATTATCTAATTTCTTAAAAGTCAAACTTTTGGAATCTTGTAATCCTATACTGACAAAGTTAAGACTTTTTTATGTAAACTATAAATCATTCAACATATAAGAACTTACTTTTTAAAGATAGATTTTTTAACACTGATATTTTCAGCAACATCAGCTTCTGATTGTGTGAATAGAATTCTCTCCCCTTTCTCATCAAACCCGAAAAAGTCCTTCTCTAAAGACCAAGAGATGAAAACAATACAATTAGTTTGTACAAACGTAACAATAAAAGGCCTGAAATATTAACGAGGCATCAAGTTAACATTTTTTGTAATAAAGACATTTCTAAAATTTCTGCACAAATTGTCATATACATGTATCATGTAATATCAGGATGGGAAAAAATAAATGAATTATGCATCATGTAATTTAATTTAAATATATTCAAATGTAGTTTTTTATTTATTTCATTTCCCATTTTGAATCAAGATTATGGTGTGGTTGTTTACAAACAACCCAAGCCACGGCGATCTTCTGACATTTCGGTGTCTGTCAACTTTTCTATAAAGCTGCAACATCATACTCACTTTATCAGCTATAGATATCTTTTTATGCCAATCACATGAATTCGAATAATTTCACACAATTTCATACAATTTTACTATGGCTGTACATATTTTTTTCTTTTTTTACTTTTAATTCAACATTGTTCTTTTGGTGTTGTGTTGCGGGTTTTTAATTTTTTGAAACAAAGTCAGAAAAGTTAAATTTGTACATGTATTATTTAATATTTTCAGACACAGTCTCAAAAAAAATTGTAAGTGATAAACTTGTATTTTATTTTAGTAATTTTTACACAATTTGCCATTTCTTCACAATTCAACATATCATAGATTAAGCAAACTTTTGTGATGAATTCTCAATAACCAGGAAGACACATTTGTTTTTTGTGTGCATATTGAATTCAGTTTAATAAATAAAAATTAAAGTCTTTTGAATCTTTTGATACTTATTTCTTTTGTCAATTTAGATGGAAGTGCAGAAGAAATATCTACATCATTGCTAAAAGACTGTTGAGCATAGCCTTCACAATGTACAAGAGTGCAATTTTTCAGAGTGACCTTACTTTCTCTATTAACGTTTGACTCTATCTTACCCAGTGGTTTCTTTGAGCGAGCCCCTGGGGCAACAGACTCGTAGAACTGGGAGGGGAGGGACGAGAGAAGCATGGTCAGTGAGGCATCATGGGTACGGTGGAGATTGGCAATGTTGTGGAGGGAAATGTCTGTGATTAGGTCACATGGAATGATCAGCAAATCTGTCTGAAAATATAAATGAAGAAGTTAGTTAAATGAGTTACAAAGAGATGCTAAACTTTAAATGTACAAAATCGCATAACAAAATCTTCTTGTCATATATGCATGTACAGGTGAACTTCGATATCTCGAACACTGATATCTCGAATACAATGGATATGTCGAAGTGATTTGTAAGTCCCAACCACTTATTTTTAAGTATTTTACCCTTGATATCTCAAGGTTTTTAAACAATCCTATCTAGTTTGAGATAACGAAGTTTGAGTGTACATCTGGGTACAGATACAAAAAATATTCAATCACATATTGTACAAACATGAATCTATTCACATTAAGAAATATATAAGACCATACATATCTTTACAAAATGCTGGTGGTAAGTAAACGCATTACTTAAAATATAACATGTATAATTTACATGTAGATTATTCTGAACTGCTGACAATCTTCAAAGCTGCTTGATCCAATTTTTTACAGTATCAAATAATTTTCCATACAACTTTTTAAAATTCCCTTTAAAAAGTTATAGACTTTCACTTATTAACACCTGCAGAATCAGTCTCCTTTCAAAGATAGATTATTTGAAGTGAATAAAAATACTTTCAAAAATCAAATACATGTAAAAGCGAATTATGAGCATGTTTAGAAAAGGGAACATTTTGGTTTCCTCTTCCGATTGATTGTCTTTATTCAACCCGCATAATGATATAATGCATATATTGTAAACACAACAAACTTCACTCAGACACTCAATGTTAAAATATACAAAGGTTAATTCTTAATTTTCAAAAACATTCTAGATATCTATCCTTTATTTATAGCAAATGACAAAATGGTAAACAAATTTTGTTAATCATTTTTCCAATATATGAAATGTGGCTTAAATATAACCAGGAACACTACTTTAATGTATATTATTTTACACATACTAAACAAAAACATCATTATAAAGGAGAAATAAGATACAGCATATCTAAAAATAAATATCCTCGGATTTCAGAGCATTCACATACTGGGCTTTCCTGCTACCTTGATTTTGCTTTTAATTTCTCTGAGAACGTCAGCTGTTCCGTCATCAGTGTTTGAGACGGTAACATAGTCCAGGTGAAGCTTCACTGAACATGACTCGGTGAGCACCCTCTGTATCTCTGCCTGGCCATCCATGTCCACGATAATAATTGCCTCTACAAAAGATTTCTCTAGACTATATGATTTTACATGTCCGATAGATTTCTCCATATTATTATTGCCTATACAACAGATTTCTTTATGATTTCACCTTTATAATAGATTTCTTCGCATGATTACTCAGTATTAAATCTAATAAAATGTCAAATAAATCATTCTCTTAACAATTACAGCTTTTAAAAACATTAAAATATATAAACATATTACATGTACATTGCTTTGAGGGCGACAATTACAGAATATTTGTTCCAATTTAAGGGACTGGAAAGCACTGAAGGGTTATGTTGCCCAATGCTTCTTTTATTTCCCACAAGTTGACATGTTTTTATTATCAAGGGAAACAGTCTCCATTATTGCCTATAGATACAATATGGATGATCCAATATCACATTGCATGACAGTGTTATTTTACTCTGTTTTGTAAGCTCAAATCAGATCATTTGGCACACACCTTCAAACCCTGCCTGCTCCAGCATATTTATTGGGTACCAGACCATTGGACGATTTCCAATCAGCAAAGCTGCTTTCGGACATTTTGATGTCAGCTCTGCCAAGCGACTGCCCGGGCCAGCAGCCATAATAATGGGCTGAAACTCCATGTCTGATAAAAAAAAAAATGGTGAACAATAAAGAGCAAAAGGGCAGAAAACTTCCTTTAGGTGTGCTCTATTTTGTTTATCTCAGTTATTGTTTGAAACGGAATAAATCTAATATATACACATTTGAGCACGTGTGTGGTTTTGTCACTTAAAAACAATACCACTGCATCAACCTTGTTTCTACTATTTAAAAAAAAGTATCTGCCATATGCCTGTAGAGTGATGGCACGCCGCTAGCTTTTTTAACCAAAGTCACAAAAGATTAAAGTTAGCATACACATACCTACAGTATATACAGATCGATTACGGCATATAAATTGGTATTATGATACACATGGAGTGTGCAGCTTTTAAAATAGTACAGATTCACGTTTTCAGTCAAATAGTGATGAAATTTGGTGTGATCGGTAGCGAGTAGGTCGTTCTGCTGTTGATTCGTTCCTCGTCGCTCCGCCTTTCTTGTATATGGTATAGAATGTAGCAACACTTTATTAATAGACCTAACTGTTTCTGAGGCATAATTCCCCTTTGTTCAAACAAGGACACGTGCTCTTTATTATTAAGTACAATTTTATATGTTGCATAATTAAATTTATATGATAGGAAAATCTGTTTTGGTTGTAAGTTAGACACTACTTGAGCACGAAGTTTAATTTGCTCTTGATAAAATAATGATGATATTAATATCTAATAAAACATGTTCAGTACCTCTTTCAGTAATGTCAATAAGACGTTTTATAAATTTAAATAAAATAATATTTCTGAAAATAGCATTCATATTTTTTTCAACGAGCAGTACTACTATTTTTAATCATAAAACATTTGAAAAATCTTTTTTTTATTATTTCTTTTTTTTTTTTGGATTGTTGATAATCAGTACAACTAAAGATATTCCCTTTATTATCAAATTATATTCTTCTTATTGTAAATGAGTGAGTTGCTTCAATAACAGTTACTGCAGTTTTCAAAAGACCAAACACTACACCCTCCCCCCTCCGACGAAAAAAAAAAATACATGTAATAATATGTACTGAAAAATAATAAAAATTCCACTTACGTTTTCACGCATATATACCTACATATAAGATATACATTCAACCATTTGAAGCTTAGGCGAAGACAAAATGTTACACTATATAAATGTTCAAAAAGAGGATTAACTATATAAATATTCATCGTCATGATCAGTTTCAGCACCCTATCTGTTTGTATGTACCCAAGAACTCTAAATTTTACAATATTTCAGTATTACTTATATAGTATATGATGCATTACTACACATTGCTTTAATTTCCAATTAACTCTATCTCTCTCTTTCTCTCCTCTCTCTCTCTCTCTCTCTCTCTCTCTCTCTCTCTCTCTCTCTCTCTCTCTCTCTCTCTCTCTCTCTGTACACACTTGTAACCATTATTGAGATAACACGACTTTCATCATTTTAAATCAGCGGGTAAAAAACCCCGGTAGAAGTCGTGTTTTAATAATTCGCCACCGATTGCAGATGACAGAGGTAGAGTCATGAATTAATATCGGGTGACAAGGCTTCGTAAATTGGAATTCTCCCGTCTACTGGGTCTCGGTATTGTGGCTCGATAGCCTTGTCTCAGCTAAGCAAGCCATTCCCAGGCTGCGTTCATCCTCTACCTGACGCCAAAATCAATGGCGACTTAGTGGATGCTAACGGCTGAAGAATTGGAGAGTTACCTGAGACAGGTGAATTGAACCCAAGCATCTCCCCGTTATACCCAATCCTTATTCATTATTGGTCTTTAATGAGTTTGGTCTCTTACTTGTAGTTCATTATTTTCATTTATATTTACTACAAAAAAAAAGAGGAAAAAAATAATTCACTCTAACATAAAAAAAGGAGACGGTAGATTAGTATCAAATACTTAAGAAAGTGTTTACTTTTTTATTTAATTGATAAAACTGTGATTGAGATTTACAGAGAATTTTTTTTTCTTGAACAAACTATATAATCATATAATCCTTTAGGTTCACGAATAACTTCACTCAGCTGATGAGAGAGAGAGAGAGAGAGAGAGAGAGAGAGAACTTGCCACGTTACAAGAGAAACGCTGTCAATGTGACAGCAAACCGGTTTTTCTTTTATGTGAACAGTATCAATGCATAATCCATTTGTCAACCCTGATGAACTCTACCTATCCAGAGAAGGTATTCTATGTGCAATATTTTGCCAAAAAATAATTAAGTTAAACAGCTGGTATTTTTTCATAAATTCTCATAAATAAAAATCCTACCAATATGCACACTTCTGATATATGTACAATTGATCTGCAAAAGAACAACTTCCTATCTTGAAAACTGTAGGAAGAGTTATCCGCAAAATAGGGATACCCTACATATGCAATATTTTGCCAAAAAATGACTAAGTTCAACGGCTGGTATCAAAAATTTTCAGAAATCAAAATCCTACCAATATGCACACCTCTGATATATGTACAATTGATCTGCAAAAGAACAACTTTTTTCCTATCTTGAAAACTGTAAGAGGAACTCTCCGTACAATAAGGGTACCCTTTTGGCAGCCGCCCACCCACCCGCCATTTTATTTTAACATTTCAATAATCATACGGTTTTTTCCTTTGGAACTAACGGTATACTTTGATAATACGTATTCATTGAGAAAAATGAATTATTTAGAATGCTTTTCATTAGCTGTTTCCATAAACGCAACAGCGTTTAAGAACATTACAATTCACTTTACATCGTTATAAGAAGTATGACCAGTCTCGTCTTATTATGTTCAAAACACAAGAACTCTGAAAGAAATGCAAAGTAGAGTTCTAGGATTCATTTTTGTCCATAAACTAGAAAACGATTATTTAGACGAAGTCTCAATGAAGAATCACTGGTGTCGTAACTGATTTTTAAATAAAATATACATTATGACTAATTTGTATAAAACATGTACAACATAACAATTTTATTATATCAGAAAGGAAAGCCCAAAATAAATTGATGATAAGCTATGTTGTAAATAGTACAATACTAGTATTATAATTTATTTTAGATAATATCTAAAAAAAATATTTAGTCGTCTGCTGTTTGATGCACGTGATCGAGTTTTTTTTCTTGAGAGCGCGAGACGTCGTGTTTCGGATTTTTTTTTTCAATGTGGCGTTTGGTTACAAGCGTAGGACTGTCTTCTTTTTTATTTTGTCCACATCGAAAGATCAATACCTATAACTACACCATTAACTATCTCATTAAATGTACAATTACCCGTAAAAAGAATTTATAAAGGAGAAGCGAAATCTGAGGAGAATACGTTGTACACGGACCGTAACTATTCAGGGTATGTCATCACTCGCGCACACGTGCATCAGGTGACGGAAGCCATAGGGTTCCAAAATCTTGTAATTGGTGGCACATTTTATGAGCTGAAGTAAACCAGCATAGTTTAAGTCTTGGTCGTAATCTTCTTTACTTCAAGACATGCGACACTCGACAAGAAATTCTAGAAAAAAAACTCGGCATAGCCTTCAGTAATCGGGGGTATTAAGTCACCGTGTAATTTGTCCTCATGGTATAGGTAATATCGAAGGATATGGAAAGTCGGGTATCGTATTTCAATTCATGATGATTGTTATTGGGAACAATACATCAGAAAACTGGCGTTCTGTTTCATTCATTTCCAATAAGCTGTTAGAGAATGAGAGAGCGCAGACTCCACACCAAGCCACACCCTGCTCACCGACACAACAGACGACACTTAGGACCGCCGTGATCGACAGCAAACCGCCATCACTCTTCATCAGCACGAGGCACCACGCGCCAGGCCAAGACCGCGTGTGGGTCCCCGCCACCATCAGTCGACCACAGTCCTGCCACCCTGAGCCGAGCTACTGGCGAGTATTCTTGGGTAAATATACACTCTAAAGCTGTTATTGCTTGAGAATACACGTAAATATTTCGGCAAGACCAGCTTTGACAGTCCCTGTACACCAATATACACGTGGAGCCCAGAGACTGGAGAGGGGGGACCCTTCTCTTCTGACGTCATCAGTTCTCAGTGAGTACGAAGTCGTTGTGTTTGTGTTGTGTGGTTAAACTTTCTACAAATCAGAAGTAAGCTGTAGAACATTGTACTGAAAACGGACACAAAAAGACCGACCATCTGAAATTAGATGCCTGCTGACTTGAATTCATTAACCCTAGACTTTTCAGATATACCGGATTTAGTGGCGTCTTTTCTAGGATCGTAAAATACACTTAATGTTTAATAGTTTCTGTATAACTATAATGCTATCAATTTATACCTAACTCTTTTAAAAACATCCCCACTTGGAATTAAAAACGATATCATTGAGAACAATTTCTTCTTCTTCTCTTCTTCTTAGTATAGACAATATTAAAAAAAAAAATGAAAAAAGGATATCCTAGCATTAAGAGAAATAGCTTTAAGACGAAAATCACGAAAGTTGAAATTTTCCCCCGTCAGCCATTCTTAAACTATGTGTCGATGTACAATCAAGGCGTGTAGCTCAAACTATTGACAAGATACAATATATAGTTTAGATCGATGGAAGCGGTTTCACCGGGCTCACTTTGTCTTTTATATCTATGTAAGGCAGAGTGTGAGACACACCTGTACTCCATCGCACAAAGGACTCCATCGGAAACTCTTATTGTAGGTTTCGTACATTCCGGGTTTTATTTATCGCGACAAAATGTGAATACCGGTATATATTGGAAACCAATTTTAACGCTTATAAACATGTAATGACACATTATACATATAGGATCTCGTTCCTTTTGTATTTTTTGTTGAATTTCAATGAATTCGTTTCATTTTAGGAGCAGGGTTCCACAATTGTTGTTCCAAGTTGAACTGATGCTTACACAGGGCTTCAAATTAATAGTGCTGTTTTTTAACATTGTTGTTAAATTTCAATGGTCATCAAATTACTTATCATATATATCTACTTTAATATTTCAGATATTTATTTTTATAACTATACACTGCCATTTAGTAAAGAACATCTTTATGTAACTTATAGCTTTTAAAGGACTATATATGATTTGAGCCTTATTATAAACGGCCCCCTAAAATGAACACAATTATTTTGCTATAATTCTTTGTTTTCTTTGTACAGATATACATGTACATGTGAAGTTTTTTTTCGTAATTTCCATTTTGATTCAAGTGACCACAATTTAGAAATATGACATCATAAAGTTAACCGTTTCCCGCCATTTTCGCATTTTTAGCATGAAACGGCTTGTTTTTAAGCAGTTTTTCATTCAGAAAGTATTGAGCGCATCCTTGAACAAAAAAAATGCTTTCATTAGAGATGTATCTATTCAAGACTAATAAATGACAAAAAGATGTTGCTTGTTCAAAGCTGCGCTCTATATTTCCCATTCGAAAAACGATAAGAAAAATGCCAATTTTTGACTGATTTTGTTTGAATTATAAAAATAGCGTCACTTCTGACGTTATATATACTGCCAATGAGTGCAAATAAATCAAACAAATAGGTGAAAAATATATCTTATATCAACTCTTCGCAAAAATAACATAACAATTCAATGTGTTTGAAACACTTAAAAAATTACAAATTACGGGAGCCGAATTTGACTTATATCATATACACATGTAGTTCTTTGGGTAATTTTCGTAATCCTGATGTGGAGCTCTTCTAGTTATGGATATCAATATAGTTTTGCCTATGGTAAATAATCCAGCCCTTGTGAAAATCTTTGAAAAAAATTATTTTGCCCCATATCAAACATGTTAAACGGGTGTTGTTTTGTTGTAATTGCATCATCGCCATCATGTCAGCATAATCATTGTGATCGTCGTCGTCTCGGGGCGTGTAACAATCTTACAATGAACATTATTATACTTTCATGTTAAATACTGAAATCTGATTGGTTTAGACGCAGTTGATAATCCGTTCTATTACCCTCAGCGTTAGCAACACACTTTGGCAATGGGTAACAACGAATTGTTACATGTATATGCGCGTAAATTATGCGCCTACGGTTCACCGTAGAATTCACCTCATTTCTATATAAAAGTATTAACATTTTCTCTAAAATTAAGACATTCAGTATAATAAAATAAATAGTGCCTGTTTGGGACGGTAACAGTTGAAATTGACAACCCTCGAAAACCATTGTCAACCTCCGCTTAGCGTCGGTATAATTGCTTATAATTTTCCTTAAAGTTTCCTTTCAACTCTACTACAGTGTATACATGTATATATTTTGTAACATTTACGTCGAAAATTGCAGTTCTTTAGAAATAGCAGGTTGTTAAAATATTTGGATATTATGGGAGAAAATGAAATATAAAATAAGCCAATGTAGCTATTTCTTAAAAAATCAATCAATCAAGGGGTGACCTTTTGAAACTAATTGAAAAATGCTAGTTTAAAACGAAATCAAACACGAAAAAAAAAAAAATGGCGTACTTTTGACAGCTTAGTGTATGTTAATGTAAATAGAGAGAACATGAATATGTTGCCCGATGTTCGATGATCATTGTGTATACCTGTATGTACATAATATATAAAATAAATTAAAATGACTTGATATGCTTATTGTTTAACAAACTGTATTATCCGTTTTATATTTACGTATCAATCCTTTATCATGCAGTGTGATCTGACACTTTGGATATTTCTATGTGTAATGTACAAAGTCTTTATTGTATGAATCATAGATTCTGTAGTGTGTCATATGGATCATGTATTTCCCTATATGATATACATATCCTTTTGATATTCCAAAACGTCATTTACAAGATATTTCGCTACGGTTTTATCAATTAATTTTAAATGAATCATAAAACTCTTTATTTCCCGATATACCTATCCTTTTGTTCCCTGTGTGGTGTATCAATACCGTATTTCTGAATGATATGCATCAATCATGTTTTTGTGTGTAATGTGTATGAACTCTGTATCTGTACTTTATATAATATACCATTCCATATATATATATATATATATATATATATATATATATATATATATATATATATATATATATATATATATATATATATATATATTGGCTATAAGGCCGATAGCATGTTTATTGTCCCCCAAGACAGCAACTATTTCGCGAGGCATTAATCGTTTACTACAACATATCAATCCCTCCATTTCATTTCTGAGTATTTTATCAATGCTCTATTTTCTGTGTTCGGTACATTGTTACTATGTATTTATGTGCAATTTGTTTCTTTGAATCCTTCTTCGTTATATTTATCCCTCGTCTTTCTGTATCATTCCTATATTTGGCTGTAAATTATCACCGGCGTTATTGGATAACTCTTTTTTTTATCATTTTGTTTGTAAAATATGAGCCGTTTTCTCCCCGTACATATTATGAACAATATTATGCGCTGATCACGTGGTACATGACTTTACATTTTCCTATTTAGTGAGCTAGCAGGGAAAAAAAACTGGTACGACAACTTATTTATTATCATGTATTCATTATCCGATATAGCACACATTCTTTTGCGGAAAATAGTATTCTTAAATATTTAAATATCAATGTAAGAGAATGTGACATTGGGTTCCAAAATGCTCAAATTCTCTTACATGATTAAAATATTGCAAACTACACACCCACTTGCAAAGTACAAATTAATTGATTTATCTTTATGAACAAAGACCAATTCTGATATAATGCCAATATCTAAGGGGGGGGGGGGGTGGTTAAACATTGTCCTTAGACAAAATTACAAGGAAAGCTGTCAAAAGAAACCATTATCACACACATAAACACATAAACACAATACGATGTCTCTCACTTGTTAACATTCCTGCTTTTCAATAGGAAATAATGTTGACTGTCGGAATACTGTAGATTTACAGAAATATAGCTTTAAAAAATCCCATGATCAACAGTAGCCATAACTCTGATCAATTAGGTCAACTTTATCTAGTAAAACAAATATCTGGACGATTAAGTAATGTTTGAAAATCTGTCCTATTCAATTTTTGTTCGAAAAGCATAATCACTACTTTTTTCCTAGTTAATTGGGAAAATTGGGAAATATAAATTGTTAAACTGAATATGTTCCAGTTTCTCCAATATTGAAATGAACCGCTATTAATTTCCGACATAGGACCCAGACCGGCTGTTCTGTCAATTTGACCAATCTGATAGAAAAGACAAGAAAATAATTAGATACTTCTGTTTAATTGGATGAACAGACTGCATCTCAAAGCAGCGAATCGATTGGGTGTTCAGGTAGAGTACTAGTATATACTTTCTCTCCTTGGTTTTTACCTTGCCATTTCAAATTGAATTCTCTCTAAGAAAATGACATATTAACAAAAAATTCATTGCAGAGATTTGGGAAAATAAGCTGATTGGGCTGATCTTGCTTTTACACCAGATCACAGCTACTATATTATAGAGGCACATATCTTGGCGTTAAACTAGATGGCATCTACTATATAATTATATAGAGGTACAAATTGGTGTTAAACCAGATCACAGCTATACTTTATAGAAGTACATGCGACTGTGTGGCGTTGCTGCAATTTAAACAACAACCTTAGTCATCTGAATTGTAAAACAAAACGTTGTACAAAGGATGTGTTTTATAAAACATGTCGAGCAAACTGTTACAAAACAGCGCATCATACAGAGACATTTGTTTTGTATTAACGGTTTACCCTACTGACCTTCACTCTATCTAATAATAACGCGCGTGTGATTGATGTGTATGAATGCTGTATATATTTGAATGTATTACTTTCTGCATACCTATGATTATATATTACTTTCTGCATACCTATGATTATATATTTGGTGGTGTATGCGTATAGCTTTGATTTTGAATCTTGCTGGGTTTGAATGCACTTGCATTAATAAATCATGCGCGGATCTAAAGGGAGGGGGTCGGGGGGTCCGGACCTCCCCTGGAGAATGAAAATTTATTACATTTACATAGTAAAATTATCGCAGATTTGCCTCGGACCCCCCCCCCCCCTCGGCAAAGTCCCCCCCCCCCCCCCAACGGATTAGGAATTTCCTGATTTTGGGAATAATTTTTTTGTTTCGTCGTATGTCATCGTCGCCGACCGTGGGTTTCTGACGATGGTCGTATGTATGGTTTTTTTGGTATACTACGTCAACCCCCCCGGATTAGGAATTTCATGATTTTGGGAATTAATAAGGCTTTTTTTTTTTTTTTTTTTTTTTGCTTGTCAAGATTTCTTCGGATGAATAGTGTAGCCCCCAACTTTTAATTCAGACCCCCCCCTGGAAATTCTTTTTGGATCCGCGCATTTAAATGCACATGCATGTTATATAATGCTGTTTTATGTACATGTAATGCGGTGTGTGAATGTATTTGTTTTTTAATTGATCCGATTCCTTAAATGTATTACTCTCTGAATAAATATTACTGTGTATGCATTCAGTACTTTCTGTATACCTCTGATTCTATATTTTACACTACGTCCTGTATACCTCTGATTCTATATTTTACACTACGTCCTGTATACCTCTGATTCTATATTTTACACTACGTCCTGTATACCTCTGATTCTATATTTTACACTACGTCCTGTATACCTCTGATTCTATATTTTACACTATGTTCTGTATACCTCTGATTCTATATTTTACACTTCGTCCTGTATTTCTCTGGTTCTATATTATAAACTTCTTTCTTTATACCCCTAGCTGTTCTCTACATTCCGTTGCCTCCTGTATATCTTTGATTCTGTATATTACTTTTTTCTGTATACACATTAAACTACATAATATTTGTATATCTATGGATTCTTTCTCTTCATTTTTTATACCTTGTGTCATACTGGAGATTTGAATTTACTGGGAGGGTTTTAATACAAAAGTTACTCGTCATGTTGTAAATATTGTATTAAACCCACCCCATAAACAAAATATATATAACACCTGTATATATTGCTGTGTGTGCATGGCCAACTGTCTATTATCTATGATTCTATACATTGCTGTGTATACATTGCTGTGTATACATTGCTGTGTGTGCATGGCCAACTGTCTATTATCTATGATTCTATACATTGCTGTGTATACATTGCTGTGTATACATGGCTGTACTTTTGATATAGTTATACCTCTATATCTTGTACTGTTTTGGTATACCCCTGGGGCATGTTCATGAAGCTATCTTAAGACCAAGATATGTCTCAGATTTATCTTAGGACACATTTTAGTCATGAGAGAGTTTCTCGAAACCGTCCCAACTTACGACATGCACTTCTTAAAAATCCTCTTAACTTTAAGACACCCCAACAGTTGTCTTATTCTCAATAAACTCAACAGTATACATGTAGATTGTGAACCACCACTTCTTAAAATAAGAGGAACTAATCATGTTATAGTACATTGGTACATAAATAAGTACTTGAACAATGGATCTAGATGTGCATGTTATCGGAAGATATAGCGTTGATAGATTTACTGAATACTAGTATATCCACCTATACATTTTTTTCTTTAGTTTATCTGAGTTTAAAATGTAATACAAACAATATATAAATGAATTATTTGCGGAAATTTTACGGGGGATTGAGGTAACTAGTTTTGGGAGTGTTTGAAACTCTGTGTCGGAGAATTAAATTCTAAGTTAGGTGACCAAGGATCGCTGATGCATGTATTTCAAATAGGTGAGGAAATCACAAAAATATATACCGGTATATTTAAGGTACGCATTTTATTAAACCGATAAACATGCAATGGGTGATACAAAATGGAGCACTGAAAATAAATGATCGTCATTGGTGACTCAAATAACACAGAAATCTTTGAAAATGTAATGCTTAATATTCAAGCATGTTCATTATATACATTCACAATACTCAAATACTTTTTCAAATAATATTTTGTTGATATTTTATTGTTTAAAAGGAAATTTGGTCAATCTAATATTTAAGATATGTTTTAGAGTGGTCATAAGAAATGTCTTAAGACATATCATAGGACATGTCTTAAGATAGATCTTAAGATACTTTCATGAACATGGCCTCTGATTCTTTACATTGCTGTGAAGATTGACAGAGGAAGGTAGTGTCCAGCCTGCTATCGATCTGTACACCTGGCTACGGAGTGGTGACAAAAGGCTGAAATCGGATTAAAATGACACCTCCTTGGGTGTGGGGTCGGCTTGGTGAATCTGGAGAGCTGTGAAGGCGTACGGTTACAAATTAGTCTTCGCCTCGTACGAGGACAAAGCAGAAACACGTGACGGACTCGAGATGACCATGAGATTGCCACCCGGCCAGTGCGACCGTCTGGTGTTACCACCATTATAACAGAGCCATCCCTGACTGTCCCCTATCATAGAACTATTCTGTTGGCCGCTAAAAGCCACAGCTCCGCGTGGTGCATATCATTATTCATATTAACATAAGATTTGACCAGTTGTTGTCATACCTGTTCTCATCAGATTTTTGAACATTTACCTATGCGCAAACAATGTTCAGTGTTTGAGCATTCTAGGATGTTTATGACATTCACAAGTTGTGCTAAAAATAAATACTAGCATGCTGATTAATACTTTATTGAAAGTTTTATTCTATTGCAAAATGGCGAAATTTACAAATAATTTAGAGTTAAGAAGGAGAGGAAATGGTCGAAAATGACATCATTATATATTGTTATTTTTAATTTTGGAATTGATAATCGTATCATTCTTTCTTTCTCTCAATTAATTAATTAATTAATTAATCAATTAATTAATTTACATATCACTTTATTTCTACGACAATTTTATTACAAGAACAAAAAAAAAAAAAAAATAAAACTTGAAAAACCCAATATGGTTTTAATACATATGATTTATTGAATAAATACGAACAGTGTTTTTTTTTTTGCATATTTTTCCCGAAAAAACCCCCCATTCATTACTGAAGAGTTGTGCATGCTTGGTCTGTATGTAAGTAAAACATTAGGTCAGCCAGGCTCGCTGTTTATTAGTTTCATTTACGTGAATAGAGAAAGTAATTAACCTTTCAGATACATGCTTTGACATTAATCTTAAAAACCTAATTGCGGGCTACAAATTAAGAAATAAATATACCAATATGCAAAAATCAATTAAACATTGATATCTCTTCTTCAATTTTGATATATAAGTTCATATACATATATAAAGGAAATTTTCCTGGGCTACTCCTTAACCCAGTTTTCCCGACCACGGCCTGAAAGATCTACATGTAGTCTCTCTGGTGCCACGAGGGGTCTGTCGGGGCCATTTTTATTACGAATGTTCAGTTAACGAAGTGGCATATCTTGGCGTAAGGAATTTACTCGGTAGAGGATTCTGATCAGGCGACCACTCTGAGAACGCCGGGAAGGGGCACCTGTCATAGTGTCCGACAGGAGATGATGTGGATGATGTCAGAATGCTGTGTGAACAGGGTAAAGACAGGGCAGGGGGTCTGTCACCACCAGATGTAAAGCCCATCCCCCTCAACCGACGTCGGACAAAATCAGAGGCTAAATCGCACAATATGCAACTAAAGAAGTAAAACGTACCACATCTGATCAGCAAATTTCCATTTCGCAGACATTTTTCATCGGATTTTCAATTATATGCAAAAACGGGAACACACTTATTCTGACCGTGGTTTCATTCCCACTGCTCACCTAGCTAACACACATGTAGGCCTACCGTGATTCAGAAACGAATTATTGAATTTTAATCATCTCGAAGCCCTTCGGTTAATATGTCGGAATTTTCGTATTGAGACATGCGATACATAGCATAGATCTCTAGCAAAAGCTAATTTCCGGAATAGAGTTGCACAATTCTAGACCTGTGTCAAATTTCCAATTATACAAGTGACATAATTTCGAGCCTTTTAATTGCTATCGATACCAAGACAAAGGAAGTCGATGTTTTGTATAACACAGCCATAATTAAATCTTTTACACGTTATACATTATCTTTGTGTAATTCATCATGTAATATGTAATGTGTTTGGTGCTACTATTACATGTGTTTTTACAAATTCAATGAAGTAGATGTTACTTATATGTAATGCACGGAAATGTTCATACGCACACCAGCATGCATGTTCCACTCATATTACAAGGAGTAGTAACGTTACTGTTTATTTTATGCCAATTTTACACGCTGAAAAACCAAGCACAAAAATACAATCATATGGCAGATTTCTTTTTTTTTATAAACACGCTAGATTTATTGTATAAATTCCTTTTCTATCATATTCTTAAACATTTATCATATTTAAAGTGGCCGACTTTGGTTTTCATTGCGCATACCTTTATTATTTTAACTAACCACATACTTACTTATTTAATATTCTTCTTTTTGTGATCCTGTTCATGAAATCAAGCACAATAAAACAGTGTTAAAAATATTTTTCAAGAAAATTTAAACGTTGTTTGCTATATGAAGGTTGTCATTGTGCATAAAATGTTATAGCATAAAGCGTTATAGAAATTTATAATAAAATATTATATAATTCATATAATAATAAGAGTTGACCAACACGTAAAAAAGAAAGAAGTAAAAATTGTACTACTTGGAGATTTTACACACAGTAAAAAGCTACCATCGGGTTATGATTAAAAAAGTTAAAAGTGAAAAAAAAACCCTCACCAGTCGGCCCTCATAATGTCCTTACTAAAATCAATCACGCCTTGAATTATTTTTGTCGTAAAATATTTGCACACATGAATGGCATCCACTCCTCACTTTGTTCAACCTCTTAGAGGAAATATGATGTGACAAATGGGGGTTTTCCTACGTTCTCCTAATTTATCAATGCCAGGACGCTGCTGCTTCAGGCATCACGGATTCAAACCATCTATGTATCTATGTGATTCAAGTACAAAATTATCAAGAAATGAGGCAAGGGTTATGTTTTTTCCTTTTACACATTCTGCAGACATACAATGCATAATTATGATACATCATATTTAATATTTTTTTTTAATTAATAATTTTTTTTTCAAACAATGATAGATGATTTTAACCATTACTTAAAGTAATGCCAAGTAGTAAGACCAGGAAAAAACCCCGTCGAGGTCACTCTTTCCCCCTCGCGCCATGTTATAACGTTCGTAAGTATAAAAAAAAGTGTTAATGACAAATGAAAACTGTCGTATGTCCCCGTGAACATTTTCTATGATCTGATGACATTTCTTTCCTCGAATTTGTCCATGAATGAGTAATTTATAAAACAAAAGAAAAAAAAAACCACTAAAGAAAAGATACGCAAGATATTCGCCATAATCCAAAATAAAAGAAGAAAAACCAACCCCTTGTCTTACGCCTATGAAAGGTAAAAATTGTCGGTTTATTGCTTATTATGAGTCATTGAGAAACTTCATCTATCATTAGTTATGGATTTGCTAAACAGAATTCTGAATCTGCTTTGGATTTGTAAACTGTTAGAATGATCCATCAGTGCCGATATGACAGGAAATCCACAACTTATCCCCTCCTATATTTGGAATCAAATGAATGTCCACATTACCTGACAACTCATGTATACGTTTACGTATATTAAACTCTTGATGTTTCAAAAATGGCGTATGACGTAAATAATGAAAAATGACAATAACAAACTGTCAACCATCTCAAAATTCCATAAAACGAAATACAAATTCAAAGCAGAGCAACATGGACCTCTAAAAAGATAGAGGTACATTGTAGGTGCCTCGGAGGAGTGAGAATCCTCTGCTGACCGGTCACACCCGCCGTGTTCTCTTTGTCGGAATCGGGAAAAAACCCCGGAAAAGTCCGTAGACAATTAGGTGATTAGATAATTGATAAAAACGACCAACTTCAAAGACCATCCTTCCAAACCTGAAAAACTGACGCGCTTAATCCTTTAACGTACTTCTGATCACTATATCTAATTTTCATTCTCTCAGATATAAACCATGATTTGATGGAGTAAAAACTGAAAAGAATATTTGATAAAACAGAAAAATATCGCCATATTGGCAGCTTAATCGCAGAGTTTGAAAAATGTATTTGCTAGAATCTCTTTTATAGATATTCTTGGTATGCTTGCTGACCACTAATTGGACAGTGTTTGATGAGACACTGTATCTACACACTCACTATTCATACATCAGTTACAAATTAATCATTTCTTTGTTAGACAACAATCGGTTTCGTGTATAGTTGGTGACGTCATATTTTTCACGGTAACATCTGACAGGCGGATGTCGGATCCTAATGTCCACAGAAGAATCATGCTAAACATCTCTTATCCAATCAAGCGTGACACTTGGCCATCTAGTCAGTCCCATCGCCTGCTCCGCGAGCGCTAGCATGTTTCCCTTCTATCTCCCATTGTCAGGATTATCTCTGATTCTAATTCTACAAACGATCAAATGCCAAATCACAGATGTGGCGCTCCAAGATACAGTGCTTAAACTTCATAATGGATATAGGCAGCTTCAGATGGCTTCAGACATGAAGAAATTGGTAAGATGCTGAACAATACAATATATATTGTAGAATTCCTTTTGTAAGCATATTCTGTAGTTTTAAACTCCTTAATTCAATAGAATATGTTAAGCACCAATTAATTATGAATCAGAAAAGGATGAAATTATAAAATTTCATTTTTTATGACAAAAAATATTATGAAGTACAATAGGTGTCGCAAATGGTTAACATAAATCGACTTGCGGAGAGTGGATCTCCTTGTTTCACGCCAGTGTTCGTATTTTTTGCTTTTATCTAACCACAGCAATCGACATAGCGCGACACTGTGAATATACATAAGCAAAAATACAATGCTGTTTAAAGCATTATTTTTTATACCATAATATAGTCATAATTTTATGTCTTATCGAAAAAATACGCTTATTGTTATATGAAAATGAGAAAAAAAAATGGTATAAGAGATAATTTATACAATCTACAATGTATGAAAGCTACATATATTATACTGTTTATATGAATAATATTAAAATAATCTAAGCAGAACAAAAGGTTACGCGATAGAATAATCACAAGCGATGCACATCCATCACATTTCTTTATCTGCTTATAAAACACGTGTTTTGGTGTAAGGGTCGCGCAAATTTACATCTGTATAAATCAATAAAGACAAGTGGCGTGCATATCTTGCGCCCTTTTGTGAGGGATTTCACACACAAGGGCGATGGTTTACTTGTTTAATATGGTAGGGGTGTAAAAGTTAGGCAAGATGTAATGTAATTAACTAAATTGATAAGATAAATACTTCTTTAGATAAACAATGAAATAAATAAATAAATAAATAAATAAATAAATAAATAAATAAATAAATAAATAAAAGATAACTGATAAATGAATAATTCTACATGTACATGTATGTTGATAATATAAATTTTAGAATGTGAACAGATGTACTATCATACATTATTTTGTACACATTGTACACAATATCCTGCGTATAACTATCTTGACTCACCAATAAACATCATATAATTATAATGTAGTTCCTAAGTGGTTGTGTGACAAATCTGTGGTTGAAGACAAACTTAAGAAATTTGTGCCGCAATTTCACTTTGCAATCATTACGAGTTTGTGATCCAGGGCTCTTCAGAGACAACGTTTTAACATTAGATTATTCAAGTCAAGCATATTTATCAAAGCCCAGTTAAAAAAAAAATCTTTTTTGAATTAATTGATCTTTAAAACACTCTTGGTAGTAAGATTTTTCTCCTCAGAAATTGTGATATTTTATGAGGCCGGACACTGGCGACCATTGGCCAGGCCGTCAAATATCCATAAATCAGGGACGGAAGCGCAGTGGGGAATTGACAGTGTTTACTCCTCAAATAATGGCTACTTGTCACGACCAAAATACATTTACTGTTGAGAAAATTCTTCCAAAACCGTCCAAGCTGAACGGTTGGAGAAGCGGCCGAGCGTGCAATGTAACCTGAATTTGTCCTTGTTGGGTCCGGAGGTTCCAAAGATCCCCCGGATACGCCATTACATTACTACATGGATTCACTAATTACCCTAAACACTCTAAACAGTGATTGCTTTCATTTCATGGCACAATATCTGTTGTCTTGATCATTGTGATAACTTACAATCGGCTGTTGTCATATAACATGTTCTAATAAGGCTTTTAAGTATCAAACCCACAAATGAACACACTTCGCACTCACTCTTAATTAAAAATCTAAACAACATCTGCAAGTTGCATGCAGATGCTCACATTTTGTCATATACTTGTCATCAAAATTGCTAAAAATTTTAAATAAGAAATAAATAGCTAAAACTAAAAAGACAGATAAATATAATATGGATGAATATATAAAAGCAAACAACTCAATTTAATTTTCAGTTTTCTACTATTACGATGTCTTCAAATATCATATGCAAGAAACCATATGAACCCTGCGTGATTCTGAGAATGAAATGTGACTATATTTTTGAAAATCTATTTAATTCAAACGGAGATTTTTTTGTAACCTTTACTTAAGGCTGTCATAAACCTTTTGGTATGATATTGCTGTACCGTACACCATCTAACCGTGCAAGCTAAATTATTCTGCTTGCCTCGGGGTATTACCCGGTAAATTAGGTGCTAAACAAAATTAGGTGCTAAAAACGAAATTCAAATAAAAAATTTAACCTCCAACCCCTTAGAAAAAAATTATATTTTTATAAACTTATCTTTGCTCGGTTCCAGGTTCTCTTGTCCTGAGATTTTCTCTATCTTACAGTTTATTTTTCTTTCTCCATAGAATTAGAAATTTTTTAAGATTTCTGTTTTTGGAACGCATTTTCTCATTAGGTTAATTTAGGGAAGACTTATTCCTATGGGAATTTGCTTTGCTAAAATCATAAAATTACTCGGATGGTGAAAAAATATGCAATCTGCTCCTAGAAGTTTCGAATGGATTAAATATGAGAGATTCTCCCAATACGAAATTTGTTTCAAAGAAGAAATCTTGGACTTTCCCCCTATTTCACATTGTGTTTGTTCTTCACTGATGGTTACTTCTGGCAAACTGAGCTCAACATAGAACAGTTGATGAAAAAGGTTTATAAACGGCAAATATACTTACGGTCCGTAACTGAAGTTAACAATTCGTTAACTATATTTTTTTTCCGTATAAACTAAATCACACTATTGTATAATATATAGTGTATAAATGATAATCTGAATTAACTGTCTGTAAATTAACGTTAGCAAGAAATATCGCGATTAGATAAAGATTCACATCTGTAAACTATAATATTGTCTTCCCAAAAATGTTTATTAAAAATAATGTGTTATGCGTGACTCGTCATAATTTTTTCATTAACTTTATTTTACACTCGATACACACTATAAGACCACTGCTTTGAAATATAGATTTAAGTCTATTTTAACTATTTTTTCAAACTTAACTTTGGATAAACAAATGCATGTTATTCGAATAAAGCTGTAATTGTTAACTCTGATTAATTTCTGTTAGCTATAGTTAGATTTGTAAACCGTTTATCAGATTACTTATGCGACTATTGAATTGTTTTCAGTGTAAAGTACACTGGCAAAACATAAATTTTCGAGTTTACTTGTTTAAACCGATGTTAAATACAAATTAATGTTTTGTTCATAACTACAGTTTACGATCCGTAACTGCTTTAACCGCTTACAGTAAAAATCCCGAAAACTTTTTAAAATGTCGGGAGAAGAAAGCTGGTCTATTGCCCACAAAAATTAATTATAAACCACGTGACAAACGGACATGCAGGTCGAATTGTAAGGTAAATCTGGTCTATTGTCCACAGAAAATAATTACAGAATGCCAATGTTTTTAATGTGTCCGATTTCAACATTTTAGTCCAATTTTTAAGGATAATACCCCATGAGAGACTGTTCAATGTAGGTTCTTTCAAGCCGGTCCAACAGTCTGTGTTGGAACAATCAACAATTAAATGTTTCTAGTCTATCTTATAGTGCTGTTTATGTAGAAGAGTTTTGGATACTTCAGAAGCAGCTGGTATATATATATATATATATATATATATATATATATATATATATATATATATATATATATATATATATATATATATATTCCAACTTCCAATATTGAATAAGACCACATTAACTTTCAAAGAAAAAGTAAACTACAAATTTCATTGAAAAAAGTAACAGCTTCCATAAATATTGAGAGACACACCATAAAACAGATGATTTAAAAATGGAATGTAATGTTCCGCGCACTCGAGCGAGGTGTCCAATAGCCATAACGAACTTTAAGTCCGTTTACCTCCACGTTTTGACGAATTTTGACGAAAATACGCATGTCTTTCTAAAAACGCGCGGTGACAAAGGATCAAAGGAAAAAGTCCAAATTGTCTTTATTGCCACATCATCTATTTCTGCTTGGAGAAATGATAACGTAAATTTATAATAGGAAAGTCAGACATCTTATTTCATTCGGAAGTCACTCGGCACACCTATAGCACATTTCATTCAACGTTATGATAACGTTAATAATGTTTTCGCAATGCAAAATTACCGTAGATGTTTTATTTTCAAAATGTGTTTTAACACCTTGATAATGGAGCGATCTTGAAAAAAATCTCACGAACAACTCATGGTATTGAATGAATATTCTTTGAATCCTTAGGTATTTATAAATATCTAATATATTTGAACATGTGCTGCATCAATATCTTGGTTTATTTTGGCGCGGCGCCAAATCCAATTATTATACTTTCATGTTATGGAACAAAACAGATAAGCTAACTTTATCCTATCATTCAAATTTTCTGAAAATTTAATAACTTGTTCTTTTAAATAAAAAATCTATAAATATTTCAAATTTGAAAAAAATCCGACCTGCCAATTTTTGCCTACATCGCCCCAAACCTACCAATTGAACCCCCTCTGAGTGGAGAGTAAAATAAAATAGTAATCGTTATGATTTGCTATGCCAATAAGTTACTTTTCAAGATATTACAAATGTTTGTGCTGCCTTTTATACAGAAGATCTTAAGGACACTGAAATAAATTATAACTGGCAATCTAGGGTAACTTCTAATGTAATATATTGTAAAACTAGCGCTCGTGAATTCTCTTTTAAGACGATAATTTGCATCACTTATCGGTCTCTAAAATTAAATTGTATGATTCAAATTTAATTAAAATTTAACAGTATGATTGCCATGACCCTGTAATTAAAATATATTAAAGTAATGAAAATCTAACCATTGGTTTTAGATTAATTGGGGTTTGAGTATATTTGACGGAGGTAAAAATTAATAAAAATCCTAGATGACATCATCATATTTGACCTTTCACCTTTTGATATGACCTTGAAACTTATTGGGTATAAAGTCTAAACACTAGGGATAGTTGTGACCAAATTTCATGTCTTTACTATGAAAAAACCCCACAAGTTACACATTTTGCAATGAGAGGAGGCTAAATCGCACAAAAATCACGTGAATTTAAGTCAAATGTAGGTTTCAAAATTATCAAAATCCTCTGTACCTCAATTTGTTTATGCTATGAGTGATTGATGAGTATGATTTACATTATATTTTCTTAAGATAATGGATTGAAATGATTTTTACATAATACAGTGTATTAAGCTATTATTTTGCATATTTGAGAAAATATTTCAAAATATTGATTTCATGGGTGTTTCGTATTACCTTAAATACTGAAATCTGATTGGTTTCGACGCAGTAGATAATCCGTTCTATTACCCTCAGCATTAGCAACACACTTGGCAACGGGTAACACAACGAATTGTTTCATGCACGTAAATTATGCGCGTACGGTTCGCCGGGGAATTCACGTCATTTCTATTTAAAAGCAGTAAAAAAAATTTCTAAAATAAAGACATTAAGTATAATAAAATAAATAGTGCCTATTTGGGAGGGTAACAGTTAAAATTGACACACCTCGGAAACCATTGTCAACCTCCGCTTCGCGTCGGTTGACAATGGTTTTCTCGGGGTGAGACCTGTTACCCTCCCAAACGATGTTCATGCAAAAGAAAGAACAATTTCCAAGATTTCTATTTTTTTAAACACACTCTCTATGTTATTAGGTTTTATACATGGCTAAAAATAAAGGAATCTACGGAGGGATTTTGCATTGAAAAGTACCCGGATGATAACGTTAAAAAATTATGTCAGGTATTTCGATTGACTTTCGAATGGAGAAAAGATGTTTCCCGTTATAGATCTATTTTCGTTCCTGTGATTTTTTTTTCGAGTGAAAAATGATAATGAGTCAATTTTCCCTCTCATTGATTTCAATTGTACTTTTTACCCAGGTATTTGGAATTTTTTTGATTGAAACAATATATTGGGACAGACTATATTAGTATATCAAATGGAACAACACAGACTCGCCCTAAATACTGTGTAGGGTTTTTTTTTCATAAAAAGAGACTATTTCAACTGAAAAGCAAATAAAGAATTAAAAAGCAAGATAAGCAGCGTACATTTTTTAAACAAACACAAATCTGTTCACATTCCGGTTTTTCAGAATATTACCTAGATATTTTGTATTCTTATTACGATACGCCATTAAATATATTCACAAGACTATTGGTTTTTATGGGCTTTGTTACATGTTGTCGCCTACATTCTACATTTAGGAACCACAATTCAGGGTGTTCTCCCTATCATATCGGCAAACCATAGCGTGTAATGGTATGGTATTTGTTCGCTTTTTTATTCCTTCAAAACTACTGTAGGGTTGTCCCCCTTTTAATGATTGATACTTTATGGCGGGACGTCGTTGACATGACGTTAAGGGGCGATCGTCTTCTAATGCCTATAAAAATATTCCTGACAAAAGATCTGGTAAAATCTCATAAAACAATGTCAATGATGTATACAATGTATCTGTTTATTTTCTATGACGTCAAGTTTATTATGAAAAAGGAATTTTGATCCTTAAGAACATGCTGTAAGACAACGATTTTTAGGGCGCGCTATCAGTTACATGTATACAGAGATCACAGTCGGACAAAATTGTAATTCTTATATTAGAATTAACATGCACTTTCTTTCCCTCTATTAAATTGCATTGATTGATATGAGTGATATTTACGCATAACACAGAAGACCCAATCACCAAATCCGGTGCGAATGAATACAATCTTCCTTCAGTATTTCTCGAAGAACATGACTGACTCTCCTCGCGACTTCAAACCGGATCACGACCTGCTATTATACTTACGCTGATAAACATTTCATTGATGTTAATATTTTTTAACAGTTAAAAAAAAAATAATTTATTATAATACCAAAGGTTTTATTTATCAAATAACAGAATGATAAATAAAATCATGCAATTAAAATTTATAGCGTTGTGCACTATTTTTGTCAGCATATTAATTCAGCTGTTCCAATAGCTCTTCCGTTAATTGCACATCACTTGTAGAATAAGGCTGAGGTTTTGAAAAATAAAACATAAGCGCGGCGTTGGAATAATGGTAAAAACATGTAAATGACGTTAGAACCTATCTATTTGTATGTGCAAACAAATTTCCGTAACGCGCTAGCGCGCGTTATTTAATTTGTTTGCACACACCGTTGCAGTAATGAGACCACATCTTTAAAAAAAATAATGATTCAATGCTTAAATATACAACAGCAGCACACAACACACATTAAACTTATTGTATTCAATGAAATCAATTTTAGTGACGTTGTGTCCCCGTAGAATTTATGAAGCTGTTGTTTACGGACGCTACATTTTTGGCTACCTCTTGTTGTTCATCTTGGTTTTGTACGTCATTAATTTTTCTATATGGCGTTCTGTGATTTTTTAAGTGCTATATATAAGCATTTTGGATGTTATATTTTGTGTTTATGTTGTTATATTGATGTGGTATATCTATATAAGATTTACCTTTTTTTGTTTGGTTTCTGTCGCCGCTACAGTTGTCACCTATCTATTTGTATGTACGCCACAGTGCGGGGGATGACAGCCATATATATATAGGTTTGCGGTAAACTTAACATACTGTGCAGTTCATATTTAAATAAAAACATAACATTTCTCGATATATACATACCTCGTTGTTAATTGTATGCTTGACCAAGTTCATTAGAAAACAGTATCGAACCACAGTCCAGAACGAACGTCCCACTTTCTTCCAGTTTTGCCTCTACTCTGGCATTGCTCTTCCAATGTGTTTTCCGACTCTAGTAGATGTATCTAGGCTTTATGACATTTATCAATATTACTCACGTTTTTATTCGATAATGATACACTGTATATGGATATGTCATAGGAATACGCAGGTCAAGTTCAATTTTGGTCCAATTCCGAAGATTTTAGGCAGAGTAATTCCCCTTGAACTTAGAATAAAAGAACACGTTTCTGTTTCGCGCTCTACGTTTTGAAGAGATGTATACATACAGTGGAAATTACCACTAACATACAGGTCAAGTTCGAATTTGGTCCAGGCCCGATGATTTTTGACAGAGTTATGCCCCTTGAACTTATGATAAAAACAATAAGAAATATTTTGTGCAAACATGTCATTTTGCTATACTTGCGGGGGATTTGTGTCATTATTAGACATCTAGTTTGACGAAAGAACTTTCGACTTACGACCAAATTATTGAATGCTTGTTAATCACAAAGTAATCTTTGAATTTAATGGCTGTAAAATATAATTATAGAAATCAAAATAAGGGTAAAATTAATGGTTTTCTTTAAAACATTTTCCTCAAAGATCATTCCAAGAGACTGAAAATATTTACACTTTTGTAGCGAGTTCTTTTGTAAAATGCAGTTCTGAACAATCGCTATCTCATCGGTAGAGAACTTCAAGTCTCGTGACTTCGTCCGTGCCACGTTACGTTGGTTAATTTTTAAGATCAATTTCTATTAACGTTTTAATAACGTACACGTACATGTATATTCTGTACTTTCAAATACCGGTACTCATTTTTTTCATTTGTTAAGGAAATACATAACCTTCATTGACATTTCTATAGAAAAATGAATAGAGAGGGGTAAATAACTAATCAATAAGGACATTGTTAACTCGAGCTGTAAATAATGGAATTAAGGATCGTCACTTGCCGTTTATAACCGTCTAATTAGTACGATCGGTTCCTGATTGTAGCACTCACTAGGAAGTCGGTCCGAGGGGTTTATTTGTTAATAAGTATTTGTTAATTATCGGTCATCGAAGCCTCGTTGACCAAGTAAGACCCTAATTCTGTGTGGTGTAATGAGCGGACACTGTTCTATAGCTGTTAGCTACTGTAGATTCTGTATTTTACGCGTATGCGTAATTTAGCAAATTCGCCGATTTGTGTCAATTTGGGAGAACATAAAATCGCAAGCACAGAACATTTTTTTTTTTTTTTTTTACAATTTTATAGTTCAATATAAAAGCGAGATTTTTAACTGAACAAAGGTTGTTGAAAATTTTGCTAATATTTATTCCGCGCGTTCAGTTAGGACTCTACAGTATCTGATATAATAATGTAATTGTTATTATGGAAAGAATGAACGATGAAGAAAACTGTCACGATAAATAGGAAAATATTTTCCTTTTATAAATGGGATTCTATAGCTATACAATATTAATTTTTTTTCAAGTCAATTTCAAATTACAAGAATTACGAGATCATCGATCGGGTATATATATTTTAATTTTTAGTAAGTGTATAACGTTCATATACTGCGATATAACAGTTAAGTCGGCCAGTCAGTTTGCGTATAAAATTTAATTTATTTCTAGCTGAAACAAATTTATCCCCAAATATAAGTTAATTTGAAAAAAAAAACTCATGGAGGATTAGCATTCAATGTGTTTAAAAAAATTAAAACAATCATATTGAAAGTAACGTGTTAACTATTCGGTGCGCGTGTCCGTGAATGGGACACCACGAGGTTATCTCGGAGGTAACACTGTCAATATACGGTGTCCAACATGTCGTTTCTGCTATTGAAGAGTGCCAGGATATTCTGGGAACACCGCCGTGTGGTTAACCTATGTACTGTCCTACAAAACACACCAGCTGTTCGTCTGGATCAAACATGGCGCACGTTTTTATGCTCGGTCAAGCATCTAGTTATTAAAACGTGTTCATGGCGCTGTCCATGGTCAGAGATCAACTTGGTGGTATATCAGTCGAGAACCACAGAGAAACATCACTGCCGATCGCACCGTCTCTGAATTCATTAAAGCGACAATAAATGCTATTAGTCTGTCATTTCTTTCGGTTTTAACATTGATACTAAATTAAAAAGACATATATCACAAAACAACAGCCAGCAAGACACGACAGAAATCACAACACGACAGAATCACGACAGATACTACAGCACGACAAATATCACAACACAACAGATATCAAAGCACGACAGATATCACAGCACGACAGATATCACAGCACGACAGAAATCACAACATGACAGAAATCACGACACGACAGATATCACAGCACGACAGATATCACAACACAACAGATATCACAGCACCACAGATATCACAATACGACAGATATCACAACATGACAGAAATCACAACACGACATATATCACGACAGGGTAGATATCACAACCCGACAGATATCACAGCACGACAGAAATCACAACACGACAGAAATCACAACTCGACAGATATCACGAAAGATATCACATCACGAAAGAAATCACAACACGACATGACAAAAATCACAACACGACAGATATCACGACAGGGTAGATATCACAGCACGACAGATATCACGACAGGGTAGATATCACAACACGACAGATATCATGACAGGATAGATATCACAGCAGGTTTCGTGTTGATCAAAACGAACCTCTAAAAACAAGTTCTATTTCAGGTTTGGGACGAAAATCTGGCCACAGAAGCTGCGCAATGGACAAAGAACTGCATCTACGAGTTTCGATATGGCAGTCACGGGGAGAACATGTATTACTTTGAGACCAAACTTCCGGACAACATTCTGATAGAGCGCGCCATTGACGCCTGGTATAGTGAGCGCTACTCATGGCGCATGTCAGGGGATTGCGCCGAGGCTTGCAGCTACACTCAGGTATCACGTGGTTAAGAATTAACCGCTCACGTATATCAATATATATCATTTAACACTGTGTGAATTGCTTTACATTGGTTTGTACATTTGTTTTAGCTCGTTTGGTCAAAGACTCAGAGAGTGGGCTGTGCCGTACAGAAGTGCACTGAGCTGACGATGCCGGAGGAGTTCATTCCAGGCGCCTGGTTCTTCTACTGTCTGTACGACCCAAAGTAAGCACTTAATTTCTACTCTGCCTTATGAATACATAAAAAGACACGGGTGTAGTATAATCACTGCACACATTATATGTTTTAGGGGAAACACATTCGGGGACCTTCCTTACTCAAAGGGCGGAGCTTGCGAGAAATGTGGAGCAACGGAAGTTTGTGTAGACAAGCTATGCGCAGGTACTAACTTGATTTACATGTACAGATTAAGTTCTCATGTGTGAGTAGCATACAGTTTGACTATTATAAATTCAATCACTTTTACACCAGCTTAAAATCAAATTTACAGAAAAGACTATAGCGTCGACACTACCCGCGCCCACTACCACACTTCCTCCCCCCGTAGTACCCAGCATGCCACAGCCAGTACAGCTAGAACAACAACACCGGTCCGCCCTGGAGAAACAGCAGGCCCTGATCCAAGAAACGCTCAAAAAGCAGAGGGCGCTAGAGGAGCAGCTGCGCACGCAGCAGAAACTTATCGAACAGACGCTGCTCGTGGGTAAAGCACCGTCCAAGGCGCAGGTCGCCTGGATAAAGGACCCAGTGACGACCACAACAAAGCCGGTCCGAAAGTGGAACCATGCCCCATCAACAGAGTCCACGGTTAACCGGCAGTCCGAGTTCGACCAGAACTCTAACTCTAGTGAGAATTTCTTCCTATATTTCTTCTACTTCTTGCATTGTGTTACAGATTATTATCTTAAACGTATATATACTTGTATATTTAATTAGTATAATCAAGATTGATAAATGAAAAGTTAAATTTAATATTTTTAACACGGAATTTAAGAATATCCATTCTTTATTTAGCGTCGTTCATCTTAGAATTCTAACTCCACTGCACATGCATGTCTATTTTGTAAACTCGTATTCAGAATTTGAATGGGTTAGACGGTAACTGAAGGTGTCTTGGAAAAATCATTGTTAATGGTGATAGAGATTGTGTTGGGATTTCTGGGAAAGTAGCCTCCTGCCAGAGACGGACAAACACAAGGAGAGTCGGGAACATCAGAGCGATAAACCGGGATAAAGTAATAGGAAAACCAACACCGAAAATACTCGGACAAGGGAGAACCAAACGGCGTCCACCAGTGTCATGCTGGCATCAGAGTAATCACCATGTTTACTGAGCATCTATAGTGTCGGCATAGCAACCGTCGCGCTCAATAAGCATTAAATAGTAAACTTAAAATCTTTTTTTTTACTCTCTAGTCACGCGTACCCAAAAACGGCAGTGGTGAATTTGCATCAGCGATGTTAAATTGGATGTATGGACTTCATCGCGTTTACTTAGCGTCTGCTTACAACTTTCTAAGCTGGTTGTGCATCGTGTTAATGCTGTGTCTGCTTTTTTGCTTAATCAACTAAAGGTGCCTTACAGATGCGGGTGGTATAGTCCGATTGATACCAACTCTGGCAGGAAGCGATGTAAAGGCTAGGTCCTTGTAAATTAGAGCTAGCTGATATCCTTTATTTGTCGTTTGTAATCCCCGTGTTTTGTTTCCTCTAACTGTGTTACCTAGGTTGCGCATGCTCTCTGTTTAGGTGCTTATATAAGACGATTATTTGTTGTCTCATAGGAAATGGGATGATGTCTTCGTTTTCGAGTTCGCGTGGCGGACCGACGGACGACAGAACAGAAGTTGGCGGCAGAAGATATGTTCATATCACGAACGAGAGAGAGTCACGCCGACAGCCGGTGGTCGACACGCACGAAGCGAATTTCTTTACCTTTCAACGCCCAAGAAATCGGTTTGCCTCCCTGCAGCTATGGCAACCCAGCACCACCACGCCCAAGGCGCCGATGTTTGTTTTGAACCCCCAGCCCCGACTATCGTCCGTACAGAAAACCGTCACCAGCATGAGGCCGCTTAAACCCAGTAAAAACAGAATGTCCACGATAGGTAAAAGAGAACACTGTAGATTTAACACGGTGGTGGCACCACGGTCTAACAAGAGAATCTAACATCATCACGTTTGTTTCAGGTACCGGAAACGTCTTGAAATTTACCTACAAACCAAACTCGTCGTTAGTTTCGGTGTCTCAAAGAGGTAATTTTCTCTTTTAGTTCCGACGTATCTAAGTTCTAGTAAAAGTTTTTGCGCATTAGATTGAGTTGCAATAGAGCAATTTTGGCTGATCGAGGTCACTTCTAGAGGATTTTTGCCTAAATATACAGGATTCCTCTTAATTTGCAGAAAAAGCATTACAAGACAGACGGGTAAAAGCGATTCCCAGAGAAAATGCCCGCCCATCTATAAAAGTAACTGATCTTAAAGTACAAAAACCAGGTAAAAGTGGTGGGAGGGGTTCGTGTCTTTATTTACCCCGATTTACCCCATCCTCACCCCGTCCTTCCCTCTTCAACCATCGAATTAATACTGACTCTGTAACCTTCACCTTTAAGATTCCTCGCACACCATTTCAAATAGTGTTTTATTCTGCACCAAATTCCCTGCGCCTTAGACTTGTTCATAATATTAAGCGATCGCAACTTCTTGGGCCTTTCCGGCAGGCTCGGAAAAAACACCTCGAATGTCTTAACATAACCGGATGTTAGAATTTTATACAAAATGGAGTCGCTTCCCATCAAAACAAGAATCGGCAAGACAGCCTTGTATGTCGCTTCTGTAGTATATTTTAGGGTATATGATTGACTTTGATGAACTCTAACTCACATCTCAACAGATCGTAAAATGTGTTGAATTAATATCAAGTTTTATAAAAAAGGGGGGTTGTCATGGACGCCCAGGTAATACATTTGAGGTGTTTTTCCGAGTTCTGCCGGAAAGACCCGAGAAGCTGCGATTAAATATTAAGAACAAATTTGGAAATATGTTCCCTATAACTGTGCCATAGTTAGTGTTCATGTTGTGACTTTCAGACATTTTAATGGGAGAGAACGCGGCACTCTCTTGTTGAAATTAATCGTGCATTTAACAGCATGCATAGAGGGGGCGATAAAACACCGACCCCTGTCAGTTTTATTGTCCTGTCCCTCCTAACGGCTCTCTGATGGTGTTACTTTTGTCATTCATTTCGCTGGTCTTCAAAGTCATAGGTCTTTGTTCGTTTTAAAGATACGATAGAATTTGCTTATAAAGGTCTACAAAACTGCTTAATATCCCTTAATTTCGAAGACACAAAAATTTCAAATATATGTAAGGCCTATTTTGATAAAATTTCCATATATAATGCAAAATTATTACCCCCATGCATTGCAGAACTTGTCATAAATCGCTCACTAGTAATCTAAAATGATTGGGCATGACTGTGCAGCTTTTTACTTTCATGTAGGTGTTGGTTTGAGATTAACATTTAACACGATCTTTATTCCCTCTTTTCGGAGATATCATGCTATGCAACAAAAACTTAAAGAATTTAATTGTAAAAAATTAAACGATTATCTAATTAACTTTTTGCGTGAACCTCAAGGAAGTCGAGTTAAATTTTTCAATCATTATTTTTCTTTATATTTTTTGGTAATCAAAAACAAAAAATGTATAGTGTATTAGTAATACATAAATAGTGCCTGTTTGGGAGGGTAACTGTTAAAATTTAAACCCCCGAGAATTAAAACCAATGTCAACCGACGCGAAGCGAAGGTTGACAATGGTTTTCGAGGGGTGTCAATTTTAACTATTGCCCTGCCAAAAAGGCACTTTTTATTTTATTATACTGAATGTCTTAATTTAAAAAAAAAACAACATTACTGCATTTAAATTTTCTTAATAATTGATCAACAAATAAACTTGAGTTCTACGGCGAATCGTACGCGCATAATTTACGTGCATTTAACAATTTGTTTTATTATACTTTCATGTTAATTACTGAAATCTGATTGGTTTAGAGGCAGTTGACAATCCGTTCTCTTACCCTCAGCGTTAGCAACACGCTTGGCAACGGGCTGACAGAACGAATTGTTACATGCGCGTAAATAATGCGCGTACGGTTCGCCATTAAATTTACGTCATTTCTATATAAAGGCAGTAAAATTTTCTCTAAAATTAAGACATTCAGTATAATAAAAAAAAATAGTGCATGTTTGGGAGGGTACCAGTTGAAATTGACACCCCTCGAAAACCATTGTCAACCTCCGCTTCACGTCGGTTGACAATAGTTTTCTCGGGGTGTCAATTTCAACTGTTACACTCCCAAACAGGCACTATTTATATAGTGTTATCCGTTGCCAAGTGTGTTGTTAGCGCTGAAGGTAATAGAACTGCCTCTAAGCCAATCAGATTTCCATTATTTTACATGAAAGCATAATAATCACACTTTTTTATTTGACTTTTTATATTCTTCTAAAAAGAGTTATTTCTCTAAGCAGAGCGATATTATACCTAAACTGTTCTGTAAATAAATACAATATGCTGATATCAAAGAGCTGTTATTACAGCTTGCCAGTTTTTATTTTGTATCACACCCCTTAGTACACTGTCATTATGGATGCTTGAATTGTAAACAGCTTCATCTCTTTGCGTGCGCATATTATGCTAATTAGCTCGGTGTCCTGTTTTACAGAGACAGCGCAGCAGAACCCGATAGAACTGACAGCCTCCGATAACTTTCGTTTTGGGGGCGCCAGGGGGGTGGAGAGCCAGCAAGCCTCCTCTAGCGCCTTGCGATCTCGCCAGCGACAGCACTCGTCACTGAGCATCTTCAAGGCCCACTCCTCTAACCAGGTCACCACTTCCGGTCAGAAGAAAACGGTGTCCCAAATTGTAGAGTCCAGTGCAGGAGAACAATTGAAGACAAGCCAATTTCCGAAACAGACAGCGAACCAAATATCTGTCGCACACGCTGCAACGAGCAGTGGGCAAGCTAGACAGCGGCAAAACCCGGCCTTCCGGTCTCAAACTGTGTTTACTTCCCGTACCTTAGTACCCTCTACTACTCTCCCTCCCTCAGTACCCTCACCCCGTGAGTATGGTTAGCTCTCGTAGAAACGGGACTGGTGTCTGTGTGAACCTATATTAGTGTTATAGTTTTAGAATTTCGTACTCATTTAATAACTGTTTAAAAAAAAGAAAAATATTTAAATCTATAATAATATTTTAAAGTATTTTTTTTATTCCAGATATATTTTCTTGATTATGAAAATTATTAATGAATACATGTAATTGACTTTATAAATAAGCTGTTACAGACTGTGTTTTAAGTTTATGTCTGAATGTAAACATGTACTAACTGACGCCGTACTGTGGCTTGTTTTAGCGACCCCGGCCCTGACGACCCTCCCCCCGGACTGCGTGGACAAGGACGTCTACTGTCCGTACTGGAAGGTCTACTGTGATAGAAACACATACGTCTTCGAGAACTGTCGGCGGACGTGCAAGTCCTGCTACGTCCCGCCACCTCCCATAATTCCACTCCCTGTCGCAGGTCTGTCTTAGTTTCTGTTTCCGGTAGCGTAGGCTTCCATTATTAGATATTTTTTCTATAGTTTGGTTAACTTTACATGCATGCTTTTAATCACACTTCACAATGTGTAGCAGTAATATATTCCGTTTACTTATGTTGTCCAATTAGTCCTATGTGTTTAGTAATGTAGTTGATTGTCTTTTAAGGTCCATGGTCACGTGTTGAGAAGAGAGTGAGTACATTTGCATGATAACTCTGTTCGGATTCCAACATTTCTCTGTATATATTTTGGCATGCGATGTTGAATGTCTTTGTAATGCGCTCTATGCACGTTTATGCACGCTGCTTATGCACGTAGGATTAGTCCCCGCTCCAATATTTATTTTGGATACAGACAACTTCTTAGAATTTAAATAAATATTTGAATTTTGAACGAACTGACCCTTCTTTTTTTTTAAGAAAAAAGTAAATAATTATTGGAAAATTGTTTTTCAAAACAATATTGTTCTTGCCAAGATTTAAGGGTAGGATTGCTCCCTGATAAAACGATGCTACGTGCCTGGTGCTATAATATTTGGCATTTTCTGCACCTTACATTCAAGCTCCTTGATATATTTTCTTTAATAATGTTTAAAGACGCACGTTTTCCAGAACATTTAGGTGGCTCACTACTTATTGAAATAGTTTCTCAAATCTGCAGAAAAATACTTCATTATCATAGATAGCTAGATGCATAAGTATATATATCTCAAATTGGCGAACAATTACCAGTATGCAATTTTTTTTTAAATAAAAGAAATAACTTTCTAAAATTTTATTCAGTAAATATTGACAAAAGTCTCACGCGGAATTGAACTTCAGTTCACAAGACTGACACTTTAATCACTGGGTTATGATGATATACAATTAAATCGATCGAAACAAACAATCTAGCCATCTTGTGACGTTATGTCTTCTAAAGTATAAGTCTTGATGTAGTGAGGTTGTTTATGCAATCAATAAGTATAGAAAGTGTAAGTTTGCGATTTTTGCATTAATATTAATCTTTTATTTCCTGACATGTAATGTAGCATAATGCTTTCATCAATTTTTTGATATTTAACCTATTTTACAAACTTTGATTTTTGATTAATTCAGATATCGGTAGTTAATAGGCTGAAGAAAAAATACATCTATGTTGACATAGATAATTACAGTTTAACATTCTCCTTAAAAATGTCCATGTTATCGTTTTAAAAAGAAATGACTGAAAAGTGTGCACCTTGCATGAATTCAAATAATAACAAATCTATATTTATCCAAGAACTTCGAATACACATTTGATTTTTGTACTTTTGAACGTGGGTGTATTGTTCCGTTTTGTTGAAATTATCATTGGCAACAATGCATCTTTTCAGAAACCTTAGCAACCGACAACAGCCAGCAGTTCCAGGAAACCAGGACCCAATATCAGGAGACATCTCAGATCCAGCAACAATCAAGCATCACCCAGCAACAAACCATGCAGCTCGAGAACAAACAGCAACCTGCCTACATCCACCAGACTATCATACAGGAGCAACCTAACGTCAAACAGAGTGTTCAAGTGGATCAGGGATATCAACAACAAATGTCCATTCATTCAAGCAACCAGCAAACACAGCAGTATCAGCAACAATACGTCATTCAGCAACCTCAATCAGTCTTCCAACAAGAGCCTGAAGTTATTCAGCAGACCCAGGTTTTGTACCAAAAACCACAGCCGCAACCCCAAGTGTATCAACAATCTGGATTCCAGAATTTTCAGAATCCACAACTAGTGCAACAGCAGGTTAATTACAACCAGCAGCAAACATTCGATTACTCTCAGCCCACTTCAGCGTTCCATCAGTGGGACGTAGGCATGTCTGGTCAACAAAACATGCATGGTAACAACTTGCATGTGAACTTCCAACAGTCGGGTCAAACAGCCAATCAAATCCAAGGACAAAAACCAGTACCAGAGCTTCAAACTCCCAAACCAACCAAGGCGACAATGCGAATTGAATTTCGTGGCCACACGCCAGCCACACTAAGCTTCAATAAACAGCCCCTTAAGAAACGGGAACCAGTCGGAGAAATAAATCCCCACATAAAGGTACAAGAACCCCTTCCAGAGGGCGTGGAACCAAGGACGACAACTCCTACCACTACAAGTACAACAGCTTCCACCACGACGACTACTCCAACTACTACCACGACCAACCCACCCACACGTCCACCCACGCGTCCACCCACACGCCCACCCACGCGTCCACCAACGCGCCCACCCACACGCCCTCCATTACGTCCACCCATGCGCCCTCAAATTCGACAGCCGACCACTATACCACCCCAGAGAGGCTACATGAACCAGGGTTCGTATGCTGTCAACCAATACAATCCCCAGAGCGGTTTTTACAACAACTATCAAAACCAAAATATCCTCTACCAAAACGCACAGCTTCACCAGTCTCAGCAGACCAATCAGATACAGACCAATCAGATACAGACCAATCAAATTTACAGCCATGCGGCGGCTAGTGGATTTCAGCCGAACTTCATAACGCACCAACAGATGTACAGGCAGACGACACCTGCTCCGATCGTCTTCCAGCAACCAATGGTTCCACAAACACAGCCAGTCATATACCACCATCAACAGCAACTACAACAACAACAACAGCAGCAGCTTCAGCAACAACAGCTGCAACAGCAACAATTTCAGCAACAACAGCTGCAACAGCAACAATTTCAGCAACAGAGACAGACAACACAGGCAAGAAACAACTTTTTCGGACAAACACAACAAGTTCAGGTCCAGACGCTTGACTTAAACACTCCACTTCGTACCCAAGCAACGTATCCACCGCCAGTACTTCTATCATCAAAGCGACAACAACAGGCATTGCCACAACAAATACAACACAATATCAACACACACTTTCAACAGCAAAATTATCAGCAAAAGCATTTTACAAAGGCACCGACGAATCAAGACGTGCGGCACCAGCGTCAACAGTCGGCCGACCTGTTCAGCAGTGCTCTTATTGGAGAAAACTTTGGTCAAGCCAATATCAATCTAGCCAGTAATCTTGGAACTCAGCCCGGTCAGTATCAGCGCGTGAAGGCGTCCAGTGACGTCAGCTGGTACTACTCGGTATCCACGCGTCCGCCAAACATCTCTCCCACGGAACCGTTCCCGACCCAGGCATTGCTAGATCTTAATTTAAAACTTTATGAAAATCCTAATAATATAGGTGTTCAGTCTAATTCCACGGCGAAAACGAGGCCGCAGACGTGTGATGACGTGGACGTGCGGTGCCCGCAGTGGGCGCAGTGGTGCGGCATAGACGAGTACGTGGACAATAATTGTAGGAAACTGTGTAAAAACTGCAGGTGAGGACACAACGTCTGCAGTTTCTAACAATAAACTTCCTTCAAAAGGAATCAAGTTAATTCAACGAGAAATGAATCTATGGGCGGAGTTGTTACCCTTTCAATCCCAGACGACACATAATCCCGGACTTGACGAGATTTGAACGATGCTTTGTCGTACAGGCAGTATAATAAGGAATGCTTGCAGTTTCGTGTGTTGGTTATGATTGTGCTTCCACTTGTTTCAGCCTGCACAACCTTCAGTGATTTTCTTTCATTATTTGTTATGTTCTATCATGTAGACTATTTTCATTAATTCAGATTGTCAACCTGTTTCCTCGAGGTGTCTCCTGATTTTGGTTTCTTGTTTGTGATAGTGCTATAATGTTTTTCTTGTCTTCGTATAAGAGAGACACCTAAAGACTTTTTGATTTAATTGATACATTAATTCTTTGTTTAATGTATAACTAATAAAATAAATAATTGGTCTCTCGTTGTCAGCCATCTTTTTTATGGAAGCTGTCAAGAACCGAACATCTATTTCCGCTTGACCGCCTCAACACACCTTTCCCTGTCCTCAAACGAGAATCATTGTGTCATCCAACACAAAAAAAAAAAACTACAGGAGAATTCTCTTGTCGCCATTTTACACATTAAGTCCCTGCAACACGTATTAGTTTAATGAATCCCTGGTATATCAATATCAGAGACCGGCGGTGTTACGTTCTTTGTTTGACTGTCTGTTTGTCGGAGAGAGAGAGAGAGAGAGAGAGAGAGAGAGAGAGAGAGAGAGAGAGAGAGAGAGAGAGTTATTTTCTCCCTCGTTTAACTCCTCCGTATATAAATAATTTCTTAGCTAATTTATTGAAAAATAAAACAGATTTTTAGGATTGGTGCGTTCGTTTAAAATCGCTTTTAATATGCATTCAACATACAAATAAACAACAACACAAAAAGAACAATAAAACAGGAGATTAATATTAGTTAATCTAAAACAACATGTTTGGGTCAGGGCAGGTAGGGAAAGCCAAAGACAACCTGTATTGCTTTGTAACGAACGTCGCACTAATCGAATACTTCCCGGTAAATCTATTTTTACTGGGCGCGAAAGCGCTCGTGTATGAAATGACCAGTCTTGAAGTAAACGAGAGTTTACGGAAACTATCGGAAATTAACTAAGTTAAAAACGTAAAGAAATAAATTTTGAGAAAGAGAGAGAGAGAGAGAGAGAGAGAGAGAGAGAGAGAGAGAGAGAGAGATGTTTTAAACATCTCTTATGTTTTAAAATATACATAAGCACAGTAAGTATTACCAAACAAAACCTCATGAAAGCTTTTACAAGCTTATTTTCAACGGGTTCTTAAATTACGGTTAAAGTAATAGCAGAAAAATTTTATGATATTTTTAAGTTATTTTTGATTTTAATAAAAGAGTATTGCATGATGCTCTGGGAAAATGGTGGGCACGATTTTTTGCGTTATTTGATAAAAACTTAAATGTAATTTTGGTCAATGTATTACAAGTATCTATAATAATTGCATTTGTACCCAAAAGAATTTGAGTTTTTTTTAATGATCACGTCGTCCTTGACCTCTATGTGTAGTAGTAATGGAGTTCAGTCTCTAATAGCATAGAAGAAACATAAATACACGTCACTTTTTGCCTAGCATGTCTAGTAACTTTATCATTTAGCACCAAACGGTCAGAGAGGTACGCTGGTACATTTCATATGTTAACACAAAGTTTTAATCTTTTGCCTTTACGCCATAAAATCGAATTTGTTATATCTTACAAACTATAAAGCAGATTATTTTGTTCAGAGGAAATTACAGTGTTTATAAAATTCATTGCAATTCGCGATATACCCTGTCAAAATAAGCGACCAAGAATCTCTATAAACTTCATTTACAAAACGTACAAAAGTCACATCAAATGAGACAGCCAAAGGATTTTATGTGTAATACTGTTGTCTTCAAAGCGTTTGTTTGCAAGAACGAGTTAATGGGTGTCTTAAAAATATGTAAAGATTTAACGGTTTAATCTAACATTGAGATATTTAAAAAAGGAAGGATTACACTCTATTGAAGCAATATGAGCTGTATTTTTGAGGATTTTATTATAGATGTGAATGTACACGTTCTATACGGACACAGATAAGTCGAGATTACACAGTCTCTCTTTACCTTTTTGGCCACACAGTGACAATGGAAATGATATGTATTTCTCTAAAGAAGAAAAAATACGGATTATTTTTCGGGTGACAAATAAAACTTACAGGAATGTTTCTGTATACAAATATATTATAAATGTATTACCTTGATTAAATATGTTGGTCGCGTATGTATGAAAAAACCCTGGAATATTTGGCTTTAAAGTTTTCAATAGATTTATTCCAATCTTCCACATTTTCTCCAAGACCTTGTTATACCAAAATGCCGTTGCAAAATTGGAGAGGCATGCTAATTTATTTTTGTGATATTTTTGAATTATGTGTAGTTTACAGTTTCCCCATGCATTCTTACACAGTTTTCATAGATATTATAAAAGTTGTCATGTAAAAAAAATATCAATAAGGCATGAATAAAATTGAGAGATGTATTTCATAAAAGAATACCAATGGATAATCTTGAATATGTATAATTTTATCAAGAGAAAGATAGCCCAATTTTAGTTTCCCTTGAGACGATTATAAATATTGTATCGGGGTGGAGAGCTTCAATCACAGTAACATGCGCGGATCTAGAGTGGGGGTCCCGATCCCCCCCCCTCACCCTGGAAAATGAAAATTTATTAAATTTACATAGTAAAATTATCGCAAATATGCATCGGAAAAATCTCCCTTTGGCAAACATTTATCCTTCGGACCCCCCCCCTCCCCTTGGAAAAATTTTCTGGATCCGCGCATGAATCAGCCATAGTATGTACCCAGTCTCTAAAATTGGAGGGGTATGATGTTAAATCAAATCAGCGAAAGTCACCAATATTTCAATACAAGACAGAGTGTTTAAAGGTTTCAATTTACGCTGTTTATTTTTGACATTTTCCAGTAAACATACAACCTGGATTAATGTTGACACAAATCGTCAACAAACAGCTCATTGTTGACAAACAGCAATCGAGCAGGTTATGGCAGCGATTATGGATTTCTCCGAAAGAACACAAGTCATGTCGGGGCATGTTGGTGAGAGTTATCCGCCATGACAAATGATGATCAATTGATCCCAAACCCGGCGATAAATATAACGGCATGTTAGGTGGGTTTCTAACGACCCGGGGCCTTTGTTATCCGGTCTGAACGCCAGGAATTACGCTCCCCGGGATAATGGGGAGAAGTCATTACAGGGTGTGATTTAACAGACCCCTGCTGGCAGAGTCCGAGCCGTGTCTGTCCACGGTAGTGTACAGCGATCACGGATCAACGCTCCCGGTCAATGGGACAGACGGCAACAATTTAAATCTCCGTAAACGTCAGGAATGGGATTGAAGAACTCTCAGGTAGATCTCAGGTAGATGGCGGTAGCCGTGATTAACTAATCAGCCAGGTAACTGTCTTGTAATGACATTCATCCAGTTTGTATACCTGGATCAGGCATCGGTCGATCGTATTCGGACAGATCTCGGCAATTTACCACATCGGTCTTTGTGTTTGCTTACCTGGCAGAACGCGGGTATTTAGTGATCGTATGGAATGTAAATAAATTCTGACATACATGGGTTGATCGGTGGAACACATGTTTTAATGTTACACAGGTAGTCAAATCAATGACTGATTCTGGATGGTGACAGGGGGGAAGCTGAGAGAGAGAAAGACCGATAGCTACAGTGGGGGCAGGATGGACCCCCAAGACGCCCTGCCCCGGCCTAAGAAAGTGTTCAAATGGGATGACAAACCCAGACTCCTGCGGGAAATCCTGTCCACCGGACACCTGCCTTTTGTGGCTAAATATCACGAAGGAGATTTGACAAAATACATCAAAACATGGAGGAGCCCCACAGACGACGGAGACGAGGGTATTCTCCACTTCGTGGACACGAAGACTCATCAAATGGTCGTCTGTAGAAAGATGGTGTGGGACCGAAAGTCCGGCGAGTACGTGGCGGCCAACAAGAGGTCTGAGATCCGGTCCTCTGTTAGAGGTAAGGCCACCTATAATTTGATCGACTTGTTTATTACCATTATATCTTTTGAAAACAAAGTTCGAAAAGGTGTTGCATTTCAGTGCCATTACATGTATCTTGTTAAATAACTAATGTTTGGTATACTTTGTCTATAAGAGAAAACATACATGTAAGCATATTGCATGCTGTTCAACAATTGTATATTTAATTTTTGTCAAAGAATTTGATCGACCTCATATAAGCTATTAATATTTCATCATCGGAACAGTGCATCGAAGATCAACTAACTGATCGATCGTCATACGCAGAAATTCATAAATAAAAAAAATATATATTTGTGTATAACACGTATCCCTTTGAATTTCCTTTGACACACATATTCAAATTGGCTCATGTTATAACTATGTCGATACTCCCTTTTTGAATCTCAATGACAAAAATGCGCCATAACCTTGGTTGCCAGCGACGCCGTAAAACACCTGAGTAAAAAACATTGAAATCTGTGTATTTAAATAATTAAAATTCAAACCATCTTGATTTCAGAGGCCTACACGACGTTGCAAAAGCCTGAGAATTTTTCGCGATACGAATCAATTTGCTAGTTTTATCACGTATGACAAAAAAACTCTCAACCCCCAAAACACAACAATTATTATTTTCCCCTCAGTATGGCTGTTTTTAGTTATCACATTAACTCAATCGATCGTCGCACTCTAATGTGTACGAGGAATGAACCAATTATCTTAATAACGTCAGTGATGTTTTTATTAAAAGAAGTTTACTATATCTACCCGTGATTGTACTTTAAAAGTCGCCACTGTTCTAAATCCATTCTTCCTTATCTTCTGATATCGACATTTAGAGGGATTAGAGTTTATCTACAAAAAACAATACACATCTGCCGGGTCAACCCTATCTTAGTAAGCGACACCTCTGACGTCACGGGTCTCAGGTACCCGTTCGGTGTATTTTACCTGCAATGATTTATTTACATCCCCGTGATTAGTCATAAACCTGTTTTCTACATAAATAATTCAAAACCGTTTGCGTTACATTCAAAAGTATTCAGACACAGCTGGGGGATAAACCCTATTTTGCCAAATCAAATATGCAATATTTTTTTTTTTTTTTTAAGTTTAATACACAATCTATATCAAATGTTTAACCGACCTCTAAACGATATAAACATTTTCCAAAAAGATATATTACATCTGATATTTTCATAGGTCAAGGTACATTTTATGTGGCCAATCAAGGTCCAGTTCGCGTTAAAATATTGAATGATTAAACTCATTTACAAATGCTCAATGAAATTCTGCTACATGTACTATAAGATCGGACAATATGGAAGATTATTTCTCTTATGTCGGTAAATATTCTAAAATATTCGTTTGATCGGTTACTATTAATAAATTTAACTATAAGATTGTTTTTTTTTTCACTAATGTACGATGATTCGGTTGCTTTCAATTATTTTACAACAGTAAGATACTAGAGTGTTAAATTTATATTCATTAATATAACTGTTAATCTTTTACTTCCTAAGGAGACACCTGTTACATGTATATCAGCTGTTTATCAGTTACTATCTAGCGATATAACTGTGTCAACGGTTACTCCTCAGTAACATAAGTTTCATTTCGGTTAGGTTACTATCTAATAATGTACATGTGTACGCAATATTTGTTAAAGAATAAATAAACCATTTACTTTTTGTGGATTTTGCAGGATAAACTCAAAAAGTCAAGAAATTTTGTTTCTAAAAATCAAATCCACACTATCTCTGTTCCGTCCAAACCTTTATATGTACACACATCGATCCACAAAAACACACAGTCATACATGTATATTTCTTGAAAAACAAGAAAGAACTGTTGTCTGGTTGCTCTATACAACGTTCTCTATTTACAGGCTGGTTTTAGATGTTATTTCTATACAGCTTCTCTATTTACAGGGCGGTTTTAAATGTTATTTCTATACAGCTTCTCTATTTACAGGGCGGTTTTAAATGTTATTTCTATACAGCTTCTCTATTTACAGGGCGGTTTTAGACGTTCTTTCTATACAGTTATCTCTATTTACAGGCTGGTTTGAGGTGTTACCAGAAGACGGCCGCCCCGTGGAATACTTCGACTCCATACAAGCGATCGCTAACCTCAAACCTAGAAGGTTTCTTGTCCGGACTTCCATTGTAGGCTACCAGCTAAGTGTGGAGGGAGGAGTCAGCTCATGGGTCCCCCTAGAAGTGTCTCCGGGACAAGTTCTTACTATGGGTATTGTGTATATGGACCAGAAGAAAAGTAAATCAAACGTTAAAAATTTCTTCAAGAAAATCATCAAACCGTCCAAGCACTCTCAGAAGGACCAGGAGTTGAAGTACCTCCAGTGCTTTGACTCCAGTGCACGTGAAGTGATGATTCCACTTATCATGACAGGGGTGTTTAGCCCTGTAGGAGATCTCACCAACAACGACTTTGATTCTGTGTACGAACTTCAGGATTTAGTCGCCTCATTTTCGCTTCCGGTGCGCGTGCAGTTGATTCATGCAGACCCCGGCTCTGGTGCGCTGCCAAGTGGACAACTAATGATAGAGGGTATGAGAGAGGAAGTGACGATTGTGGCGGGGATGTACCCTGTGCATGAAGACAGTGAGATTGTGGAAATCCCCGTAAACGCGAAACTTTATTTTCGAAAGGATGTGTCAAAAGGTCACGCCAAACATAAAAAAGAGCAAATTGTCACGGATGCAGAAGAAAGAATCTATGAGAACAATAAGCCATCGGAGTTAGATGTAGAGCTTCCAGTTCGGATAAAAACCAGCAAAAAATCAAAAGGACCTGGAATACTAGACAAACTGAGCTTGCGATCAAAGGGTAAAAAAGAAAGGGCAAGTTTAAAACAGCTGCAGGAAGAGGGTGTGTTTTCATCGAGACTGACAAAAAGTGATTTCAATTTAGAGGCCTACATGCAAGACGAGGAAGATGCTGCTGATGATATAAAACTTTCTAAAGAAAAAAATGTTGAATCGAAAAAACAAGATTACGCAGACGACAATGACCCTGTGTATCGGCCGTCACAGCCGAACCAACACGAGGAGACAATATACCAGGGCAGGAATCTCCCGCCAATTCCAAAGTCCGCGGAGGAGCGCGAGCCTCTGTATGAAGAACTTCCGGTCGCACCACGCCCACCCGGGGGTGATTATAGTCATACTTATAAGCACCACACGCACGACGATGATTACATGAGCCCAGCACAAGTGAGGAGAGAGAAAGAACGCAACGCGCTGCACAGTAAGCCGCCAATTGCTCCCAGAAATTCCACCAAAAACAGAGACAGCGTCTATAAATCTCATGGAGAAGATCCGTTAGATTTTGACAAACTTTTTCCTTTTACCGATGATGGACGGGTTACGCATTTGGGTAAACAGGAAATGGAAAATGCAGATTACCAGTATCATACAACAGCCAATGCGCAAACTCGTGAAAGACGCTTTCGTGCTGACGAATACAAAATGGACGCCGACCCTTTCAATTCGCTGACTCGGATGCGATCTCGATCCCACAAGAACTTGCTAATGGACGCAAATGCCACAGTTCGCAGTCATAACATGAGACATTTTAACCACGTGATGAACGTTTTCAACTTCGATGATGCGAAATCACGCAATGAACAAGCAGACCCTGTGCTGCCTCAGGATTCAGTCCCTGTCAGGGAGTTCAGCCACCGGTTGTCATTGTTCGAGCCTGCACAGTACGACAGAAGGTCTTTATACGCCATGAGTGAGCCCGGAAATAAACGATATCAGAGGTCCATGTCAACCACCGGCATCAATGAAGTGTTGTCTCTCTCCAGACAGGAAGACTCCGTGCTGTCAGGGGATTACGGTTACCATGGCGACAGTGAGTATAGTTACGCAGAATATGGCGATGACCTGGACGACGGATGGCGACCTCCGACTGACCTCTCCAACCTCAGTGTACATGAAGTGTCAAGATCACTACGATACATTGGGATGAAGGATCGTGTCGTGAAGCGGCTTGCCAACGAACAGATAGACGGACAACTGCTGTGCTCATTGGACAAAAACCTGCTCCGCGAGGGATTCCCCGAGCTCAACGCATTGGATGTTAAAAAAATTGTAGATTTTATCAATGGCTGGAGGCCAAAGAAATAACCGTCCATTTTCTACGTTTATGTCTAAATACAAAAGTTTGTGTATTTGTATGTGTTCCTGAAAGAATCTAGTTTTGTTTTGTAAGTGACATTGATGCTTATTACTCCATGTATCTGTCTGTCCGTCTGTCTGTGAGTCTGTGATATGACGTGTAACATTTATATATACATGTACTTTATAACTTGTTGTCAGCAGGGTAGTGCATTTTATAACATTTTCAATGCAGCTTGATTTATACCTAAATATTTATGTTTCTATTATTCTTTTTCTTAAGTTAACGAACTAAAGAGTTGATATTAAAAGAACATATGTGAGTTTGTTATCTTTTTATAGTGCTGAGATGATAGAAGTTGGGATCAAGCTACAATGGTCGATATATTCGTACAGTAACTTTGGAATAAAAATGTTTTTGATGCCGACATTCATAACACATGTATCAAAACTGATTTGCTGTATCAATACTGGTAATTAATATGATGTAAATTAGGAGCATCGTGTACTCCTGCTTGCAATTACAATTGAATCACTTTTATACCATGATAACTACTGCTTGTAATTACAATTGAATCACTTATATACCATGATAACTAACTTTTAGTGTATTTTAATTGTTAAAAAGTTCAAGGGACGCTACTTTGTTGGTACAATGAAATGAAGAAAAGTAAAGGTAAGGGGGGGGGGGGTGAAAAAAAACCCTCCGAGAAAACGTATCCACCACAATGATGCGAATTTCACTCAATGTACCTGTACATTAAAAGACGATTTGTACTGTTCTCACGTCGGATGAGACGTTTTGTTTTGTGCAAATGGCACTTTTACTCTCTCTTACATGAACATGTATTTGTATTTGCAAAGGTCTGCAATTTTCTACAGTTTTCCTGTATTTGTATTTGCAAAGGTCTGCAATTTTCTACAGTTTTCCTGCGTTTTAGGCAATATAAGGCATCAATGAAACAAACTTAAAAATCGCCGGTAAATATTTATATAAAGAAAATTGCTTTCTGTTCTAAACAACAGATTCGAATCGGGATGGTTTCAAGTTGATTTTAATTCCATGAATATGACTAAAGGAAGATATGTTCATTCTAGTACATTCAATATGTACAAGATTGGATAAGTATAGAAGATAACTCACCAAAATGTATTAATTATAGATTTTTTAACACAAATTTGATTTAGTAAAGTACTTGTTGATTTTACCTACAGATCTTCGGATCACGTTTACAAAATAACGAACATGTAAACATCGATTCCCAATAGAAACGGATAGAAGGCACAATATATATTGATAAACATTTAAGAAAACGTACAATGTATGATTCAAATAGCATTGGGGATATTTTAGAATGTACCCATTTTGAAAAAGATAGAAAAATATTTTTCTCCAAGAGATACTTTGAAAACCCAAATATTATAAAATTAAACGAACGAATGAATACTTATAATGAAGAAAAACTAAAAAAATTGTCAAGATTTGTTAAGAATATTTTCAAAGTCTGCTCTTCCAAAACAAACTTAAACAATCTACTGTATTGTAAACTTAAAGGGGCATGGTCACGATTTTGGTCAAATTCTGTTTTTCTGTGTTTATCATTTACAATGCTTTATGAATGTATTTATAATCATCAACTGAAATTTGAGAGTCAGTCGTTAATTTATAAGCAAGATACAGGGCACACAATGCTTTGCCCTGTTATTGTTTACATAGGTTCAATATACCAGTAAAAATTCTTTTCCAAGCTGATTTCTCTGTCATCTTATTAATTTTAAGCATTAATGAACAGTTCCTAACGTTTAACACATTCATTTTAGGTCTAAAATGGAATTTTCACTTCAACATTCAAAATGTAAACAAAAACTTTGTTTTCATTTCAAAGAATTGTAAGCTCTGTAACTCGCTTATAACTCAACAAATGACACTCAAACTTTGGTTGCCTAATAAAAAATGCCTTACTGAAGCATTGTAAACATTAAAATCGAAAAAATAATTTTTGACCAAAATCGTGACCATGCCCCTTTAACTTTTTAAAAAATCTCAATTACTTCTACTGTACATATGTGATCCTTGACTGTTATTTTGTGTACATTTGTATATACTTATTTTGAAGCTCAAATACTAGTGAAACAGTCTTTGAAATTGAGTAATAACATTTCCCTGTTTAAGTGTATGTAATCAAGCGAATATTTTAACAACCACTCCCAGCAAGATGTGTCCCTTACTAGTACATGTATTAGTCTTTTATCCAGTCTATAGATGATCATATTTTGGAAAACTAAAATGAGAGTATCAAGTCAAATTGTTGCGGGAATTATTCTTCAATTAAATTTCAATTTTACTCAAGATCAGTTTGCTGGTACTTGAGGTTCAAAATAGGTATATACAAATGTACACGAAAACATTCTTAGAGCATTACTATGCATAATTATGCAACAGTTAATCAGAGTTAGGGTGTCAAATATCTGATCCTCCCACGATTTATTACATTTACAGTATCGATATACGTGCTTATAAACTTATTGATAATGACATAATGCGTCGATTTAGTCTGTAATAATGAAATATCATCAAAACCTTTTCAATACACATCGAATGAGCCCGGATACCTGTACGTTGAGTCCTTTGATCTTTCTCATGCAATAAGCTCTACACACGAAGGAAGTTCTTACTTTGCTACGTTTTCCGTACAGTTGTACATCACGTGTTTTACAAAGGTTGGACTTGTTTAAAACAAACAGGATTTAATTAATCATTAATCAGATACACCCAACATTAGGCGGTGGCTTTACTTAAACCCCACAAACTTGTCAATCATTTAAAGGCAATGCATGTCGATGAACACATGTATTTATACATGTTAGCCAACTGGGAATCAAGAGAACAGTCTAATAATTGCAATATGTATACATATTTAACAACCGCTACCTCAAAGATTTTTCTGCGGTAAAAACGCAGAAGTATAATTTTTAATCTGGGTTATTTTAACCATGGGTTTATTATTTATAATTAAATACAGAAAATAATTCCTAGAATAATACAGCTATCGGCAAAATAGGGTTTTGTAACATTTTTTTCTTCGCCCTTATTTATAAATGGCCAAAGTAAACCTCTGATGATGTAAAAGATAATCCGATTAGCGATTATAGCTGTTTAATAAATTGAAATCTTTTTTCCAATTTTGTACGGTAATAGTCATATAGTTGATGAATCCATTTATTTTGGGAAAGTTTGACACCGACATTAAAATGATATCACCGACAACTCCAGAAAAAAAATTCAAGGGATTTGTTTAATAAGTTTTAAATGTCTTGAAAAAACAGCAGCTATAAATGGTCTTGTGATTTTGCGTTGAATTACTGTGTAATAATATGCAATACAGTCTGATTTATACAGCTATAACTGTTGAGTGAGCCAATATACATGTAATTATTCTCTTTGCATAAAATATAACTAGAACTGAATATTGTTATATATTGTTATATATTGTTATAAACTGTTATATATTGTTATATATTGTTATATAACTATAATTTTATAGTATTCACTACATATACCGTGTAACTGTGCAGATGGATAGAATTTACACCACAACTCTAACATTAATAGAATATACACCACAACTCTAACATTGATAGAATATACACCACGACTCTAAAATTGATAGAATATACACCACAACTCTAACATTATAGAATATACACCACAACTCTAACATTGATAGAATATACACCACGACTCTAACATTGAAAGAATATACACCACGACTCTAACATTGATAGAATATACACCACGACTCTAACATTGATAGAATATACACCACGACTCTAACATTGATAGAATATACACCACAACTCTAACATTGATAGAATATACACCACAACTCTAACATTGAAAAAATATACACCACAAATCTAACATTAATAGAATATACACCACAACTCTAACATTAATAGAATATACACCACAACTTTAACATTGATAGAATATACACCACAACTCTAACATTGATAGAATACACACCACAACTCTAACATTAATAGAATATACACCACAACTCTAACATTATAGAATATACACCACAACTCTAACATTAATAGAATATACACCACAACTCTAACATTAATAGAATATATACCACAACTCTAACATTATAGAATATACACCACAACTCTAACATTATATAATATACACCACAACTCTAACATTGATAGAATATACACCACAACTCTAACATTATAGAATATACACCACAACTCTAACATTGATAGAATATACACCACGACTCTAACATTGATAGAATATACACCACAACTCTAACATTGATAGAATATACACCACAACTCTAACATTGATAGAATATACACCACAAATCTAACATTGATAGAATATACACCACAACTCTAACATTATAGAATATACACCACAACTCTAACATTAATAGAATATACACCACAACTCTAACATTGATAGAATATATACCACAACTCTAACATTGATAGAATATACACCACAACTCTGACATTGATAGAATATACACCACAACTCTAACATTGATAGAATAGAATATACACCACAACTCTAACATTATAGAATATACACCACAACTCTAACATTGATAGAATATACACCACGACTCTAACATTGATAGAATATACACCACAACTCTAACATTAATAGAATTCACACCACAACTCTAACATTAATAGAATATACACCTCAACTCTAACATTAATAGAATATACACCACGACTCTAACATTAATAGAATATACACCACAACTCTAACATTGATAGAATATACACCACAACTCTAACATTAATAGAATATACACCACAACTTTAACATTGATAGAATATACACCACAACTCTAACATTAATAGAATACACACCACAACTCTAACATTAATAGAATATACACCTCAACTCTAATATTAATAGAATATACACCTCAACTCTAACATTAATAGAATATACACCACGACTCTAACATTAATAGAATATACACCACAACTCTAACATTGATAGAATATACACCACAACTCTAACATTGATAGAATATACACCACAACTCTAACATTGATAGAATATACACCACAACTCTAACATTTCCTATTACCAGTTGTTGTTTACTTCAATATAAATCAAAAATATAGTCAATATCTGGTAAGAATTATTTTATTCATTTCATTATATGTTGTCACTCTCTAATTCTAAGGTATTTGTGAAAATCAAAGCTTGCTTCTGTGTGTATATCATTTCAAAGTGTGAATCTCCCAGTTTGTTAACATTTTTATTTAATATATATTCAGCTATGCTTACAGCTATCAACCACCTTTTCTTTTAAAATGTTTTTCTCTACATATTTATATTTTCTGGTAAAATTGGAAGTCCTTAATCCCTATTATGAACTTTTTAAAAAAAAATAAATATAACATTCTAAATATTACAGCTCAAGCTTGCTTTACATAACTTCTACGAATAATGCAATTATTCTTTTCAGAAGGAATTTTTCACACATATTTCTATGTAGAATTGGACACACTTCTAAAAGCGCGATTTCCATCTAACATGGTATGAAAAGATGCAGTAAAGCCCCGTTCATAGGGTAAAAGAGCTGCTTTTTCATGCCACATGCATAAACGTTGCTTGTGCGCATGCGTGATCACGGAGTAGAAAGAAGAATGAATGGATATTATTTTTGTGGTAGTTCATACAGAAACTTATAATTATTCTTTCTTTTACAATGATGTTCTTTACTTTAAAACATTGTAATTTTTAGCTACACTTTTTACATAATGAAATTTATGTCGCTTCTTGCATACATTCGTATTTCAGTAAGAGTGCTGTCCTTTAAGTCTAACCTTGACCCGCAAATGTTATGATCTTCATACGCTGCTACATTATCAAAGGATCTAATGTTTATCTGAGGTATCTTTGATTTAATGAGATAAATTGCTTAGTCTGAGTGTAAATTTTGAAGGGATAAAACCAGTTTTTAAAAATTCAAATTCTCTCTAGAATGAGGAATTTGGCAACAAACTTTAAAAAATCAGAGAAAAAGTTCAATTTAAATGGGCGTTGTTATAGGGAATAAGATAAAGCATTTGTTTCTGGCTATGATGAGGAAAATGTATGGAACGGAAATCCACATAGAGCTCTGCTGTTCATTTAAGCGTATTTTATGGAAACAAAACCGACAAAATAGACCTACAAAATGTTCCTGGAATTATATATGACTGTGTTGAATTCAGTGTCGTATTTCTGATAAACAACCCTCACCATATATTTTGCAAGGGAAACGTGAGTGATGGAATATATCTCATCAGTGTAAGTACTTAAAGTACTAGTTGATGATGTCTTATTTTTACAATTACAGCTTTAGATCCCATTAGTCATTTAGTCCACATGTACTCGTTGCAACGCTTTTTCATTCCAAAAACATCGAGTACTTTGTTTTATCAATTCATTAAAAAAAAAATCCGGGTACATTTTGATTTTAGCAAGTACACATTTTGTTAGTATTCTCAAATTTTATTTGATAAAGTTCGCATTATTCAGCTTAAAGATAAAAGTGTTTAACAATCAAATAACAAAAAAAGGGTAATGCATTTAACATAAAAAATATATATCTAACAAATAATAACTTTCACTTAATTTCTCGTACAGAAGATCTTTCTAGAAGATAGAAAAAATTCTGAAGTTGTTTGAAATAATTCTTTTTGGGTTACACGAAAAAATCCCCACAAGAGCTTAATCGTCATGGCAATTGAAACAAACAAAAAAAGTTCGTTTCGTCCATCTTGTCGGTTGGATTTTTAGGTGGTTTTTATATAATGCAATTTGAGCACCCCTCAACCCAAACACTATCGACTTGTTTATCCTCACATTAATTTTTTTAATATTGAAGGAACAAGTTTAAAATCATTTCTCTTATGTTACAGACCAGTGTTTTAGTTGTAAGTTTCGTAACAAAGATATGTTATTCATTCCACATGTACCCGAGGACAGGACCCAGTCCCCTTCCCCCCGATTTAAACTCCCGGAGTAGTTGTTGACTCTTTTAATAGAAATTCTTTTAATTAAAGTCAGGTACACAACATGTTCCGTTTTAAATATCTAAAAAGTAACGGAAAATAAATAATTAATGTACAACATCCCCACCCCCTTGCATATAAAAAGAGGAAAGGTATGCCACTCCGGTTTGTTTATATTACTACCCATTCGTCATTTTGGGACAACTTGTCTCCGCTGTATATATCCAACAAGCACGGAATGATACTATCGCAGTAAATATATCTCTTCCTCATCATGCCCTTGAAATGAATGTACATGTACGTTCTTAATTATGTTAAACGAGTTTTTCGAAGACAAGCTAGGTAACTGTGACGGAACTCAACATCTTTCAGTGACGTACTGTACACTCATGAAGGATAAAATCCGCGGATACTTTTGCGCCCCAATAGAGTTGAATTGGGTTTCTCAGATGGTATCGTTTTAAAGTGACCGACAAATGTTTACTTCCGTTACAGTTACTTAGTGGAGTGGCATAACTTTCCTCTTCTTTTATGCAGGTTGGGATTGTTTTAAATAAATCGTTTATTTTTAATTAAATTTCGGATGTTTGATATGGAACATGTTGTGTACATGGCATGAAAGAAACTTCTATAAAAAAGTGTCAACTACTAATTGGGGGGGGGGGGGGGGGAGGGAATCGGACCTGTCCTCAAGCACCTGTGATTCATTCATGTGCTGCTACGAGATGGCGGAATGTCAATTTCTACATACCTCTCTGATTTACATGAATGTAAAAATGATACATTAATTCTTATATCAATTAATAAAATTATAATTACCTTCCAATTGCTTTCTATGAAGAAGTTTGGCTTTTCAAAATTGTAAAAATTCCATAGTATATTTTAAGTTTTCTCCTTATCACTTGAAATTGACACTCAAATCAGTAAAAACAATTTAATTATGATACATAGCATTATGAATAACAAGCACGTAAGTCAAAGAAGCAAACAGTATGCAATTTTAGATAAACAATGTACGATTTTGACAAATTTGAATACTGTAGACGTATTTTTTTCCACGGGGTCATAATTCCGCGGAGTCACAATATCAATTTAATCCGCGGGTAAAAATTTACGCGGATTCTTTGAATGAAAGAAAAAATCATTTAAATAATTATTATTAAATTTAGTTCTGAGCGATTTTCATTACCTAGAATTTGTCCAACTTTGGACTTAAATTGTAAGAACTGTTCACAGTAAACAGTAATTATCGGTTGTGCACTGGTCGGTAGTCATTAGTTAGCCGTCACGATGTTACGAAGCTGGCTAAAATCGTCTTGTGAAATACCACATGATGAATATTTACGTTTTAATTATGAGTTGATCAGTTTTATCAATTAAAAGTCAGAGCACAAAGGGATCTAAAAATTGCAGTAAAAACACGGGTCTTAGCGTGTAGTTAATTGGGTCATTGAAAGACAGACCCGCTTGGGGCTATTTGTCGTCTGACACGTGCCGTTATCTCAAACTGGGAGAAAATTTCATGCAAGTAAATTTACAGAAAATTCAAATCGTTAGGAGATTAAATTATTTATTATGTGAATTCTCAATACAAATTTGTTTGACAGTTTGCATAGATAAAAACGATATGCATTGGGTACACGTATATGCAAGTGTTATATAATGTAGTAACTTCCGATTATCCTTATTCATGTAATGCAATTTCAAAATTTCATTACAAAATGCACTTTAAGTACACTGGGAAAAAATTCCGCGGAAAATTTGTGCCCGCGTTCATAGCGTAAATTAATACCACGCGGACAAAAGTACGTCTACAGTAAGTAAATATGAACGAACGCCCCAAGCGGATTCGAACTCGTTATCTGCGGTTCACTAAACTCTGGTAATAATATAAACAAATCGATTAATACAGGCAATATAAGAACACATTTGATTTGCCATCTCGTGATGACATAGTGTCTTCAAAGTGTATCGTGTGATATAGTGAGCTACCCTAAACTGCATACAGACTGAATATTAAAAAGTATAGTTTTACGTATATGTTGTACCACCGTACCCATTTAATAACTGTGTATGATTCAATGTATATGCATGAAATGTCGTTCGTTACCACTTGTTTCCCTTTATAGATGGAATCGAATCCTGCACATGTCTGAGTCAGTATTTATAGGAATGTGTTTGATAGCTGGAACCTCACAACAAGTGTCAATTAGGAGAGAAGTGAAGGACATCGATGATTTGTTCAATAGGCTTGAAAAAAGAAATGGTGAGGCCATTGATATGCTAAGTGGAAGTAGAAGGGAAGGGTTCAGACTAAAAGATTCAGATACGGACTATATGTACTGGCCAAACGACCATCGAGTTGTCATGGACATATCGCAATCTGAGTTTTACAACACAGCCATTACAACCTTGATTCTCTCTAACAGCTCTGAGAGTCCACCAGGATTCACTTTACTTCAGTTGTTGACACCGACAAGAAACTCGGCAGTCAGTGCAGCATGTATTAGAGTGAACAACGACAGTCTCTATATATCAAGTTTTGTTTATAAACAAGTAACCTGTTCAAATAACTCTGTTTTACATGGACCCTGCAGTAGATTTGATTTAGCCGGAGAAGAATATGATCGTGCTGAATGTTTTGTTTGTGACTTTTGGCCTCCAGCTGCGTCTTCATGGATATATAGATGTCACTCATGGCCTGATCCTGAAGTTGTTGATGACATTGTCAGAAATGGATGTCACTTAGTAGCAATAGGACACCCATTAGGACTCCATGAAAACGAAGAATGGAGAATTTCTTTTTCTCTGGCAGAATTTAAACTTGTGTCTTCTATGAGTCATTGTCAGTTTCTGACATATGGATTGTTAAAGATATTCTTAAACGAAGTTATAAATCTACAAACTAAGGAAACTGCTAAACTATTGTGTTCTTATCACATGAAGACAGCTATTTTCTGGGCTATTCAACAAAAAAACGCTAGCTTTCTGGTGTCCACAAAATCTTTTGGTAGGTTTTTGGGTCTGTTTTAAAATAATCCTAAAGTGGGTTTATGTCGGGGTTTGTCCTAGTTTTTTTATTCCAGAAAACAATCTGTTTCTGGCAAAAGTTCACGGCACGTCTCAAAACAGATTGTTCCTACAGTTACATAAATTGTACAAGAAAGGTCTGGCATGTCTGTTACAAAGTTCTTCAATCAGGTCTTATATCAGTCAAGTGCTTAACAATCCAAGACTTTACATATGTACAGATGAAAATGTAATGTGGTCTGAAGTTGAAACTGATTTAGAACTTTTTTATGAGATAAACTATTTTAATGACAAAAGCACACCAGACATACATCGTTGTATGAGACATCTAATAATTATAGAACAAATGATAAATTCACATCTTACTGAGTACCAGGTTCTCCGTTTGCAAAGACACACATCTTTTATCCTTCAACATACTGCATTTGTATTAGAAAGCATGAGTGTCAACAAACAGATGTACATTGCTGACAAAAAGTCTCATCACATGCTGGAATTAGCTGCCAAGTTTGGAGACGTCTCTGATATGTTGTACATTGCCATGCATTATTATAAGACGTGCAGATACATAAAAACCTTATACGTTTTAGAGATGACGAAAAGCAAATTAATACAACCATATTTATTGAATAGGAGACATGTAGATCCAGAGTGGTATACTGGGGTTGTAGGGGGCCAGTCATGGTCATCGAAACTGAAACAGGTCGTAGCACGGGATATAAGACTTTACAATAAAATTTGTTACATAAACGAACTAATACCAGAACAACACTCTTCTCAACAGAATTGGTCTGGTCTATATATCCCAGTTTTTGTTTTCTTACATTTTTTGGAGTTTTTAAGTTACTTACATGTTGACATAACATTATCACAAGCAGCTCTAGATGAGCTACAGGTCCTAGTCCACCATGATCGGGGACGGTATGTATGTCATAGATATAGAGACATCTCCTGGGAGATCCTGGGAATCTGTCAACAGATGACAGGGAACCTTCAGGCTGCTCTATACTCTTACCAACAATCACTCATGCAACATCCGTTCAACGGAATACGAACTGCTACACAGATGAGAATACAGGATATAGAAGGGACATTCCAACATTAGTAAATGTTACATCAATCACTAAGCCATTTCAGAAATGCTTGAGAGATACATAGTACGACTTTGTTAATCAAGACAAAATACAACACGTTTAAAGGAATTGGTGTGGTACATATACATTGGTTCACTTCTTAATTCACAATTGATAAGCTTACATTCTTGTACTTCATACAACCTCTATATTTAACTGATTGTAGAAATTTTATTTAGTATAAAGAAGTACTTTTATCTTTTAAATATAAACAATATTATATCAAGAAACATATAAATGAATGGGACATTTAGCATTTTCTTTACTTTAAAATTAATCTTCATATTCTTTCCTTTATTTATGATATATACTCGAGGCTTAGATCATATATAGTAATTGACATTAATGAAATGAAAACGAAATAACTGTTAATCAGAAAACTGTTGTGCAGTTTAATAAAACATACAATACATGAAAAGTGTGAATTGTTGTAATGATGATCAACAATCATTTTAATATTTTAATATTTAAAAAATGTAATTAATAATAATTATCAGATTTTAATAATTTATCTATGACGTAACTGATGTAGTATGAAACAAAAATGCTCTGTGATTAAAGTTTTACCATAATGATGTGTTATTTCGAAAAAAGGTCGGAAAGATTTGTCGTCTCATTTGACAAAAATCTGCATTGAACTCGATGCATTGAATGAAAAAAATGTAGATCTTATAAATGGTAGGAAGCTAAAGAAATTACCTGTCCATTTATACATTTATGCCTAAATACAAAAGTTTGTGTTTGTATGTGTCTCTGAGAGAATCTAGTTTTGTTATGATAGCGATATTGATGCTCATTACTCGATATCTCTGTCTGTCTGTGATATGACGTGTAACATTTTTTATTAATTCAAAGCTGGTTGTCCAGAGGGTAGTGCGTTTTATAATTTCCTCAATGCAGCTTGATTTAAACCTAAACGTTTATATTCTGCTGCCAAAGCAGGAAAAAACCCATTGTCTTTGTTTGTAAGGCTCATTATTAATTGTACATGAGAAGAATTTGGATTTAATTTAGCTGCAGAACTGTACGGAAAATTTGGGTTGACGGACCGTGGAGCAACAGGTCCACCCGTATAAAAAATTGTATATTTATTGCGCACAAAAAGTTGCGCGTGGTTTTGGACTTATTAACCTAATTCAGGAATACATTCTGTGAAAATCTTAATACTAAAAAATTCCTGAGACATTATACTTAACATGTCATTACTTAACTTGCCTCTGAATATCTTTTAAACACTCTCATCGGCCCCGTAAAGTGAAATGGTGTGGTTTGTTTACATGCAAAAATGGCGACTCTTGATCCCGATGTGAATTTAGCATACTTCAATTTTCGAGGTGGGTTAGGCTGCTAAGAAAAACGTTTTGGGCAAGTAAAGAAGCGAATCAGTAGTAAATTTTCTCAGGAATTTTTTGGTATGAAAATATTTACATAATATGTACCAAAATTAGTTTAATAAGTCCAAAACCGCGCGCAACTTTTTGTGCGCAATAAATATACAGTTTTTTATACGGGTGGACCTGTAGCTCCACGGTCCGTCAACCCAAATTTTCCGTGGAGCTACAGTTCTGCAGCTAGATTTAATTCAGCAAGTGGCAATCCAGCTTATACTCATAGCTCTCCTTCCAAAGAGGAAATTTTTTCAAAATAGTGTGACAGTTTTGAATATTTTCAATATTCCCAACAACCAAAATCAATTTGCATTACCTTAACTATATTGGATACCTAAACATCATAAAAATCCATACAAACAAAGATATATAGCGGGTTCCAGTAAATAATCTACGAAGCCTCTTTCTTTACTCCTTACCAAAAAAAAATATTGACAGCAGTAACGGAGAAATCAGTGGTACTGTGCAACAGTATATTCAAGAAGCAGTGTAAATGAGAAGTGGATACTTAAGAATTTCAAGGAATTTTAAAAAAATTGCAATCTCAAAACTTTACCAAAATCAATAGCATCAAAACGTACGACTGTTTTACACTGTATACAACCTTTTCCAACAATTGATTAAAGTCTTGGCTTTTTTTACATCATTGATAACTGTTTTTTTCCATAAAAATTGATTACGTAAATTTACTTACCTTGTAATCGGCCATTTGCAAAATTATTTTGTTTAAAACCATTGGAATTTTGCACACAAGAATTCTGAAGTAGATATTAAGAATATGCTTGAGTTTCTGATATGAACTTTTTGGAAATCAGGTCTTCCTTCAATCTGTTGGAATTCATATGGGTATCAATTGCGCCCCATTGTTAGCAGACCTATTTTGTATTCATATGAAGTAGATGCAAAAACTTGTACGTGAAAAAAATAAATCACTTGCTGTGGCCTTCAACTCAAATTCATGTATATCGATGATGTATTATCACTTAACAATTGTTACTTCCATACTTAGGTCGTCTCGATATATCTCAGGTAACTTGAAATAAAAGATACCACAGAGTCTGAGTCATCTGTTTCATAATTGGAGACTTTACTCGAAAGGGACATTGATGGTAGCCTAACAAAAACACTTTATGATTAACGTGATGATTTCAATTTTTCTATCGTCAACTTTCCTTACTTCTTTAGCAATATCCCTTCATCAATCGCATATGGAGTTGATTCGATAAGCATGGGCGTGCGCTACGTATGAACAGTTTCTAAGGCGAGGCAAGCTACTGAAAAACAAGTTAATAAAACAAAACTATCAACAGTTTCGATTGAAGTCCTCTTTTTGTAAGTTCTATGGTCGATACAACGATCTTGTCAGCAAATAAAATCTTCTTACATCGTTTCGCATGCTGACTGACGTTTTTTTTTTTTAAATATTGTTAGGCCATAATTAAGCTCTTAATTGTGTACGGATTTTTATTACGACAAGGAGCAGACGGTGGATGTGACCGGTCAGCAGAAGATGTTCACTCCTCCATGGCAACTGATCCTACTTCTGATTTTTTAGAGGTCTGATTTGTTCTGCTCCTGTTTTGTAATTTCCTTTGGACATTTGATTTTGAACACTGTTCGTTATCATCACATGTCATTCATAAATCATAAAACTAAAGACGTTGAGAGAATTTTTTTTTTCATTTATTTACTAGTGCTAGAATGATAAACGTTTGGACCAATCTAAAGCGGCACAAGCGCTTATCTTTCCTTCTCTTGGTCAGAAACTTGGATACATTCTGCAAGGAAGAATGGTTTTTGGATGCAGACTATAATTGATCAATTTGCAGCATTACAGTAAAGTACATAACATAACAAGCAATCACAATTTGATAACATGGTAACCAATTTTTGTATTTTGCAAATTGTTTTCAGGTTGGCTTCATTTTTTGTGGATTAAGGCTACGGGATGCAACAAATCCAAGAATATTTCGCCACCACGATTTACACGGTTTTATTATGTAAATAAAATTAGCAATATACCGGCATAAAAAAAATTATATATTTGCAAACTTACATTTTGTTAATCGCCTTCCAGCTCTTTACATCTCCTTTCTCCTGACGCCAATTGTTGACAATTTTGAAAAATCTTAAGTATTCCGTTTTGTGGATAAATCATAATGATTTTAGAAAATTAAAATCTTAATCATACGCAAAATATTTACATACATTTTATTTTACCATAACACAATTATTTTCAGTATGTAAGTAAGCTTTGTGAGAGCGATATGTTAAAGTTTATAACAAACAATTAAATGCACATGTCAATTTTGGTCATTTTCAAATGCTTTTCTTGTAAATGTAAATGACATCTTAGTAAATGAATTTGATAAAAAAATTATTTTAACGGATTTTGTTTCATACTACATGCTCTACACAAATTAGACTCTAAAATGAATTGAGTACTTATATTTGTTTCGCCACATTTTATGTACCGTTGTAGCTTGCTTGTGTATTAACAATGTTAAAGACATTCAAACTTTTTTCGGAATTATCTAAACTATGAGTTAAATTTAACTATAATAATTCATAGAAACAAATTGATAGGAAAGTTTCGATAACATTTAAATAATCTGCTTGATTTTAATTTGTATCAAAATAGTTTACAGCCTGGTACGGTTTGTCATACAATCTCTTCTTCCGTCTTATTTCATTTCTGGTGGAATAAAAGATAATAGGATTAATAATGATTGTTTATAATTGTAAAATAATTCTACAATTTAAAAAAAAAATAATTAGTGTCAAATCATTAATTCAAATACGGGGAGTTTGGTGCCAGTATAATGCCTAACATTAGAAGCTTAAGAAAGAGAAACGTTAACGTTAAATGACGCCATCTTGATCAAAATTAACATTTATAATTGTGATGCTGCGTCGACTGAAATTGTTTGTTTGACATCTTATGTGATGAAAAAAAAATCCAAAAAAGCTTGACTACTTGCTTTTCTTATCAGAATCTCCACAATGTGTATACCACCTTTTTATGACTTATGTCCAGCCAATTTCCATTTTTTTTTTGCAGTTTAAAATACATTTTCAAGAAAACATGCTTTAAATAAATATATTTCAATTAAGTATTATGTGAAATACACGTTACACTTTTGTTTGTTTATTGATAAACTTTTGAAAAAGACATTTTGTAGAGAAAGAGTACCACAAAATAAAAAAAATATATAAAATTTAAAATATTTTGGTACTTGATGGCTTGCTTTTTTCAAAATTCTTTAGGGTGTTAGATGCTTATCCGCAGCCCTTAGAAAGTAAACAATTAAAGGGTTAACACGCTTTTTTCTGTCTCCAGCTTTTAAAACATTTATACCCCAATTAATTCAATCTACTTGACCTCAAGAAAATGTCTTTATTTTTCTTCCACCATTTTCGAAATGAATTAGTTTGCATGTTTTGATAAAAAATAGAAGACATAAAAAGATAGTTCCGTAATAAGATTAGTATTCTGGTAAAAACTGTTTGAAAAGTACATGTCTATACAAGTCCTACAATGCATATACACAAACAATACTTTAAAGTTAAGTTAAAGGTCAAAACCTTCTAGGCATATTTGTATAATGGTCTGCTACTAATGCAATATTATTAACTTAAGGTCTTTATTTATTATAATTGTGTGCTTAATTAATAATTATAATAACATGTTTCAGATTCACAGATTGGAACAAATCCAGCACAATTATATCAGAGTCAGTGTTTATGGGTACGTGTCTCATAGATGTGACCTCACAGCAGGCGGCTATTAGGAAAGAAACGAACGACATCATGGAAATTGAGTGAGTACTTGTTAAACCATATGATGAACCATAGTAAATGCTGAGTGAAGGTAAAAAAGAAGAAGAAGGATTTAGGATGAAGGGATCGGATTGGGACACAATGGCATTGTTGAACGACCATAGGGTGATCTGGAACATGTCTCAGAGTTACCTTTACAGCAATGACAATAGAATCCTGATTCTTTCTGAAAGTTCGGAAAGCCCCCTGGATATACTTTGCTTCAGTTATTGTCATTGACCCGAAACCTGGAAGTACATACTGCATTAAAAAATGACAATAACAAACCGTCAACCATCTCAAAAATCCAGAAAACGAAATACAAATTCAAAGCAGAGCAACACGGACCTCCAAAAAGATAGAGGTAGGATCAGGTGCCGTGGAGGAGTGATCATCCTCTGCTGACCGGTCACAACCGCCGTGTTCTCTTTCTCGTAATCGGGAAAAACCGGAATAGTCCGTAGACAATTAGGTAATTTATTATGGTCTAACAATTAGTATGAAAAAGTCAGAATGTGTTGGAATAAATGACGTACTGTATATATCTAGTTCTAAATATAAACAAATAATCTGTAATTTGCATTATTCTGATTCTGCTTTACATTGTCCATGTGTTTGACTGGTTTAGCAGGAGAAGAATATGATATTGCTAATTGTTCTGTTTCAATTTTTTGATATTGCTAATTGTGTTCTTTCTGACTTTTGGCCTCTGTCTGCCTCCTCTTGGATAGACAAATGTAAAAAAAATGGCCCGATTCTATGCTTGTTAATGACATAGTCAGAAATGGATGTCATTTTGTAGCAATAGGACACCCATTAGGACTCCATGACAATGATGATTTTATATTTCGAAATGCGAATACAAACAGATGAAACGACGATCGATAATTGTAGGAAAATATTCACGTTTTAGTTTGAATACTGTGCTTTGAACTAAAAGCGGTAGAAAAAATATTCCACAAAAAACTTACAATTTAAAAAAACAAAATAAAAAGAATATCCAAGGGGAATGATGGTGAATGAAAACCATCCAAAATAATTGGAAAGAGCGCTCTGTCGATTGGACAAAATCTTTCGAAGTCAGAGAGAGTTGTGTAAAAATCATGGCATTGCATTAGTTCAATTCTCTCCTTTGAATATATTCTGTATTAGATTTACTTAAACAAATTCAAAATCGGTTTCAAAACAAGATATGCCGACTATTTGATTGAAATGATTAAATAATTTATGTACTTTTGTTCTCCAAAATATGTTTTTGATTTTTTGCATACAACTTATATTGAATTATAAAATATACACTAAAAAGGAAAAAGTTACAAACTAGTCATTCCAGAAAATTTTATGGGAAGCGGAAAACAAAATCCACCGGAAAAAGAAATCATTATATCTGTCCTTGTTTTATAAAATGACTATACAAAATTATTCAGCATTCAGCTATAGAACAAACCTATCAACTCAAGTTCTAAATAGTATATAACAATGGAATTCTTCTCGGCATTGTAAGTATTCGTACATTAATATCGTATAATGACGAAGTGTTCTCCTAAAAAACCGCTGCAGTTCAGAAGATTTCTTCACCTAACATAGTTTAGTGGTCAGATTTATTGTATAGCATAAAGTAACAAAGCTTATTGGTCAGAGATATATTGTCTAGCTAGCATAGAGGGACGTGTTTGGATCTTAAGGGAAAAATTGAATTAGTCCAGTGAGTAATAGTTAAGGTCATAACTTATAATTTCAATGAAAATAAGAAAAGTTTAACTTTCGGGGGCTTCATGACTAGAAAATCGGCATAGGGTACAGGCAGAGGTACTTAATCCGATGACCTGACGCCTATTGAGGAGATCAAACATTTTAATAAAAAGTTTTTTTTCGTAAATTTTGTTAGACCTTTATAAGATAGATACTTTGCTCGTCGCCTTGGTAAGTGAGAGTATTTACGAAGCAGATTAACCGGAATATTTTTTCATCAAATAATAGCATTTTGTTTTCTTGTGGCAAAATAGATCTTATAGTGACAGTTTATCTTAGTTACTTTTAAAGATTGTTGACTAAAAAAATAGTTGGTAGACCAATTCAAATAATAAAACAACAAAATGAAATCGGAACTAAGAAAAATTTCTAATAAAATTAATACCTTAAATAATTTTTACTAAGTGCAATTTTAAACAGTTTAAATTCAAAATTTACAACAAGACATTATCATGAACCAAAACATACTCTATATGTAAATGTTAATGGTGAACGTACCATATTTGAACAGACCGTTTTCTTTCTATCCAACCCCGAAAATTAATATCATTAGTGATTGTGATATCTATCAATGGCTTTCATAGCAGATTCGTTAAATAAACTCTAAAATTAAGGACTTTTGAACTTTGTAATGAACGTTGAAATAACAAAGTGTTTATGATTACTATATATATATATATATATATATATATATATATATATATATATATATATATATATATATAAAAGAAGTACTAAAAAACCAACAGCACTCGTTATCTATGGTGTCGGATCAAAAGATACACGGTTATAAGATGAGATATAAAAAAGCACTAAAAATAACCAACGACACGAACAATAAAGTAAAATATTGTCAAATTTTCGGGACAACCCGTCCCTTCTTCAGGACAACAAAATAAAAACTACATATGAATGGAGAAAAACATCTACAAAACTAGCACTAAACTAAAAACTAACTAATATATAAAACACCGGATAGGAACGTGGCAGCTACATCTTTGTATTAAAGAAGCTTCATTACGAATTATCTTACTAGTACAACTTAATTAACAACTTAATTAACAACTTAATTAACAGCAACCCCCAATTAGCAAATTAATTCGTTCGCGTTATCTTTCAGCACTTCTACACAGACCGTCCGCTGCGTCGGACAGGATTTTTCTTTCTCGGGCTTATGATTTTTAATACAAAGATGTAGTTGCCACTTTCCGAGCCGGTGTTTTATATATTATTTAGTTTTCAGTTTAGTGCGAGTTTTGTAGATGTTTTTCTCCCTTCATGTGTAGTGTTTATCTTGTTGTCCTGAAGAAGGGACGGGTTTTCCCGAAAATTTGACAATATTTTACTACATGTATATTGTTCGTGTCGTTGGTTATTTTTAGTGCTTTATATATATATATATATATATATATATATATATATATATATATATATATATATATAGATATATATATATAGATATATATATATATATATATATATATATATATATATATATATATATATATATATATATATATAAAACCATTTTTGTTTCCAGCACATATCAGAGTCAATGTTTATGGGTATGTGTCTCATAGCTGGGACCTCACAGCAGGTGGCTATAAGGAGAGAAACGAACGACATCATGGAAATGGAGTTAATGCTTGTTAAACCAAATGATGAACCACAGAAAATGTTGAGTGGAAGTAAAAAAGAAGGATTTAGGATGAAGGGATCAGATTGGGACACAATGGTATGGTTAAACGACCATAGGGTGATCTGGAACATGTCTCAGAGTGGCCGTTACAACACAAGCAATAAAACCTTGATTCTCCCTGAAAGTTCGGAAAGCCCCCCTGGATATACTTTGCTTCAGTTATTGTCATTGACCCGAAACCTGGAAGTCCATACTGCATGTGTCAGAATAAATGACGGACTGTATATATCTAGTTCTAAATATAAACAAATAATCTGTTCTTTGCAGCATTCTGATTCTACTTTACATGGTCCATGTGTTAGATCTGGTAGAGCAGGAGAAGAATATGATACTGCTAATTGTTTTCTTTCTGACTTTTGGCCTACGTTTGCCTCCTCATGGATAGACAGATGTAACTCATGGCCCGATCTCGAAGTTGTTAATGACATAATCAGTAATGGATGTCATTTTGTAGCAATAGGACACCCATTAGGACTCCATGAAAATGATGAATGGAGAATCTCATTTTCTCAGGCAGAATTTAAACTTGTGTACTCAATGAATCATTGTCAGTTTTTGACTTATGGTCTGTTAAAACTGTTTTTGAAAGAAGTGATTTATCAGCATTCAAACGAGACAAATGAACTGTTGTGTTCCTACCATATGAAGACAACAGTCTTCTGGGCCATTCAACAAAACGTCCTACCTCACTGGTGTCCACAGAATCTTCTGGCCGGTTTCTGGGTCTGCTTTAAACTTCTTCTTAAATGGGTGTATGAAGGATTCTGCCCTAACTTTTTCATCCCACAAAACAACCTGTTTCTGACAAAGGTCTATGGATCAGCACAAAACAGATTGTTCCTACAGTTACATGAATTGTACAAGAAAGGTCTGGCCTGTCTGTTACAGAGTTCCTCTATCAGGTCCTACGTCATTGATGTACTTTACAATCCTAGACTTTATATCTATACAGATGAAAATATTATTAGATCTGAAGTTGACAACGATTTAGAACTTTTCTACGAGATAAATCTTTTAAGTGATCTTAAATCAACAGACCTATATCGCTGTATGAAACATATTAACACGGTAGAGCAATTGACATATTCTCCCTTATCTCAATATGAGACTGTTATGCTACAAAAACACACAGTCTTTACTCTTCAACACACCGCTTTTGTTATACATAACGCAGGTGTCAACAAAAGAGTGTACATTGCTGACAAGATGTCTTGTCAAATGCTACAACTAGCAGCCAAGTTTGGAGATATCGCTGACATGTTTTACATTGCCATTTATTTTTACAAGACACTCAGATACAGGGAAGCTTTATCTGTTATAGAGATGACAAAGGCCAAATTAGCACGACCATATCTGATGTATAGGAGACATGTAGATAGAGAATGGTATATGGAGGCTGTAGGGGGACAGTCCTGGTCTACAAAGATGAGACAGGCTGTAGCACGGGATATAAGACTATACAATAAGATATGTTATATCAATGAAATCGTGCAGGAGCAGCATTCTTCTCTTGAAAGTGGATGTTCACTATTGTATATTCCGTTGTTTGTATTTTTGCACTTTCTAGAGTTCTTGAGTTACCAAAACATTGATTCAACAATAGCGCAGACAACCCTTAATGAGTTACAGGCCCTTGTCCACCACGATCAGGGGTTATATGTATGCGATAGATACCGAGACATTTCTTGGCAAATCCTAGGGAGATGTCATCAGATTATAGGGAATTTCTCGGATGCTCAATACGCATACCAACAGTCACTCGCACAGTATCCATTCAACGGAATTCAAGTCGCTACACTGATGAAAATACAAGAAATCTAGTTTGACCAAGAACACATTGGTACATACACCTAATCAATTTTATTTAATTTAGTATAACAAACTGAAATGTCGCCATGCATCATGTTCAGTGTTCCATGTTTAAAGAGAAGTAAAACTTTATCGTCTATACAATGGGGTTAACAAAAAAAAAAAAGAAAAAGAAACAATATAATAAGTAAAATATGTTTGTGATGTGATTGACATTATATACAAGATGAAAATAATATCTTTGTAAAAATGATGACTGTGTAATTAAAATGTAAGAAGACTGATTTGTTTTAATTATAACGGAAATGTTCTTTGAAGGCCAGGAATAACTTTGCCAGACTAAACTTATAATGTCGCCGACACCAACAAAATTTAGTGTAGAAAAGTCGATGTAAGAAATGAAAAATATTAAATTAATTAACAGTTTGTGGTTTTCACCAGTCTCAAATGCTAGCTACAGGGAAATATAAGTCAATTATTTTTCAACCAACTTGGTTTCAAATGCATCAAGTCATTATTATCATGCGCCCTCATTCTGATCTTGGCACTGTAAACAAATACACCTGCAGATATAACATCTATTACGTCAGTTGTATCAAACTTTTTTATTCTTTCTTAACGTTTCAACTTTACTCCTTAACATCAGATAAAAATATTCGTCTATGATTTTGTAATGCATGCTTTAAGCTAAACGTTTTTAAGAAAAGAGACATGATACCAAAATTGATGACACTAATTGTAAATATTTATCCTTTGCTCTAGACATCTATGCTTATAAATTAAGACATTTTGCCAATAAACTTAAACAAGCCTGCACCAGAGAAACTGCTTACACCTTTGGTATTTCAATACGTGTGATATGATGTCCGTAAATTATAATTGAATTGACCTTTGAGTCAAAGAACTTTCCAGAACGGGTTACCCAGGAACGCAGGTTGAGCAATTAAAATCATGACGGAAAATGTAAAGCAAGTTACCATCGGACAGATACTTTGAATCTGACAGCTTGGTTTAAAATAAGCAAATAAATTTTCATACACGAGCGCTTTTCAACTTCATACGTTTTTATAACACGACAGATTGGTAGTAAACCTTATAAATTAATTTGTTAACAATGAACAGACGGTTGTGTTCTACATCTATAAATAAATGATGCATGTATTAAACGGGGAAGGTTGATCCCCCTCCCCTATTGGTTTTTTTTTTCAAAACAGTTTTTATCTGAAATTCTTATTTGGAACAGTGATAAAAATTATAGTGAAATTTGATCTAAAGAACAAAATTAGAGATACAGTACCGATCAGACCCAACCTAACACCAGAGTAACCCCAACTAAACCCCGGGTTTACCTTTGGGGTTTACTCTTTGAAAATTTGGGTCCACTCGGGGTTTACTTTGAATTTACTCGGGGTTTACTTTGGGTTTACTTGGAAATCGCTTTTGAGATCAACTGTACACACTGAAGTGTGAAGCAGACCCATCTTTTATCTTACCATCTACTGCCTGTAATTCATGCCCCTTGTATATTCCGAATACACAGTTAGTGTCTACTTTCAGGGGTATACTTTTGACCGGGTTTACTCTCTGTGTCCACTCTGGGTTTACTTTTGGTTTACTCTGGGTCCACTCTAGTAAACCAGAGTAAACCCAGAAAGTAAACCCAGAGATTAGTTAGGGTTTACTTTCTGTTAGGTTGGGTCTTATCGGTACTGTACGATGCACTAAATACCCACTCACTGGTTTGAGTTAAAAAATTTGTTATATATTTTCAGTCAGATGCAACAAAAAGAATTAAGGCCACGTACATGTATATATCATCAATTTCAGTTGAGATTTTTCATCCCTGCCCGATCCTCTAAATATCCAGCCATGCAATTGGTTTTTTATTTAAATTTAAAGAATAGGTTAAGACAGCAATAAAGATACCTATTTCGGACACAGTATATACAAAAATGAACAAAAGACCGATCGATAAACTGGTTAAAACTGGATCGTATATATTTAAGTCCTGTCAACTTCTATACAGCTGTGAATTACAATCAATTTCCGTAAGAAATAGAGGTAATCCTACTTAGTAGATGTAAATATATCAGTATGATCATAATAAAATGACATCATTACAGTAGATTAATCAGTAGATACATGTAGGGTAGTGACAAGTCATAGGTATGAATATAATGTATCTTTATCAGTTTTAAGCACGACTTTTCTAAATAGAAAAGACTTTTCTGAATAGAAAAGAATTTCTGAATAGAAAAGACAATATGTGCAAATGTAATTTTAAATAGCATAAAATACGAAGGGCGCTACCTTCTGCGTGCCCCATCCATCTTCCGTAAAAGATAAAGGTTTGTCAAAATCTAGCGGTTTTTTTTCGTGACAAGACGTTGACTATATGTTTTTTGTGGAACTTCTGAGAGCAATCGCGTTTAACTGTGTGGGGAGCTGCGTTCCTTCTTTCTTCTAACTTGTACTGGACTCATGTTATCATCGTCGTGCGTATGATGCTATAGTCACCTGCGGCAGGGCGTAGTGTGACCGACAGTTCTTCATACAGAGCCTCCGCGGACTTTGGAATTGGCGAGAGATTCCTGCCCTAGTACACTGTCTCCTCCTGTTGGTACGGATGTGACGGCCGATACACAGGGTCATTGTCGTCTGCGTAATCTGGTTTCTGAGATTCAATATTTTCTTGAAAAAAATATTTATTCCACTATTAGCATCCTCGTTGTCGTCTTGCATGTAAGCTTCCATATTAAATACACTTTATGTCAGCCTCAGTGAAAACACACCTACTTCCTGTACGTTCCTCCTATATCTTCATCACTTTTCATGAAAAGGCACCAAATTCCTTATTGCAAATCATACTAAAATCTTTGTTATTAGAATGTTTTATTATACAGTACTTTGTAGAAAGTGTTATTAAATACGACTTGACATTTTGTTAAATTTACGCAAATTATTTTTACAGTGTTTGTTTTTTATGGCGTGTATAGCTTTAATGAGTTGAAAATAACATAAAATGAGAAGTAATGTGGCACTAGTTCACTACCCCTAGCCCAGTCAAGCGTTCCTGTTCCGAATTAAACAATCAACAAGTATCTTTTTCACAGTTCAAGTTTATTTATTACAAAAAACACAATATTCACTATATGAGTAGTATGATGACTAACAGTGGGTTACCTACTGGAGTTATTTATCACAATGACTAACAGTGGGTTACCTACTGGAGTTATTTATCACAATGACTAACAGTGGGTTACCTTATTTATCACACAGAAACCAATCTAGTTGGCCATGGAATAAAAGACTACTGCATACAGGTTTATTTTCGGCCCGTGTTATTTTCGTCCTTCTTCACTTGCAAACGGTTTCGCTCTGATTTAAATTCACCCAGATGCATTTGTGTAAAGAGAGGTATTATTTGTAACATATTTTCGCCCAGTCTAAAATTCGCCCACTGACAACGAGGGAGAAAGGGGTAAAAATAAAATGGGGGGGGGGGGGGAATATTTCCCTGTATACAGTATATCAAATGAAAACAAAAATCATTAAATTTCATCTAAAGATTCAAACTGTAATAAACTTTATAACAATAAATATCAATTTAACAAAGTCAATCTTTTTCTTCCCCTCATTTTACATTAATATTCATTATTTAAAAAAAAAAAAATTAACATTTCATACACAGTAAAACTTCATTAATTAACAAAACATTTCTATTGTAAATAAGGTCAATAAAAAAAAAATAGTGTTGCAGTTTTAAAAAAATTACCTGATTTGAATTAAGGACTATCTGAGGAAAATATTAGACAAAAAATAACTCTTTCTACGTGTACCTATTTTAAGTTGAGAAATACAAGCAAACGTACGCCGTAACCCCCGATTTTTTAAATAAAGTATTTAAAAAAAAATTATTGATGTTTTTGTAAACTAAATGTAATGTTTAAAGATTTTTGAAAGGAAAATTCGACCTCTATTAAGTTGAATCAATTTGGATAATGATAATTTTGAAATAATACTTTGCAAAAGATATACCAAACTGATATTAAAACGGCAGAATTGACATTGCCTGAAAACTGTGATGTAGTAAATGAGGATATATATATATGAGTGTGTGTATGTCAGTTACACTGAGACGTACTACCTGCCTTATTATCTGTAAAACGTCCGGAAGTAATGAAAGATATGAAAATGAAATCAAGAGGTGTGTTTTTTTTTTCGTCCAATATATCTTCAGTATAAACAAAATTACTGTTAATAAAAATAAATAAATACATTTATAATATATCAAAGATTAGTAATTGTTTGAGAATGACAAAATGATAGAATTGTTTTACCTGACCATTTGAAATATCAAAAAACGCATTGCAAAACATCATTATTAGAAAAACAAAATGAGTATTATCGGACAAAATCGTGTCCATGCCCATAGAGCCTTTTTTTAAATTTATTACATTTCTATTGAATTTTTAAAAATATTTTTTGATATGTTTATCATAAATTTACCAATTCATTTTTATTGATTTATTACAATTAATAACTCATTTAGCAATAAAGGATATAGTTTGGCGATAACAATGTGCGAAATTAAGAAAAATTATTACGACAAAGAGCACACGGCGGGTGTGACCGGTCAGCAGAGGATGCTCACTCCTCCATGACACCTGATCCTACCTCTATCTTGGAGGTCCGTGTTGCTCTGCTTTGAATTTGTATTTTGGTTAATGGATTTTTGAAATGGTTGGCGGTTTGTTATTGTCATTTTTTCATTTACAGATTTTACAGATATTAATGACGGCAAATTATGAATTGTATAGAATCGTTTATAACCTTTTGTATCCTAGCTATCTCTTGTCTCAGGATGAACTTAACTTCAACAAGACATTCTCATCAGGACATTGTGCATATTCACCTACAATGCATGTTTAATTGTTAGTCGATTTTTACTCACATTTATTGCAATGTTAAAATTACATATGAAGTTATAATTTATCTTCTAATTACATTAAAATACATATTAATACCTGTCTTACTAACAAGTAACATATTATTTAAGTAATTAAAAAGAATTATCATTGTTATATTGTTAATAATTTTGAGTAATTTTCTTTTTTTAACATAAAATAACTACAATGAATATTTTACAAAAACAATTATCTTATTTGTCCATTTGTTTGAAGAAATTTAATAAAAATTAAGTGTCTAATGTTTGGATTATTTTTTACTTTGTTAATTACTGGATCAGTTTATATGACTTCCTATTTTAATTAACTTATAACAATTAAATATAAGAAAATTAACAAAGTGTCTACATCAATTCTAAGAATTAATACCAAGCATAAATGCATTTGTAGAAAAACGTCTAGAATTTGGCAGATGCAGATAAACTTTTAAAATAATATGTATTTTTATTATTATGGAACATTGACAAAAATGACTATGTATTACATGTATGTTATTGACTTTGTTATCTATATTATATATTTGAACGAAAACAAATAAGTCTCACCTGTCAGATCGTCCTGTTGAGATATATAACCGATGACACACATGTTTGCATTGTTCCATGACCCAACCCAGAGATGATGAGTCATAACATCATAGCTCAAGCTGTATGGTCCACCCATCTCTAGTAACTCTTTTAGTATAAGTGATAGAAACTGACCGTCCTTATCTATCATCTGTACTGTGTTGGATCTTACATCACACACAAGGATGTGTGATAGCGCGTCTGTACAGATTCCCCCTGGTTGTAAAAGTGATCCTGATAGATGTCCTGTATAGGAATATCGATGTGTTCCTTCATGATCTGTCACCACTACTGCACCGGAGTCAGCTACTACGATATCCATATTGTTATTCTCTGTTATATAGTTAAGTCCAGTGTTGTCGTGTGGTATTGTTTGTACCAATTGTCCGCTTTGGTTGTACCGGATTACCTTGTATGTACTATATCTACACATCCCGACTAATAAAGTCTTAGTGGACTTAGACCAGTACACACATCGTGGTATCCATGCAGAGTCTGGTTTCTTTATGAATTTTATGGTTGTTGTTAAATCATTTGAGAGTTTGTTGATGTTATGAAACTTATCTAAATAAATTAGTTCACTCTCATTGTTCACTGCATGTACCCCATAACCTCTACATAAATCATTCCGTTTACCTAAAGTGTTACCTGTAGTGTTTGGCAATATAAGCTTGTTTCCTTTATTGATCCAGACCCGGTCTGATGTCACACAGCAAATGTGATAACAACCAGAGACACCTGTCACTGTGAGAGATTGAAATAACTGGGGGGGTTATATCAGTTTCAGCCGACATTTATTTCCTTGGTTTGTTTTTTCTGACTCTGTGGTTATGATTTCATTTAAGGTGGCACGGGACAGTTTTTTTGATACATTTCATTGTAGCCAGGGGATGTGTGTCTTCAGAACTCTGTAACTAGAATTTCCTCAGTTCCCATTGAGCACAAATACCTTTAATTCACTTGTTATAGGGTCAATCACTAATTTCTGAAGAAAATTACTAGTCAAAACCTGAAAATTTTTCTACATACTGGATTTTATGAAATTTTGACCCTTTCATATTTTGCTAATTTTTCATGATTTTTCAGCTTTTTAGATCTCCCCCAGCTAATTCCCTGCAAAGGGTTGACCTTCCGTACCGTGTGCATGTTGCACCATCATATGTCAGAAACTTACCGGTGTATAGTTTACAATGTCCCATCCACCTACTTTTCGTGTTATTTTACCTCCCGTCTGTCACTTGCAATTTCACTGTGTAAAGTCAACACAACAGTCATAGCCGCGGTTTCGCATTTTACTTCTGATTCTCGTGTACCTAACATATGGGGCCTACATATTGCATGTCAATTTCAACAAGAGACATCCCTCTAACTAATGATAATCATTAAAAATCATTTCATGAATTTTAGCAACACTCATAAGCCTTCAAGTACAGCAACTCTCAATTTTACAAAAATATTGACGGGTACTTTATCCGAAACTGTCCCTTGCTACCTTTAACTTAGACTAACATTCTCTGAAAAGTCATTTTATCTTAGAATTAGAAAGCTTATGCTATTCTGAGAAAAAGTATACCTCATTTTGCCAATTCCATTGAGGTTTAAGAAAAATATGGCCATTTAAGAGAACCCAGTATTTCCACTTTCCTCTATTTAACACAGATTCATAGGGCTCTCCATAAGTAAAGCATCTTTACCTAATGTTTTAGAGGTCAATTGTTGTTCAACCTCCTTAAATAAGAAACCTTATTCAATACTGCATACATCTACATAATATTATCTTGATAAAAGCATCACATCACTTAGAAATACCCTTGCATGTATACCCTCCCCCTATCTTTTGATTTTCATAAGAAGCATTAGTTTGAACACTTTAACCTAATATTATGAAACTTGTGGCAATTTCCTTGAGTCATTTCTCACACATATTTGAAAACAACCATAACTGATATTAAAAATTGATCTTTTTTGGTAAATGGATGATTTGTAGCATTTTTATTCACAAAAAGATATGCCACCCTACATGTTATTTCTTGTTTTCAAGAAAAAGTAAGCTTATAATAATATTTAGTGAATATCTTATCTATTCTGGTTTCTAGTTTCCTTTTAACTTTGCTAAAATAGTAAGACCTACAAGTGTGATGCCTGCCTTTAATTAAAATGAAATTCAAACACACCCGGGTAGCTGGGAACGGATGAGAATGGGTACTTTATCCGAAACTGTCCCTTGCTACCTAATGGCTTCATATCGTCATAGGAGGCTGAAACATGATCAACAAAAATATTACGTGGGAAATAAAATAGAGAAGATAAATGAAATACATCTTGGTTTTCATAAATTACCAATAATCTAATCATTGTATCTGTTAGTTTAAAGATAACTGTAATTTTTACGTTTTTATCCGCTTAATTTATTAAATGCAGAAACGGCTCCTATATTTCATAAACGAGTTTCAGAGATATGTACATTAATCTTATTTATAAATTGATTACTTTGGAAAGAACATTTTTTAAAAATGCATGCATAATTACTATTTATTGATGATAATAATCAGACTTACCGAACAGATCATCCTGTCGGGCTATATATCTATAAACAAACACCTTGTTCCATGATCCAACCCAAAGGCGGTGAGTGTTGGTATCGTAACTCAAGCTATATGGTTCAAATATCCCTTACGGTCGTATTAGCAGATGAGACAGGAACTGGCCGTCCCTGTCAATCATCTGCAATGTGTAGGTCCTAACATCGCATACCAAAATGTGTGACAGCGCGTCAGTACAAATTCCACCTGGTCGTAGTTGTGATCCCGATGGATGTCCAGTATAGGAGAAACGATGCCTTCCTCCACGCTCTGAAACTACCACAGCACCAGACAAATGCACCTCAAAGTCAGAAACCACGACATCTCCATTGTTGTTCTCAGTTATATAGTAAGGATTTTTATACAATGTCAGTTGTCCTGTATTGTCATGTTGCATGGTTTGTGTTAGTTGTCCGATCTGGTTGTATCGGGTTACTCTGCATTCCCATGGTTTCTCTTCCTCCATTAGACGAGGACTAGTACAGACATTGTGGTCTCCATGTTGAGTCTTGCGTCTTTAAAAATTTGGCGGGTGTTTCCATATCGATCGACAATTTGTTAATGTTATAATTCTTATCTATAAAAATTAATTCACTCTCATTGTTCCCAGAATGGACACCAATACCTCTACATAAATCGTTCCGTTGATGTAGTGTGGCACCTGTTGTGTTTGTCAAGATCAGATTGTTTCTATGACTGATCCACACCCGGTCTGATGTTAAACTGGAAATATGAACGCAACGATGCACACCTTTCACTATAAGAGACTGATGTAAGTCGGGACTGTTCATCGTTTTCAGAAGACGCTCATTTCCTATGCACCGTTTTCATCTTTCAGTGATTTGGACTTCACTAAGTGACTCGATCACATTCCTCTGGTTGAGCGACTCGTTCATGTAGAACTTGCTAGTGTGGATTGCAAGATTTATCTGGTGGAGATGGGTTGTCTTTATAGACAACAGAAATTGTATGGGGCTGATAAATGACTGTTCATATATATATTCATATCTCTGTATGCTCGTAAGATGTCTGTTCATTTCTATCTTCCGTTTTTTACATCTGTGTTTGTAACTTACATCACGCAACACAAAACCAATGTGATTCTTCAGTCTATGTGCCTTTGTTAAAATCTCTGACTGATAGAGAGAGAATTCTGTGCAACATGTTTTAACATCAGCTTTGATTTCTGTCAGGAGAACCGATATGTAAAAGAAAGTCCCACTTCTGATCATGATGGCATGAACTGTTCCCCTGGTTTGATGTCGTTTTGATCCATATGTTGTCCAAATATCTGTTTGTCTGTGTATAGTATGTTGTGTGCAATGATTACAGTCAGGGAGTTCACAAGATTCACAATACTTTCTATAAAAATTGCCAGGATGTCTTGCACAGAGCTCTTGATTTGAGGGATGGTTAGATTTCTCACTGTATATCACAAAGTTAGGATCAATAGTTTGAGGGATGGTTAGATTTCTCACTGTATATCACAAAGTTAGGATCAATAGTTTGAGGGATGGTTAGATTTCTCACTGTATATCACAAAGTTAGGATCAATAGTTTGAGGGATGGTTAGATTTCTCACTGTATATCACAAAGTTAGGATCAATAGTTTGAGGGATGGTTAGATTTCTCACTGTATATCACAAAGTTAGGATCAATAGTTTTAAAATCTTTACATGCTTCTCTTTACAGTGGAGACATAAAGAACATGGACACAATATACAATAGTATTCCGTGTCCCCCGGACACTTAAAACATTGACGGGCTCCATATTGTGTGCATGAGGTATCCATGATGTACAGGGTCAAGACTTCAAAATCACAAACTGTTCAATGAAAAAAAAATGTAGATGTTAAAAAAACTAATTACTATTAAATGTTAACATAATTTAACAAAAGCGTGCAATCAATTTTGAAAAAAAAATAATTCAAAATGGAATTGATTTTATTGGTTTTTTTTGTAGTTGTGCATAATCAGTGTTAATGTTTAAAAGAGAGAAAAAGAACCAACAATAAAAATGTGTTGAGTAACTAGCATCTCATATGTTAACACTTAAGGTAGTACAAAACACCCGTGAGATTAATTATTCTAAATATTTTCTCAAATATACAAAAAATGGCTTAATATTATGTAATAGTCAATCTTAATCCATTATCTTAAGAAAATAATATTAATCATACCCATATATATCTCAAGGCAGAAAAGAAAATGAGATACAGCGTACTTTAATAATTTTGAAACCTACATTTGTATGGTGTTCATTTGATTTTTGTGAAATTTAGTCTTTTATTATTTAAAAATGTGTAAATTGTCTTTCGTTCATGGTAGAGGCCTGAAATTTTAATACAACCATCATCATTGTTTAGACTTTATGCCCATTAAAAGGGAAAAGTTTAGCTTATCTGTTTTGTACTACCCTAAAAACATTGATAATATTATGAATTTTAAAGTTGATATCAGTTGCACAAAAGCAATTGACGTACAGTTTTGAACAAAAGGTTATTTTTTTTCTTTTCATGAAACTTAATCAATGCAAAAATAATTGCCACAAAACATTAGAAGTTTGTAAGCGTATTTTATCATAGCAAAAATATTTTTAAAATTTTCTTTTATCTTTAGATCAGTAGTTGAGAATGTAAAGTTGAATTTTTATTTTGTAAAAAATATCGAAGCATGCATAAGTATAATTTTTATACTTGCCTAAACATTTTTCAATATGGAACATTTTAAACGGACAGTCATACTTTATAAAACAAAATGAATTCATACATTCATACATCACGTCTTTTTCTCCCTTTAATATTTGTATAAAAATGCATTTAATTTCTGCAAGGTGGTATGGGACATCTGTCGATATTAATGTGGATTAAAGTACATTAAAATTAAAATACTTTCACCGGTTTAGAATTTTCAAATTCTACAATATTTAACCAAAAAAAAAACCAACGTTTTGAAATATTTTGGAAAGGTAAAATTTTAAAGTTCTCAGTGGGATTCGAACTCATGACTTACAGTTTCGTAGTGAACCCTCTTATCCTTTGCGCTACGCTTTTGGAAAAGAAACTTTATAAAATTACACCTGATTGTTTATTTCGATAAAGAGTACGTCACAACATAGAGGTGTCCCATACACCTTAAAGAAATTATTTCCATATATGTTGCTAAAGATGATTTTTAATTTTATGAAAAAGTATGATTTTGCTAACACGGTCACCTTTTAACGTCAAGTCCTATTGTGGCATCAACAAACCCGCGAGCTACCTTTAAAATACTATAGGGTGTATTACCTTTAAGATACTATAGGATTATAATAGCTGAACACCGCTCGTAAATAGGCACAGTCCGCCATATTTCTCTTTCATCAACGCTTTCCCTACAACCCCTATATAAGCCGCATATCTTTTTACAGTTTAAAGTATTTCGCTATAGAGGTCTCACCTGTGTGGACGTACATCTTGCATCGCCGCGTTCCTCGGTCGCGATGAATTTATCAAGTTTAACGCACTTTTTTTCAAACCAGAGGTCAATGCATTATTTACAAATTGCCAAAGACCACGAAAGGAATACTACACGTTGGCCACGAGTTTCAGGTGTGCCATCGGTTGTAACGAAATTGAAGGGTTTATATACCAGATACCTGTCTGACGGTGCCTATTTACGAGCGGTGTTTAGCTTTAAGCGTATATTCGGTGATTTGTTGTAAGGTTTGGGGGTTAATAACAGGTACTTGATTTAAAGCTATAAAGCTAGTAAAACAAGTCACCCAATAAAGTCATGTTTGTATATTTTACACCTATTTTACACATACATGTACCTTCTAACTCTTCAATTGCTTTTAAACAAAGAAAATGTGAAAGGATAAAACAAGCAAAGGATGCTTCCCTAGTTCCTGATTTTCAGAAGATTGTTGGTGAATATCTTGGTCTTATTTTAAATGACGTGCTGCTTTATTTTGGTTTCTACCGGGTGTCGAATAATTAAACAATTTAAACCAAACCGGTTTAAATCCGATGCTCAAGATGTTATTCAAAATTCCTGAATCTATACCATAACAGAGAAATGACAAAGAGGAAAGATTATTAATTAGATATTGATCAAATACCATTTATTTATTTATTTTTTCAAAATACTGAATTCTTTCTGGAGTCACATTTTTTACAGCTTACAATGCTTTAAAATCAATCAAATTAACACCAAACAGTTATTATTAAACAATAAAGCCCAATTTTGAAAGAAAAACACTTATCGGTTTTCTATTTATGTCGTTTAATATTTTAAATATCCATTTTAAATATGTGTTGTTAGAAATGATATCCGGTTAGATTACTTGATTAAATGCACAATATCACACACTGTCATTTTTCTACGGAAATATATTAGTGTCTCATTGATATATTTTTTTATTTCCAAACTTAAATCTGTAAAAATTACACTATTTCTTTAAAATGTAATATTCACACTTTACATGTAATCTGTAAAATTCACACTTTAATCAGTAAAATGTATACTAATAATCTGTACGTTTAATATTTTCAATTCTCAAATGTATACATTAATTTGTAAGATTAATACTTCAACCTGTGAAATTTCCAGAATAAAGTGTGGTATTCATCATACTTGTATTGGTACAATTACACTTTTGTCAGTAATATTTTCACTGTGATCTGTTTTATATACAAATTCACCTGCACATTATATGAGTTAAAGTTTGGATTTTTTAAATGATCCATTAATCATGGAATTAATTAACGCATAGGTGACCATCTTTAAAGTTTATGTTTACTTTTTGGATTTCAAATTCATTTGCTATGAATCAAATATTTTCCAGTAATGTGAAATATATACTGATGCATGTGTAACATTTACAGATTAATGCAAACAATTACCCGAATAATGTAAATGTTACAAATAAATGTAATGAAATCTATTGAATAATTCCTAATTTTACAGATTTAAAATGTGTAAATATTATAAATCAAAGAGTTGAATATTAAAAGAAAAAATGTCAATGGGACACTAAAAGGCTTCCTTCTTTATTCCTTATCCCGACAATAAAAATATCATTTGAATGGTTGGATTCCTGCATAAAGTATCTGTGTCAAATAGTAACAAAAGCCTCAATTTCTTAAGGAAAATTCATTTACTTAAAATTATCGTTTCATATTTCACTTCAGCCAATGGTTTGTTCAGTCTCTTTAATACAAGGTTCGGTGAGTCCATCTAAAGAAATGTTTTGTTCATACATATCAAAGGACCATTAAAACGTATAATTGTGCTCTGTATAAATTAAAGTCAGTTATATATATGTTATATATATATATGTGTTATATATATATATATATATATATATATATATATATATATATATATATATATATATATATATATATATATACACAATCGGATACTAATATGTTACCCTTCCTTGACGTTATGGTACTTAAAAAAAGAAGATCGTATAATAACAGATGTTTACTACAAAATAACAGATATTAAGCAATGTCTGATATTTGACTCGTGCCACCCTAGACACACTAGGAACAATATTCCATACAATTTAGCAAGGCGTTTATGTACAATAATCTCCCATACAGATATCTTAGACTTTCGTCTCACAGAATTACAAGATTTACTACTTCAAAGAAATTATCCCATATAACTGATTCACAGCGGAATTAACAAAGCCAAATCCCATGAAAGGAAGATTCTACTTTAAGTTAAAAATAAACCCGTCAAAAATGTTATACCATACGTTTTTACACACAACTCTAGAAATCCAGAACTGTTCAACATAATTAGAAATAACCTGCCTATCCTAGAGGAGGATCCAGACATGAAGTAAATATTAGATACTTCACAGATCATTAAAAGTAAGCGACAAAGCCCTTTTCTAAAATGTATTCTAACCAGAGCAGTTTTCCAGTAAAAACCAGGAACCACCCATCATCCAAAAATGCGACAAACCCAAATGTAGTACATGCCCATATCTGACAGACGGATCCACATTTCATTTTAAAACCGAAAGCGATTTTTCAATCAAAACCTCCATGTCATGCACTAGTTCAAACCTTATCTGTGTCATACGTAGCGCTGGTTGCGGTGAAAATTATATTGGTCAGACAGGAGACACCTTGAGACACAGGATGACCGTACACCGACAGCAAATCAGGGAACCTAAATACCAATGTACGGCCGTCAGTGAACACATAAGGAACTGTGCAAGGAATAAAAGTCCCAATTTTACCGTTTTCCTTTTTACAAGTTTCTGAGGGATACCACAGAAAAAGAACGTGAGGCAAAAGAAAAACTGTTTGTTAACAAATTTAGACCTGTTTTAAATGCCTAATAATTATATTATGTGTCAGATAAAAACTGTTTCCCGCAATAATTATATATATATATATATATATATATATATATATATATATATATATATATATATATATATATTTTTTTTTTGTATGGATAGTTTTATTTTCCCGTACTTTATATCATGACGTCATAATCAATTAAGCTACATAACGTTACATAAAATTAGCGCTTTATGACGTCACAATAAGAACTATGAATTTGTATGTATGTGTAATTGTGTAACTTAGCAACATGTTGTCAAACTCCTGATGATTTAAAATGAAACTAGTTGACTTTACAAGATTTTACCACAATATTTGTTACATAAATGAACAAATACTAGAACAACACTCTTCTCAACAAAATTGGTCTGGTATATATGTAAGACTCCAAAGTCCGATGGTCACGCCAAAGTTCGATGGTCTGCGCCAAAGTCTGATGGTTTGTTGCCGATAGAGACGCCAAAGCCCGATGGTTACGCTAAGGTCCGACGGTCTGTCTCCTATAGACGGTCAAACACGCCACAGTCCGATGGTCCGCCGTTTGTTTACGCGCCACGCTACTCCGATGTTGCGCGAAAAGAAAATTACGTCTATGACGTCACGTCACGAGAACGTTATTGGTAACGTCGATAATAACAATTCAAATCATAGAATCCTAAGATGGATGCGGCAGGATTTCCAGATGAGGGATATTTTTTGAGAAAGTGAGGAAGAAGCGAGAGACAAATGACCCCAATCCGGAGCAGTTCTGGTCCGTTTTAATGGAGGTAAAGATTTGCAAGCTCGAGGCAGATCATCCGTCATGGGGCGCTAAAAGGTTCATTTAGATATATCAGAGGACAGATGAAGAAGTTCGAAGAAATACACTCCACATGAAATCTCACAAACTTCCATTAACTGAGATCATAAGTAGATGTTTTTGCTCCAATTTCTCGAAAGAAAAAAAAAAACTTGATTCGAATTTTAAAGTTAAAATGTACAAGAACCATTAGACAAAATTGCTTGAATTAGGTTGTGCGTGAACTTTGGTAAAGTAGTGAGGTGTTGTTTTGATCAAATTATCGTGACAATAATATGCAATTCACATGTTTGTGTACATACGATACCTAATTAGAAAGTATTTCAAGATTTCAAGATTCACGGCATTATCTAATACAGATTTTTAAGACGATGAAAAAGCCATTTAAATAATCTTTATACATGTAACTACTAAGAAAAACAATTTTGGTGCGCTAAACATGCAATTACAATTTTTAAGAAGTTAATCTCTAGTACACGTGTAAATATGGTACATTCTGTGACGTCATGATGTTTATTCTTAGGGTAGACAAGGAAATAATTCAATTAACATTGTTAGAAAAAAATCAAAATTGTTTATTTTTTATCTTAAAAAAACCCAAACACGTCTCCTTGTAAATAATATTGTACCAGGATAATTTCAATCAAGGATGAACAATGCGGAAGATTTTTATAAACATAAAAAAACCAATTCTACTTATGTAATCCTACTTAAACCCATAGCAGCCTTTCCAAGCAGGAAATACTTCAAAATCATAAATCGGTTTTGGATACCTTTAATATCCCCAATAAACAAAATGAATTGATTTACCTTATTTGTACTGGATTTCAAAGCTTCACAAAATTCCTTACAAACAGAGATATATAGCATGTTCCAGTTAATGTTCTACCAAACCTCTCTGTTTACTCCTTACTAAAATTCTTACAGTAGTGAAGGAGAAACTTCAAGAGAACTGACATACAACAATATACTCCAGAAGCGGTGTGAATCAGATGTGGATACTAAAAAACTCTAAAAAAATTATAACTTTGAGGTCACAAAATCTTACCAAAATCAATAACATCTAAACGTACGAATTTTCAACGCTTTATGCAACTATTCCCCATGACTAATTAAAATCTAGGCTTTTTGATATGACGAGAGTTGTTTCTTCAATAAAAATGGAACTCGTAAAAATGCTTACCTTGTGATTAGAAATCTAAAAAAAATTTTGTTAAAAAACATTCTGATTGCACACACAAGTACTCTGAAGTTGACATTAAAAAGATGCTTGAGTTTCTGAATTCCCATGAGTACCAATTGTGCCCCATTGTTAGCAGACTGTAGCAGAATTTATTCAAAAACTTGAACGTGAAAAAATAAATTACTCGTTGTGGCCTTCAACTCAACATTCGGGTATATCGACGACGTATTATAAATTAACAATTGTTATTTCCATACTTACGTCGACTCGATATATCCGAGCGAACTTGAAATAAAAGATACACAGAGTCTGCGTCATCTGTTTCATATTTGGATATTTTACTGGAAATTGACATTGATTGTAACCTAACAACCAAACTTAATGACAAACGCGATGACTTCAATTTTTCTAAAGTCGACTTTCCTTTCTTGTGTAGAAATATACCTTCATCACCTGCATATGGTGTTTTTGTCTCTCAGTTAATTCGATACGCAAGGGCATGCTCTACGTACAGTTTTCAAGGCGAGACAAGCTACTGACAAACAAGTTGATAAAACAGGACTATCAACAGTCTCGTTTGAAGTCATCTTTTCGTAAGTTCTATGATCGATACGACGACCTTTTCAGCTAATACAATCTTCCACTGGGTCGCATGCTGACTGACGTCTAATACGTTAACTGTGTTATCCGTCTCCGTCCATTGTTGTAAAAAATGGACAGCTTTTCTACCCATTATTTTAAAGAATGGACACCTATAGGCTACAGAAACTTATTGGATTGATTGTAAATTCAGAAGTATTTTATCTTGTATAAAAGGCGAAAAAGGACAAAGGATTACATAACAAGAATGTTTACGTATTATCGATGATAGCTAAAGTATGTATTGGCAGGTATATTAATTGTAAAATAAACTTATCGAAATCCCAGTTTAAAGTTTAGTTAAAGAGCTAGAGCCACGAAGCATCAAAATGTGCCTTAAAATTTTCACAAAACTCAAGTTTGAAACAATACAAATTGTAATTACTTATAATGTAGGGCACAATATTCTGCTTCTATGCATGTGTAATTTTTTCACCTCGGCCCCACCGTTAAGCACATGCGCATCATCAAACATGCCATATTCGTTAAAAATGGCTGAAAAATGTAGATTCTACTGCAGTATTTCCCAAATTTGAATGTGGCCACACTTGAGTACCTCTTTGAAACTTTTAAAACTGAGAGATATTGCATAAATGCATCTGTCTGCAAAATTTCTTAGAGGTACTCAAGTGTGGCCAATATGTATTTTACAATTTTTGAAAATTTTAGAAACAGAAAATTAAACAGACCACTCTATCTAAGGGTAAATATTTGCTTACTTTTAATTGAAATAGCAGAAATTAATTAATATTGATAAAGAATTATTTGTAAATGTTTACAAAATCATCATTTTATTCAATATTTGTGGTAGAAATGCATATAAACTGAACATTAGTGTGTTCTATCTAGTAATTTTATACTGTGTATTCATTCTTATATCTTGCATCATCAATGACGTCATAGTTTGACGTTTGCGACGTCAGTTGAACCTATACTTACATGTATTGCATCATACTGTACAGTACCTGGCCATAATACAGTACGCAAAATGGCGGCCGTGTCATTAAAACTTTTTCACACTTGGAAGTTTTGTTTGTTATTTTTTCACATCAATAAAAGAAAATTGTTCTTACCTTATCAATATTTGTAATATATCCCTTTGCCTTTATTACAGCCCTTAATCTTTTGGGAATTGACGTGTATATACTTTTTATAGCATCGGAATGTATCTTTGCTTCAAAATAGTGACCCCCACTCTCTCGATCGATCGATCGATCGATGTTATGTTACGGCATTTATAAGGAATAATTAATTCATTAGGAATAATTAATTCATAAAAATATTTGTTAGAAATCGATATTTATTTTTTAAATTAATGAACATTAAAACACTGATGTTATGTCATTCCTTTGTTCCGACAGTCAAACATTTTACCTTTAACAGTCCGATACTAGTGAGCTTCTTAATATCAGACCGTTACCAGTGGTTACAATATTGGTATCCTTTAAAATCGGACTGTCTCAGGTAAATCAACAATGAAACTCAATGGCAGTGTTTTAAGTAGATATATGCCCCAACCACTTCTGTATGAACAAAATATCAGACAGTTTTCGGCCTTAACGGGCCTCGAAACTGTTTTATAATATTTCGTACAGAACTGTTTTCGGCATATATCCATTACATATACACAGTCGCTGAAATGTTCTTTGTTTCCACTAAAACGGCGAGTAAACGGTGAGCACACGGTGAGTGCACTCTGAGCGATCGGTGAGCGCAGGCTGATCAAACACAAACGCAGGGCAAAGTGAACTGTGAATGATATGTTAGGTCTATGTGAACGCAAGATGAACGATTTATTCGGAGTGCCCCGGGAGTAATTGTTACATTGTGTTTCATTGGTAATCAGGAAATAATAACAATAAACTACAGGTATGTATTGTTATCAGTCTAAATATAATATTATGTGACTAAACAATAAGTGAACACTGAATGAACGGTGAGCTCAAGGCGAAAGCTTTGTGAACGCACGGTGAGCGCTTTGTGAACGATGGGCGCGAACGGAGCGGAGCCGAGAACGCAAATGAAAGCACTGTGTGCGCACGGTGAACGCACGGAAAAAAGGGGAAAATAGAACGTTTCAGGGACTGAACCCCGGCAACTTAACTCTATAAAACGCCAAGTTTGGGTGAACATATCAAGTAATAAAATAATCATGCGGAATAATGTACACAGACTGTTACAGTAATGTATAAAAATTCGATCTAGATTACATTAACATGTATCTCTGTTAAATTCAATCACCATATTTCTGTCATATTTATATATTTATTTTTAATAATTTGTTATATCAGTAGAATTAAATAATTAATCCTCAGTTATACACTGCGCATCATCAGCATTACTCCATGCAGTTTCAAATAGCAGAAAAAAGATCTTTGAATACACTACACCGACATATTTAAATGTACCGACGTGATATTGACCTTTAGCACTGGTCCCTGTATTTTTTAAAAACATTATTGTAAATAAGCTTTTCATGGTATTTTTATGAATAAATTTTTTTTAACAAATTAATTATAATGTATAAAAGATAATTTATTTTGTTTTTGTTTATTTTACGAGGGTTGTCCCAAAATAGCGTAGACAAGTGGCGTTATTCAGTTAATCGAAGACACAGGAAGGTGAAACTTGTGCCACAAAGGGTTCAAGTAATTTGCATTCAATTTATGTTTTAAAATCAAATATTGTTTGAGATTAAATTAGTGAAATGAAAGCATGTTAAATCATATATTCGACATGCGGCGCAATGTCAAAAACGAAAAAATAAAATCAACATAATGAAATGAAAATTGCGAGGATAAGTACTTTTCGAATGAAAAAATTCAAGTATAGATATACAGCAATATTAGTTAATAATTCTATTATTTACTCAATAAATGTTTTGGCTATAACAAAACTTTTAAAGATTTTATAGCGCGTTTTGTGACAAGTTAAAGTGTTAACTCGTAATAAAATGACGACGTCAGCGTTTAAGGCGGCGCAGCAGTAACTGATAAATTTTTGTAAAGTCATTGAATCAAATCCTAAGTGGCTTTTGAAGTAAATAAATTAACAAAATCCCTTAGAAATGTATTTTGTGAATTAGTAGTCTAACAACATTGAAAATATTCGGACAAGTATGGTGACAATAAGTGGAAATATAAACCCCGACCGATAGAGATGGACGTCAAAATGCTGAACGACAAATGTCTGTAGGACGGTCGTTAGACAACAAATAATACAGGGCAAGTTTGGAGTCGGCAGACCGTTTGTACTTGAAAATGTTTTAAAAAATAAAACTAGAAATGCATGGTGAATGTGCACTCAGGCTACTTGTTCAAAGAAAATATTTTTCCCCAAGATAGTTTTTGGAAAAAAAAAAACCCGTAAATGTTATCGTAAACGATGTGGAGGGTTTAACAACAACGTAAAAATTGAGAATTTTCGACGTCGCACATTGCGCCGCCTGACAAAACATGTTGTTAATGATTATTCATTTTCTCAAGAAATAAATAAAGTACAGATTTGAATTTTTCATTATTATTTGCCAAAGGGTTATTGAAGAAAACATAGAAGTCTAATGAAATTGCAGTGAACAGATTTTAAGTTATGTGTTCTGTCTACGCTATTATGGGACAACCCTCGTATTTAATTCAACTCATGCGTAGTTTTGTCATTTCATGACGTTACTTAACAAAAATTACGTATGTTTTACAATTTTTCATCAAAATAGTGCCATATTATAAACTCTATTTATAAAAAAGTATAATAGATATCGAAAAAAGAAAAACAGTTATAAAAAGCTTAGATTCTACACTCAATTTCACCAAAATATGGTGGTTTTTTATGATAGGGCATATTTTGATGCTTCGTGGCTCTAGCTCTTTTACTAGAGAAAATCAACAAATCAACAAATCAATATTCTTTGGTTGATTTAACTGCTCATATCAAGCTTGTTGACTTCGATCTTTCTTACTTAGTCCTTTTCATGTATTTCTGCACATAAGGCGGCAACAAGTTATCTACATCCGCTTCTACCATTTGCAGTTCTGGTGATGTTATTCCAGTCATATCCTACTTCCTTCTTCTCTGTATCTATTGTCCTCCTCCATGTGCCCTTTGCTCTTCCAGGCTTCCTTCTATGGTTGGAATCAATTTTGATCAAATCAAAATAATTATTTTGCGTAATACATTTATCACATTAATATAGTGCGTAGACATTTTCTCACAATTCTTTATTATGAGAACTATTAATGCTGAACTGTTACAATTGCTTAGGCTTTCGCGACTATATTTGGATGACCTCTTGTCTGTTAACAATAAATGTTAACTTAAGTGTGTCGTCTATCCTGGAACAGTTATTAATATAAGATATAAGGAAGCAATTATTTTAGTTTATTTTATTTTAATGGAAAATAAAGATGGATTCTTTCTCATCGACCGTGTAAGTATTGTAATTAATAGAATATATCAATGATACAAACCATATCCATCACTCAGTTAATTATTCAGTTGATAGTTTATTTCCTAGTCCACAAAGTTTACAGATACAGAAAAAGCAACAGTCTCCTTAAGAGGGCATGTATTTGTTTTGTCCTTATTATTGAACTTTAATCAAAGGGAATGGATGATTAAGCAATGGATGACTTCATTCTCAATCACCCATTAAAAGTAAAAAAAAAAATTTCCTTTGTTATCTTTAAAAATAATTACATGTGTATTATTATTATTTTTACTTTTCGCCTTTTTCGCTAGAAATTTGGAGATATAAAATTGTAATATACGACCGATTCTATTGAAGGAGCTGTCTTATTCAAATAGAAAATATATATTTATTCAGTGGTCATTTAAATATATTGCAACAAAATAATGATTATGTTATATTTTATTTCTATTTGATTATAAAATATACTGTAAACAGAATCAATGTTCTTTGCTTTCATGCAATTAATATTGTATTGAAATATTGCTATATTTCGTTTTGAATATTTCAAAGATTGTACTTTACAATATTTTCCATACTCGATTTTTTTTCTTTTATGGTATTTTTAATTAGTGATCGACGAAAACGATTAACTTAAATTCGGAGTTTTAACCAGAAAGTATTCGATATTTTGTAGTGACCTGATCACCAGCTTCAGCATTTCGCCAGTAAAGTGGGTTTACTTATTATGATATTACTTTAAAACATATATATTAAATTGTTTAATAGCGTTGGTATCCATATTTCTATATCTTATTTCTTAGCGCAGTGAATATAACATCAAAATGCTAACACGCAGAGTCCGAGTTCAATTCCGACAAAGACTTTTTTATTTCCCAAAACATTCACTTGCAGTCAATTTTAAATCTAACATATACTAGATTATCGTTATTTTTCTTAAGGATGCCTTTTACTCTGAAACAAAATTCAAGTGGTGATAATGAAAAACCATCTATTGGATGTTAAGACCTTTGAATGTAGTGTGAATTTCAATTTCGAAAAAGAAGGTCAATGGCCTACTTTTTGAGTTAAAGGGCCTTGTCTATTTTTTGAAAAATTAAGAAAAATCCCTAAACATTTTACACTATGATTGAGATTTTTTTAATTGTAAAAATGATTTAAATAATTAAACTCTTTAAAAAATAAAATACAGTTTATGAACGGCATTGGCACTAAATAGATACAAAGCATTTAGTTTTCGGTAACAGTTTTTAGAAATATTCCAGTCCGAATTTCTTCTATCAGTTTTCAAATCCCTACCCATTTTTTATTCAATTTAACAAAAAAAATAAATGATAAGTATTCTAAAACATTAATAGTAATAAACTTCTTATATTGACCTTATTCTACTGGAATAAAATTGGTATGGGGTCAATATCAAAATTTTGAGATATGGTGTCTTTTATCTTTTTTAGGCATCTTTTAATATTTTTTTTATTGCGTGCCATACGAATATCTTAATTAATAACTGACATAAAACCAACAAAAAATATACAAATGTTTATTTTCTAACAGATTAAATTAAAACTTAAAATATTTTAGAACTGCCAAAAATGTTTTAGCATAAAACAAAATCGGGAAAAAAATTTAGTTCGAATTTCCTCTATTTTGCTATAAGTTCATGTTTTTTTTATCCTAATTCCACAACATAGTCAAAATATCGAATGTTATGTCAATAATACTTCCTTGTTTAGAACAAATTTTACTCATGAAATTGAACTTTATAACAATATGAATTTGACACCCAAACCCTGAGTAAATTACATCCTTAAAAACATAGCTAGTTTATGCATGCTTGAGATACTTTCCCCAAAAATGCGAGGTCCCCAAAAATTAATTAATTTCTATACATCCATGCACAAACCAGGTTGACATAATGCATGATCAGACAGCGTTGACATAGATTTTTTTCATCAGTGAAGCAATCATTGCGCCGTAATGTGACCTTTTAAGGAAGTTACTGGAGTGTACTAGCGTTCAAAATACTTGTCATTTTTACACTATTTTAAGATTAGAAGAGGGGGAAGGGAAGTGAAACCACGTAATTTTTAATAAGAATCAAAGAAGAACCCATCCAAAGCATTTAGAAGCATCATTTTCATGAAGAAAACCATTTCGGGGGAAATGATGGTACATGTATAACATTTTGCGTATCGATCACACAGTTTCATAAAATTCTGTCAACAAAAATCACAAGATTGACTGATTGACGGACTGGATGAATGATTGACATACAAACGGATAATAAACAATAAACATGGTATAAAAATGTGAAAATAATATTTTCTGTTTGTAAGTCATTGTGTGCAAACATTTTGATATTAAATTAAAGTATGCTTGTACTTTAAAAAAAAATCATACTCTAGTGACGTCATCATTAATAGTTCTTTATACATTGCATTTAAAAAATATAATGCTCATTACTGGAAAATCACGGATTCATTATATAGACCTTGTGTTAATGATGTTGTATTAGTACCAGAACAATGTGCAGTTTTCTGCATGTTTAGAACGTTTTGATCTTTAACTACTATATGCTTTAAAATAGTGTACATACATGTAGTGTTCACACAACAGTTTTTACCTTGTGATTAAACCAAAAATTAAACTTAATAAAAAGATTTCTACTATTTTTTAGAACATAGAAATATATTAACTAAAAACTTTGCGCGAAAAAAAAATTACTGACAGTTTTTCTTAAGTAAAGTTAATTAAGTGAAATGGGATTATGGATTTACAACTTATTTAGCCTGAACAATGTATTGAGAACTGCAAAACAATGATTTTTTTAAAATGTATTATTAAATATATATATTTTAGAGACTCTGGCTAATTAAACTAGATGCTGTCATTAGACAGTAATACCCTCACCAAGTGTTTGCCCCTAAATAACACTGTTTTCTACCAGTTTTAGTAAAAACGAAGGATACATGCAATTTCCAGTAATTTTTAAAAATTACAATTTCATTAATTGAGATTCCATCCCATAATACACATAGCGGCCCTCTATGTACAATTTGGGGTTGAACTTTTTGCATGTGAATTTTAAGTTAATTAAAAATCTTAGCATTTCATGTCATACAAGTATGGTCTATATAATTATTACAAACAAAATTAAATTATGCTCCTCCCCTCGACGGTTGCCGGCTTTAGATTTGCTTCTGTGTGCCAACATCATCGTGTGCACGGATTTAGAGAAGGGGTGGGAGTGAGGGGTCTAGACCCTCATCTCCCCTTGAAATTCATTTATATTACCGTAATATAGTAAATTTACCAAAAAATACACCTCGGACCCCAATTCCCCCAACCCCCTCCCCCTGCAAACACAATTACATGTATTACTCTGAACACCCCCCCCCCCACCCACACACACACACACACACGCACACACTCCTCAGGGATAAATAAACATCAGAATATTTTGATAACAACTAAAGCCTGCCTGTACATGTAGTTGCAACAAAGAAGATTTTAAACAGTGCAATATAAATAACATTATTTTATTGCACAATGATTTTCAATGGAAAACTGTCAGGACAGAAGATAATTACTGATTTAAGGTGGTATAAGACACATGTTGATCTTAATGTGGATAAAAGTGCCTTATAATCAAAATGGTGATGTTTTAGAATTTTAATATTTTACAGTACATGTATTTGGCAAAAAAAAAAAAAATAAAAAAAAATAAGATTTCAAAATTTTTGAAACTTAGTAAAAAATAGAAAAGCCCCAGCAGGATTTGAATTCTCTACTTACAGACACATAGTTAATGCTCTCACCCATTGCGCTTCACTGTTAGGTAACATTATTTTGGGGGAAAATATTATATTTATACTTTATTGTTAATTTCAATAGGGAGTACATCACAATATGCAGGTGCCATGTACCACCTTAAGACTGAAATGTGTGCTTTACATAGTTATATACCTAATACCAAATAAAATAGTGCAGGAGGTTTTGAAGAATAAATTATAAAAATACATGTTACAAATAACCGATCTTTGTCTGAAGTTAACGTACTTATATAATAATTGCAAAAGTTATTTTTTCATTTGTCAGACTTAGATTTTGTATTAAATTTGTGTATTACATTTGTAAGTGTAGAGACTTATCATGTTTATATGAAATATGATAGGAAGGAAGGGTTTTTTTTCTTAATGTATTATGATGCATCAAATATAATATAGGCCATGACCATATGGGATTGTTCTGACCCCATGGAACAGGAAAATACCAAATATTTTGAAAACTGTTGAGATCCCCACCACTAAACCATATATATATATATATATATATATATATATATATATATATATATATATATATATATATATATATTCTTGTTTCTAATGTCATTATAATGCATCAAATGGTATAAAGTACATGACCCCCAGGTGTTGTCTTTAAACCCCCACCCCACCCCCCTTGAAATAGGAAATGATGATATTTTGATAACTTTTGAGTTTCCCATATCCCTAAACCACATTTATTCTTGCTCTTTGTGTCATAAATTGCGCATCAAATGATATATAGGTTATACCCCCTTTGAGACACCCTGACTTTCTAGAACTGGAAATAATAAAGTATTTTATCTTATTCATATGTAGTACGTGTTTTACCCATGTAATTCCTAGCCTAATAATGAACCTGCTTTGTTTAGGAGACTTTACAATTGCCCCAAATACAGATATAACATTTTGTTTATCTTAAAAATTAAAAAGCAATTTCCAAAATTTTAATGACCATCTAGAGAAAAATACCAATAAAGAAATGATTAAAATTCGCTACTGTACACATGTAAGAATGTAAGAAGACTCTAAATCTTTAGAACCTGAGGTTTGATTTAGGGGGGGGGGGGTTGGATGTGGAGGATAAACTTTTCATTTTAATCATTTATTGTTATTAATTTTAACTTTGATATTAGTTATGGATCCCCAGTTAGAAAATAAGAAATATCAATAGATCATTTGACAATTATGCAAGGTGTAATGTGATTTTTTTAAAAACATTTTTTAACAGTTTATAAAATCTTATAAGACCCCAAATTATATTTTGAATTTAATAGATCATTCGACAATTAAATCAAATAAATGCAAGGTTTTTATCTGATCACCCGTTGTCCGTACGTCCGTCTGTCGGTCTAGCTGTACGTCTGTAAACTTTTCACAATTTTGACTTCTTCTCAAAAACCACTGGGCCTATTTCATCCAAACTTGGTACAAAGCATTCTTATAGGAAGGGGATTCTTAATTGTTAAAATAAAGGCTAACCATTTTTAAAAGGGAGATAATTGCGAAACAGTGAGTATAGGCGTGTGTCTTTAAACATCTTCTCACCCCTGCACCAGAAATACCAATATTTACACAAAAGCTTGTATATATAGTGAAGTTTATAAATTATAAAAATCATGACCCCCGGACCAAAACTGGGACCCCAGGCGGGGTTTAAAATTTAACATAGAAATGCGTAGGAAAATATTTAAAAATCTTCTCAAGAACCACTGCACCAGAAATGCCAATTTAAAAAAAAAAGCTTGTATATATAGTGAAGAATCTAAATTGTAAAAATCATGACCCCCGGACCAAAACTGGGGCCCCAGGCAGGGCTCAAAGTTTAACATATATAGAAAAATGTTTAAAAATCTTCTTCTTAAGAACTAAAATGCAACGGTATGGGATATTACTATGAATACATCATTGGGTATTGTAGATTCTAAATTGTTAAAATTGTTACCACCGATTTTATACTGGGGCACCAAGAGAGGTTCAAAGTTTAACATAGAAATGTATAGGAAACTTGTTTAAAAATCTTCTTTTCGAGAACTACAATGTTACAGTTTGTGAGATTACTATGCAAGGTTCCTCAAATAGTGAAAATTCTAGATTGTAAGGCCGTGACCCCGGACCAACACTGGGGTCCTAGAAGGGGTTCAAAGTTTAACATAGAAGTATATTGGGAAAATGTTTAAAAATCTTCTTCTCAAGAACTACATGTACATTGCTACAGTTTGTGAGATTACTATGCAAACATCCTCAACTAGTGTAACTTCTAAAGAGAGAGATTCAAAGTTTAAAATAGAAATAGCATATGCTATGAGATAGAATTTACAACGAACTGTTGTTCAGGTGAGCGATGTGGCCCATTGGCCTCTTGTTTTATTTTAAGAACGAAAAGTCATTTTATTTACAGTGTAAGGTGTGATACATGCGCAGATCCAAAGAGTTTTTCTGTGGAAGGGGGGGGGGGGGCGTTTGACAGTTATTCCAATTTGCAGGGAGTGTGGTGGTTTAAATTTTAAAGAAATTTGATTTTTGGATTAGGGATCTGGACCCCCTCCCCCCTTTGACCCCATCTCTAGATCCGCACATGGGATAATGTTAATTTTCTGCTACTATTTGACTACCAGGATTAAATTTAATATTTCAAAACTTATTGCACATCTATAGGACAGCCCCTATTATATCCCAAGATGTGACATGTCTATTCATTAAATCAATAGAGGAGTTCTGGGATCTAGGTTTTTTTTGGAGTGATAAACGTCAATTTTCTGCTATTATTTGACTCCCCTATATGAAATTTAAATTTTTTAAAACCTTATTGCACATCTAAAGGACAGCCCCTATCATATCACAAGATATGATGTGTCTATTCATTAAATCATAAGAGGAGTTCTGGGATGTAGTTTTTTTTTTAGTGATAAACGTCAATTTTTTGCTATCATTTGACTTCCTGGATGAAATTTAAATTTTTAAAACCTTATTGCACATAAATAGGACAGCCCCTATCATATCCCAAGATATGATGTGTCTATTGATTAAATCATTAGAGGAGTTCTGGGATCTAGGTTTTTTTTTAGGAGTATTGAACGTCAATTTTCTGCTACTATTTGACTCCCTGGATGAAATTTAAATTTTTAAAACCTTATTTCACATCTATAGGACAGCCCCAATCATACCTCAAGGGATGATGTAACTACTCCAAAAGTTGTAAGAGGAGTTACGGGAAACATACTTTTTTTGCAAAAAAACGTCGTTTTTTGTTGCCCACCGATCCCTGTGATGAAAAAAAAAATTCTGAAACCTGATCACACTTCAAAATGACACCCCCAATCATATTCTAGAAGATCATTTGGCTACTGCAAAAAAAAATGACGTTTTTGAAACCAGATTTTTTGTAAAAAAAAACGTCATTTTTCAGCCACCAAATGACCCCCAGGGCAAAATTGAAATTTCCAAAACCTTATTGCGCATCTATAGGATACCCCAAAACATATTCCAAAAGATGATTTGTCTATTGTTGAAAATGTAGGAGGAGTTTGAGGAAGAAGGTTTTTTGTGAAAAAACATTATTTTTTACCAATTATCTGACCTCTAGGACTAACAGAGAATTTTTGAAACCATTTTACAAAACTACATGACACCCCCAATCAAACTCAAAGAGTTCGGATTGCTAGTTTATACTATGTAAGAGCAGTTTGAGAAAGTAAAACGTGACAGACGGACGGACGGACGGACGGAACAGGACAACAACAATATACACGAACTTTCTTTAGAAAGTGCGGGTAAAATTATTAGTCAAAACATAGCTTAATTGGAACTTTTTAATTGGAAATTTCTTTTTAAAATTCAAAATCTTAACAAAAACATGACCAGATTTGTTCACATAACAAAGACATGTGAGCTATGTATCTCACTTATAACTCGACGATTGACACTCAAATTTTAGTTGACCATTGGAAATGCATTACTCAAGCAATCTAAACATTAAAACAGTAAAATAAATATTGAATTGTGACCATGCTCCTTTAACACTACATGAATTTCATAAAGTTATTGTTTTGTTTCCACAATACATTTGATGTGATTTTAAGGAACATACAAGCAATTGTTTTCACATATATACCTGTTTCATTAATATGGTTTTATTTACTTGCAAAGTTCACCAAAAAAAAACCTCACCTCGTTTACATTATCAGATAAGATTCAAATCCCCATACTAAATTATATATAGTCTTTACGTAGTAAGTTATTACATGTACTTACTTGCAAGAATATTTCTTGAATTTCGTCAAAAGCATCCAACAATAATTATTAGGAACATTTTTATATATAAAAGACTCTCACACGGTAACATCACGACCACGCAGACGAATGTCAAATAAATTTCAGGGGAAAAAACTTTGAAACCAATGTATCAAGCACAACAGTTTTCATGGTAGGTCTTTTCACAAGCCGCGAGCTACCATAAACGATAGGAAGAAAGTTTATACATGCATTATTGATTTACAGATAAACCAAGGATCATACAATGCTTCAAAAGCCTTTGTTTGCATTATTTTGTAGAATTGTAACATTATCAATAAAGAAATAAATAAAACAAAATTAAATAAATAACATAAAATAATAAAGGCACCGGGTTAACAGAAATGTAAATTTTAGTCAACAGATTGCAGTAGCTCAGAGGTTTGTTTGCTTGCACGGTACGCCAAAGATACTTGGTTCAATTCCTGATTTAGTTTTGACTTTTAACTACCTGTTACACAAACATAAATCATGCTTACAAATACATATCACTAATTCAATTTATTTATATTTGTATTTATTTTCCTTCTTTAGATGGGAGGAAATCCAGCACATTTCTGAGTCACTGTTCGGTGGAATGTGTTTAATAGTAGGGACCTCACAGCAAGTGACCATTAGAAGAGGAGTTGTAGACATTGTTGATATGGTTGAGAGACGATTAGGACGAGAAGTAAACAGTTATTATAATGTGATGTTGAGTGGAAGTACAAGAGAAGGTTTCAGAATGGAAAGATCTGATATAGACAATATGTATTGGTTAACTAGCCACCGGGTGATCATGGACAGGTCTCAGTCTGAGTATTACAACACTGCCAATACAACTTTGATTCTCTCTGACAGTTCTGAGAGTCCACCAGGATTCACAATACTTCAGTTGATGACACCAACAACAGATGAACACGTCAATTTAGCATGTGTCAGAATGAATAGGGAAAAATATATTTCCAGTAAAAGATACAAAGAGATTCACTATTCATCTTTATATCCTGATTCGACTTTGCATGGTCCCTGTAGCAAACGCGTCATTGATGGAACAGAATATGACGATGTATTTTGTTTTGTTTCTGACTTCTGGCCAACTTGTGCCTCTTCATGGAGAGAAAGATGTCACTCATGGCCTGATCCTGCAGTTGTAGATGACATTGTCAGAAATGGATGTCACGTTGTAGCTATAGGGCACCCATTTGGAAACCATGAAGATGTAGAATGGAGAGTATCATTCTCTCAAGCAGAATACAAGCTGGTTTCCGCAATGAACCATTGTCAGTTTTTAACTTACGGATTATTAAAACTGTTTTTAAAAGAAGTAATAAATCAACAATCAGAAGAAACTAATAACCTTTTGTGTTCTTACCATATAAAGACAGTAATTTTCTGGGCGATTCAACAAAATACACTATTTCCATGGTGTCCACAAAATTTCTTGGCCAGTTTCTGGGTCTGCTTTAAACTCCTCCTTAAATGGGTTAACGAGGGAGACTGTCCCAACTTTTTTGTTCCGGAACACAACCTATTTCTTTCGAAAATTCATGGTGCAGCACAATACAGTTTGATACGACAGTTACATGAATTGTACAAGAAAGGCGTGGTCTGTCTGTTACAGAGCCCCTCTGTCAGATCTTACATCGTTCGTGTACTTTACAATCCTAGACTTTCGTATTGCGTTGATGAAAGTATACTCGTGTCTGAAGTTGACCACGACGTAACACTTTTTCATGAGATAAGCTGGCATGGTCGCATAAAAAGACCTGACCAACAACAATGTATGAATGCCGTTATAATAGCTAAAAACTTGATGAGTTCGCTTTTGCCTGTGTGGCAGGTTTCCGCCTTAGAAAAACTTACAACCTCCGCCCTACAGTGCACTGCTTTTCAACTAGATCTACAATTCATGAACACTCCTAATAGTGCCAACAAACAAATTTATATGGCCGACAAAATGCTACAAGCTGCAGCTAAATCTGGATGTATTTCTGATATGTTGTTCAACGCTATGTTTTATTACAAGACATTAAGATACAAAGAAGCTGTTAGTGTTCTTGAGATGACAAAGATCAAGTTAATGCAACCATATTTGATGTATAATAGTCAAGTTGATCAGGACGTGTATATTGGGGTTGTGGGAGAAGAGTCCTGGTTTACAAAGATGAAAATGGCCATAGCAGGTGACATCGTACTTTACAATTCTATCAGTTATATCAGTGAACTTATGTCAGTGCAACAGTCTGTTCTACAGAACAATTGGCCTGCGATACAAATTCCAGTGTTTGTAATGTTACACTTTCTAGAGTTCTTGTGTTACAGACACACTGATAGAACATTAGCTCATGCAGCTCTAGATGAGCTACAGGTCCTGGTCCACCATGATCAGGGACTCCATGTAGCTGAACAACACAAAGACATTTCCAGGCAGATCTTAAGGATCTGTGAACAGATTATAGGAAACCTTTGAGCTGTTTTGCATTATTCCAGCATTCACACACATTTTATGGAATACAAGATTTCGACCACTAGATACGCTGCCCTACCAATATATCACAGTGTTTCTGTAGAATTACTAGTGTGGGCTTAAGAAAGATTACCTCGTAGAATAATGAACCAGTAATATTCCGTGATTACAATAACTGTTTTTGTTTGTTGTATTTTTTTGGGGGGGGTGGAGGTACCTATTTCCCCTAGGCGTTTTCAGGACACAATTCACAATTTCTTATTATAGCTACAGTATTTTTGCTACTATTTTTATCTCACTATTTCAGAAACACAACTGCGCTTTTTATAATTGGATGTAGTCTATCTGTTTGTAAACATTTACATTCAAAAACATGTTGCTAACAAATCTGATTAAAGAAATAAATTAAAAAGATTATACTTTCCTCCATGCATGATTCATTATATTTGTAGATAAATAAAAGGCCCAAGAAAACATTTTTACAAACCTTAACTCGGGATAGAATATTTTATGATGGGCTATTACAGTGTAAATTATCAACAAACTAACCTGTTCCATGCATTAAAGATATAATTGGTCAATTACCAATCATTGGGTTGAAAAAATTAAACCCCGTTAATGCCTACATTGTATTTGAATGAATAAAAGTTCGATAAAGTAATAAATAATAGTAAGCAAATAAACAGTTAGGCATGAAAAAAATGCTTCTAAATAAAATACCAATGAATTATAAGATTCGGAACATATCTCGGTGGATAGATTAATTGGTTATAACAGAGCCTTGAAATAGAAAATGATATAGAAACCGTTTATAAGAAAGACAATAAATAATGATTACATGTATCTTTAACACATACTGAAAATGATATTCATTTCAAAGGCAGACCAAATAATTTGGAATTTAAAATTTGATGCTGTAATCGATTCAACTTTTTATATTTAAGACTTTATCTAGGGTCACGACGTCTAAGAATTTAGATACCCACGTCACACAGGAGACCTACTGATGTCTAAGCTGTTGTCCGTTATCGTTTGTCGGCCTTAAGAATTTGAACATTTTTCATCTTCTTTCAAACTGCGTGGCCTTTACATTTGGCATTTAGTGTATAGCATCTATAGGGGAAAGGTGCTATAGACATGTAACTAGCTCACAGGTTCAGGAATTTTAAAAGGAATTTGGGCAAGGTTTTATTCGTCAGATAGTGAATTTTGAAGAATTATTTTAAAATCCTCTCTACTCCTTGACATTTAGACAACAGACTAAGTATTTGTTAAGTATTAACAAGAATGTCTTATTTTAATCTTGGAATTTTCAACTTTAAATTTGGATTTTCCAACTTTAAAGTTGATTTTTCCAAGTTTAAAGTTGGAATTTCCAACTGTTATCTTTGAATTTTGAACTTTAATCATGGAATTTTCAACTTTAAATTTTGGAATATTTCTAACTTTAAAGTTGATTTTTGCAACTTTAAAGTTGGAATTTACAACTTTAAAGATGATTTTTTCCAAGTTTAAAGTTAAAATTACCAACTTTAATATTGGAATTTCCAACTTTAATCTTGGAATTTCTAACTTTAAAGTTGATTTTTCCATCTTTAACTGCGCTACGAGTTGGTCAGTTTGGAAATATTATATAAACATAGTTAATTAGGTCATATTAAAGAAAAATGTTATTTCATGTTTGTTTCTTGTTGTTATACTTTGACAGTATAACAGAAGCTCATCACTGTTGAAGAGTTCTTAGAAAACATCAACGGCTTTAAACATTCATTAATCGATGCATCTATAAATACAAAATATGCGTGTATAGTGATCATATGATGATTTAAAATTAATACTAAGGTATCCAGTCCAAAATAGCCTCAGATTTAATGAATCTGGAAGCATAACAGATATATATATATATATATATATATATATATATATATATATATATATATATATATGGGCTAAATACTTATTATTTATACTAGGACATAACTTTCATGTTTAAGTATCAATATGTAAAAGCGGAATGTGCCCTTATAAATGACCTTTACCTTTTCGGCTTGTAAAAAGTGGATTTTAGATGGCTTCTCTGAGACAAACATCAAACTTGTAGATTTAAATACCTGGAAAAATATTAACACCTTCTCTAAAAAGTTATGGCATGCTGGATTAAAACAAACATAACAAAAAAGATTAAATGGTATATAAATTGTTTGTAGATGATGCGCCGTTTATGTATAAATTATTTTTATATTATAAAATTGATTGAGCCACACCTCTCTACACATAAAATGCGTCAAAATTTACAGTATGACGTCACATTGACAACTCATGGAGTTGAATTTTTTTTTTACTTCAAAGTTGCACGCAAAGGTAATTTTTAATGTGTTTTAATATGTTCGTACAGATAAAATTAGCAAATTATTTTATTTTTTAGTATTTTGATCACTAGTTGTTTTGCGTGATGTCATAGTTGACATTTCCCAATTTGTTTTGTCGGGGTGTCTGCTTAGTAGACCTTAACAGTACTTCGAGGTCAAAATGTTATTTGATATCATAAAATGTGAATATTAACAATTTCCAAAGGGAACAATTCAGATATGAAGGTCAAAGGGTCGTAACTACGCTTATATATTTTTTTTATGTAAAACGTTTTGGACCGTTTTTTCACTTCTCAATTTTAACAGCTTGGAGGAAAGACTAACATAGCGTTACAGACACCTTCTAAATACCTTTCTGAAATATGAACAAACTGATTGACCGGAACTTTGTCCCTTTTCAATGAGGAAAATGTTGAGTTTTACTGTTAGGTTAAACATATACGCATGTATGCGAAGACTATTTCCTTTTGTAAAAAAGTAACGAAAAACTCTTTTGTCTTTATCTAAATTTGCTGAACACAATTTTTAGCAAATTCAATGTTGAGTTGTTTACAAAATCAAATGTTAAGAGAACAAAGAAAATAAAGCATTATATTATTTGTTAATTAAAATATATTATGTAAAGAATATTAGCCTAAAACTGTACAGCCTGTCAGAGAAAGAACTGTAGAGTCTGTAGGGACGATATTCGTTCTTTCTCGTACAGGTTGGACAGTTTGAGGCTTATATCAGACTTTAAACTTTAACTCTTTTGTTTTAAGAATAGGCAGCATCAGGTAAACTTGTTGACAATGCTGTTAAATATATTTTTTTAACTTTGAATAATAAAACAAGTCTTGCATAGATCTTCTTTTGTTCATTAAGGAGGCTGGGTCGTTAAAACATTAACCATCAGATTTACTTTAAATGTTTAGATATGATTTTTTAAGCTACAAACTTCAAAAAGTAAAGAAAAAATGAGTACAATTTGTCTTTAAAATTTGACCGTTTTTCTATATCTTTATAAAGAGCTCTTCTTCTCAAGGAAAAAAAATATAGTCTAAAAATAGCCACGACAATCGAGTCTTCTTTTTTCATTTCATTTTATTCAGGTAAATATATCACAGAATGCCGTGAATACACATATACAGATATAACAGATAGAAAAACAGAAATTTTCTCAGCACTATGCAACTTCATAAGGATCAATTCGTTCAATTATTAATATATAGATTACATGACATACAAATGATAATTATTACCACTATATATTTACACAATGGAATTAAAGCAGGGTACTGAAAAGGAATATAGCATAATGCTTTGAAAAATGACATGTTTCCTTAGTTATTCATTTATAACTTAAAAGTATTAACAATACTTAAGATGAAAAATCAATTGGACAAGCCGCCTTTTAGTATCTCTTGCATTTGTAGACAGGAAAGATTTTACAGCTTTCTTAAATTGTTGTTTAGATTTAATTTCCTTGACCTCCAAAGGTGATGCATTCCAGTCTTTGATAGCATTGTAGAAATAAAACCATGAAGACTCTTTACCTTTTATCTTAGGTATAATAAAATTCTTATTGGTTGCACTTCTTGTAATATTGTTATTCAGTACAAAGTGATCATTAAGATATGCTGGTGCATTGCCATGATATATGATATTAAAAACATGGTTGAGTCTTAATTGAACAACTCTATCTTCAACTTTTAACATATTTAAATAATTTAGAATGTTACCTGAGAAATTGTCTTAATAGACAGTTTCAGGTATATATGACAGAGGTTTATACAGCTGGGCTGTAAAATGTTTCATATTTATTCACAACAACATCAAAACCTCATTATCTATTTGGAAGAGCATTTCTTATTACACAAATTTCATGGATGCAAATGAGGTACTACATGAACTTTCTTTGTTATTCATAAACGTTTGCTTATTTTCTTTTGTCTAATATCTTTTATTCTTTAAAATAACCATATGACATGGAATGCAAAATTTTCATCACTGACCTTATAAAAATTCAATGCCAGCAGGATAGGGTCAATATAAGCAATTTATGATTATAAATGTTTAAGGGTTATCGTCATTCATTTCACGTTTAATCAAAAATGGGTAGAGTTTGGAAAACCAGTAGAGGAAATTCGGACATGAATACAAATTGTTGCTTAAAACCTAATGTTTATATATATTAAGATACACTGTCCATCATAAACGGTATTTCATTTTTGAAAGAGTTAAGTTATTTGTAATATTTTCATAAATAAGAAAATTTTAATCGGCGTGTATAATTTTGGTGATTTTTTTTTAATTTTTCAAAAAATATTTGAAACCACTAACTTAAAAAGAGGATCATTGACCTAATTTCTTCTAAAGGACAAATAACACTGCAATCACAAATTGCAATCAATGTGACATAGAAGGCTTTTCATTATCATTTGTGTTTTTTTTATTCTGAGTAAACGTCATCCTTAAAGTTTTTATATTACCGATAGTGCAATTAAGAATACAAAAAAACCATAATTTTTTCAATATTAAGATCAAATATTACATGAAAAGGATCTTACAAGTAAAATTGTATTATTTAATTTATACTAATGTTTATGCATTTAATAATGATTTAAATCATTAGATTTACGATGTTTATCAGGAGTACTATAAATATTTATTATCTCATTCTGCACATTAACGCATATCAATAATTTCATACAGTATACTAACATTTATGGACATCTGCTGGTTGATTTATAAACAGTAAATAAATAAATGGATACTCAATAAATTCTGATATTTTTATGGAACTTCCTGAAATTGTTACCGTAAACATAAAGTAAACAGTTAGGTTACATTTCATCTCCTACTGCTTAAAGTTTTAATATCTTTATATGATGTGGGTGAATTCAAGGTAAAATTCAAGTTATACTATCAAATTATTTTTGCTGCATTTTTTCACATGTCATAGCTTCATTAAAAGGCTTCAGAAATCAAAGAGCTGTGTTTTGTGACTCGTTCACCTTAATCTGTGACCCGTGCTAAGTTGAACAGATTGCAGTAGATATAAGAATTTCTAAAGAAAAGGAAAATTAACGACCCTGAATAAGATTTAATTTAACCAGACTGGCCCAAAGGAGAAAATTTACCTGATAAAATAAGGACAACCACGGATTACAAAGACACATAAAAACTTAACTGCGTGACGAAAAAAAATCTTTCAAAAATCATAGGTTTGCAATTCTTGTTTCAAATGATATCCAATGTAAAACTTAAGTAGTAAATCAAGATTTGGAAAATATACAGAAAATGAACACTAAACACACAACGAAGGGTATATCGTTCGCAGAAAAGAATGAAGAAAGTTTTATTCTCTTTGGGACAGAGCCTACAGGCGTCTTGCTGCTGCCTTACAGAGATAATAACCCCGATGTTAAAACAGGGGCCTTTCTTAGGATGCTATTGAATGTCCAAGTAAGATAAATAAAACTTATCAATTTTGAAGAAATCAAAACAGTAATTTGACAGAAATACAGAAACCAAACAGACGAGTAAAACATACTTTATCTTTGTTACTGCAAAAGGATATAATAATATGATAACCATACGATATTTTTTTTTGTTTCTTAGCTTCGCAGTGTAGGCTTAAGACTAAACCTACATGCAATGAAACTGTACTAATTGTTAATTTATATTATATATTTTATTAAATTCAATTTTGCTGTGAAAATTGAATTGCCGTTCAAAATAGTATCCGAGGGAAAGAGATCATTGATTCCATATGTTCATTAAATAAACTAATAGTAATTGCTATTATATAATACTATACTTCTTTTACATATCATTTTAGATTAACCACTCTTTTCGACTCGTCAAAGGTTTTTAAGGAAAATAAACATATTATATTTTATTTAAATTAGGAAACCATGATTACTGGATTAATTTCTTTTACAAGAGAACATAGAAAATTAATCCAATCAATCCTGAAAAAGTTTCAAGTATTAGTTACAAGGAACCAATTGTTTAGATGGAGGAAAAAGATGGATTCTTTCGCATCGACTGTGTAAGTATCTTAATTGATGAAATATATTTTTTAACGAAATATCGCACTTTATGTTATAAAGTTTTGAAAGTCCCCACTTTTAAAAACGATGCTACGTGCCTTGCAATGACGGACCAAAAATCATAAGATTGACTGATTGACGAACTGATGATTGATTGACATACAGACGGGTTATAAATTTGTATTTGTTTGTTTTGTATAAAAAAAATAAAAGAAATATTTTTCTATTTGTAAGTCATCGTGTGCAATTATTGTGATATTTTATTAAAATATGATTGATATGCTTAAAAAAGAGTATGGTGATTATACGCTCGATTGGCGTCATCATTGGTAGTTCTATATACACTGCATTACAAATATATAGTTAAACTTATTAGAAAATGACAGATTTATTCTATAGACCTTGAGTTAATGATTTGCATTTGAAGCAGGGCGATGTGCATGTTTAGAAGGTTTTGATCTAAAACTACTATACGCTTCATATATTGTACATTCATACGCTCACTGATATATATATATATATATATATATATATATATATATATATATATATATATATATATATATATATATATATATATAAGCACAAACATTGCAATAACTCTCAAATTGACATATACCTGCCCATAGTGAATGCACAGGGAAATTCACTGTTAATAACAGTGAATTTCCCTGTGCTTTATATATATATATATATATATATATATATATATATATATATATATATATATATCAGTGAGCGGCAAGCGCGTTAACCACTCGGCTATATAGGCAGGACAAAAATCCTGCTTTCGATGAAAAACGGAACACGGTCGTTTAAGATAATTGTGAAATAAAGTTAAACGACAATTTAAGAGGAACGGAACGATTCACATTGCAGATATATACATATAATAAGCACAAACATTGCAATAACTCTCAAATTGACATAAACCTGCCCATAGTGAAGGATTATATAACGAAAATTTGTTATAATACATGCCATTTTAATTTTGTAAGTGGTATTTAATTTGGTATTATTTCTTTACATAACATCTTTTATATCGGTTGATGAATGAAAATGTCTACTCTAATATGTTTTTCATATAATTCTTGATTTTAAAACATAGATTTATAACTTGTCTTTTGTTGAACAATGCATTGAGGAAAAGGGTATATATATATTGTGGAGACTAGTTAAAACATAACGTTTTGGGAATTTCTAATTATACAAGGTGTCCCACTAATAATTTCAAGAGAAAAAAAATTACTTATCTAAACACTGATGATTAGGGACCCACCTTAAATGCGATTTAGTCATTATCATATTCCTTTAAAAATTGAGATTGACTTTAATCGACACATACGTGACAAACTTCTTCAGCTCTTTTACTGGAATATGTTCCCTATCACTCTTGCTAATCTGTGAATTTAAGCATGTGTTCGTGTCTATATGTAACATAAATTGAAAATGTCAAATTCAAATAATAATGCTTAGTACGAACTTTACCCATAATTATTATTGCGATTTGTTTTATCTGTTGTCTTCAAAACCCACATTAACTACTTTGGTTCACCTGTTGGATTTGACACTAGCTGTATTTTATATACTTACAATACCGTTTGACATTACATTTGATATGAGTTTATTGTATGTATAGGCATTTGCTATTCTTATATTCAGATGTTTCTTTAACTTGGTTTCATTTACCTGCAAAATTTTCAGAAAACCTGTTAACAATAGTAGATAAAATTCAAATTCAAAAGCTAAATCATATTCCTAATTTACGGGGGTATTAGTGACTTTTGCAAGAATTATACGTAAAAATTGTCAAAAGCATCAACCATAACTGAATAAGGAACATTTTTCTCATAAAAAAACTTTAAAATCCTCGAATGGAAATGTATAAATATCTACCCTTTTTTGTACCATCAACGACTCATAAGAAGGTTTTGCTTATCTGTTATATAAAATAATTCAAAAATGCGGTCTATTCTGCCTGGTGAAGGCAAATAGCTGACCACGTACAACACGTTCAACAAAAGTCAGACGGTTTCATATTTTACTGTGTGGTAAACGTTGCCGTCCTGCAAATGATTATTAAAAACTACAACACATACAGATAACAATTTACAAAAGAGAAAAATGTAGAATCATTACTTTATAACTATGACAAAATATGTAAATTACTTTAAAGACCATAATGGCGTACCATAGAATGTTTTATTCGATAATAAAGAACAGGTGAACTTAAGCTATAGAGAATGGGCGTTTTTTCAGTGCCGTTTTTATGTAGAAAATATCAACAAATTGCTTTTTTCCCGTAATATTTAAGCACTGATGGATACTTCTGATTTATATGCACGCTTAAATTTACCAAAATGAGCATACAGTTTAAACAATTGAGGATTTTAAATGCCTATAGATAATCTAAATCCGGTAAAATCGTACCGAACCTGCTTGAATTGTGTCTATTTCAATCAGAGGGAGGAGACATTTAAATCAACATTATTCTGTTGGTGGATCGATTGGCGCGTTTGTTGAATTATACTTTATGCATTGATTTACGTCTAAAAAAAAATCGAGTAAAGCTTTGAAGTTGCATATGACCATAGTGATCAAACAAACATTCCTGATCATACAAAGTTGATGAAAAGCGATTTAAAACGTGCCAGTGAACACATTTGACAAGACTACCTGGAGAGAACCCACGTGACTGTTTGAAATAACTTATTCCATACGTGGGTTCTAACATGGGTCACGCAGGTAATGCTTTGAAATTTTCATACGTTTTTGTGATCGGCTTCGGCCGATCACAGTTGTGTCCATATGAGGCATCCGGCAAATTTTACTATTTGCGCACGCATTGCGCCTTGCACTACTTTATTTTCTTTGCAATGACAGCCTCATTTAAATCTTTAATTACACGTAGAATACTAAATAAACGTTACTCTTATCCGTATGCATTGAAATTAAAACATTTATACAGTTACATACAAACTGATTCTAATCACGTTTGTCTTCACATATGCGTAAGAATATTTATCGGAAGTACATTTCGCCTACTAAAAGTAAAGCATATTCATGCCTTTCTATTTCGGAACGGAGTAAAGTGAAGTCGTACCCAAACTGACTCCTACCCAAACAGACTCATACTCCATTGTCCGGGGATAAACATGATATTTGGATTGTAAATAAAAAGATAAGCTGTTAAAGTTAGGTTTTGGATTAATTACAATTTAGTAGTTACAAGATACGGTAATTGAATGTAGTATTTTGGTTATCTTCAAACAAAGTTTAATATCATCTCCTTAAAGTTTGCCAAATAGTTTCCTATATCAACATTTGATAGACAATTTTCGTTTACATGCAATCTTATCTTTTTTTTAAAAAATGTTAACTATATTGGAAATCAACAAAACATGTAGCAGAATGCTTTCGCATTACATTAACAAAGCTGACCAAAGATAATAGCCAACATGCCGATCATTCCTTTAAAAGGAATACTTGTTTATATTTTAGGTACCAGCCTAATGCTGTACAAACTTCTTATGTTCACAGGAGTTTTCTAAATGTATAATGCGTCTTTTATCTTTTCCACAAGTTTGTACTCGGTTAGGCTGACAGTAAACAAAGGCTTTGAATTGAATGCCCGTCCTCACTTTGCTATATAAAATCACGAATGTCGGCTGACCCCTACTATGTTGTAAAGCTTCGTGCTATTTATATATACTAAATTCAGCGCTAAAACTTGTTGATTCTTATGGTTTAAATATCAATAGATGATGTGAGATAAAAAATATACTTAATTTGAATTTGAATGTTTTCACTTTTTACCGGGGCCCATAAGTCCACTTGTCCTTTCCATCTGTTATTATCTTTAAAAAATACGATTCAATACTGACAAATTAAAGCAATTACGACAATAAAAAAGAATTTCGTAGTGGTTTGAGGCACGCATCAAACAGAATGGAAAAGGATTGGCAAATGTGTGACCGCACTGGTCAGTAAGGCTGACGGGAAGTAAGTGCTTGACCAGAACTAAATAGTTAACTTGTACCAAAGATGTTTATATTAAACTCAGAGTAGTTAGCTTATACCAAAGATATTTATACCAAACTGAAAATTAGTTAGCTTGTACAAAAAATAGTTCATAAAATTTTAAAATTGAACTACAGACAACACACGGTCTATCAACAAAAAAAAAAACCATTAACAAGCTCACGCTCCCGCAATTGTTGACAATATTACACATAATGAATGACAAAGTGTGAATTTATTACTGCAAAATTATTAGATAAAGGGGCATAGCTCCCAAAAATAAATTCAACTCGGAATTCCCCGCATTTGTAATTTAAAAAAGAAATATGCAGAATGTATTTTTATTTGAAATGCAAGTAAGATATGTTTAGCATTGAGAAACAAACAAGCAAACATAAGAGCAAAAAAATGAATATAAATTTTAAAAATAATTAATCAAAATAAAATGTTTGAAATCGCGGGGTTTACTTTCGTGAACGATTTTGCTTGTACCAAGTTCATAAAATATGATAAAATGGGACATCTTATCCTGCAACTTCTTTTACTGACCGAATAAAGGTAACCCAATAAACCAAAGCTTTATTTGGTCAATGCCCCGATAGAGCCTCGTACATTTAACCGACGTTATAATGCATTATGAGGCATCTCTCTTGTTTGTTAACGCCATGGCGTCGTGGTTTCAACTGCAGATATGCAGCGAAATTTGTGCAATAAAGCTCATTTGAGGCGCAAAATTTGATATTATGTTGCAGGATAAACAAAATACATGATAGCTTGGCAATCATCGCCCTCTGTCACGTTTTTCTACCCTCGCCCAAATATAGATTATATTTCAAGACAATAACCATGTATTTTATATATCTTAAAAGCATTAAAAACTAAACATGTGCAATGTAAGATTTTTATTTTGTTCTAAATAGACCAGCAGTGTATTGAGTTAAGATTGTTTTTTGAGACACACAGAAAACCACCTTTCAAAATCCTGCGAAATTATGATTACCGTAAATGTATACTTGACCTTGCATACAGTTCTACAAAAGATTGACAACAGTACTGTATATTTTCAATGATTTTGAAAATTAAACTAAGTACAGAAGTTCAGACAATAAAAGTCGTCAAACTTCAATAAATAAATATCACAAAGAAGTTACATGTTTTAATTAATAGAAAATATTGCTTCTATAGCATAAAAAGCGTCAGTTTTTTACTAATATTTAACTATAATTTTAAAGTTACATGTAGATTATTAATGTTCTTTCGTTTCTCTCCTATCAATTCTCTAAATATGATAGAATGGATGATAAAAGAATAAAAAATAAGCTTTTTATTTCGGGGGTTCCCTTTTAACAAAAAAATGTATTTTTTCTGCAATGACCGCTACCTTCATAACCTGCATTGATCATCGAAGAAAATATTAAATTGTTTATCTTTACATCTTCCTTTTAACAAATTAATAAATTTATTGTAAAAAGTAAGTAACATTCACTAATTACTGTTAACCTACATCAGTACGTTAGCTAAAAGAAACATCGTCAACTAAGGGAATTTGAGTTTGACATCACGAATCTTTCGTGTAGTCAGTGATTTTTCTTAGGTCGCTGTAGGTTTCGACCAATCGATCAACGGGGCGTGTGGATTTCAGTCCTGTGAGTTTCTATAGAGCTATGAATTAACAAAAAGTTTCCGTAAGAAGTAGAAGGAATCATACTGGGTAGATGTAAATATAATGCTTAAAAACCATATTTAGTAAAATTATGATGGACATTTAAACATAATCCTATACAAAATTAGCTGACAGGATACCATATCTAACCGTGTTACAGAAATGTAACTGTCAGATAACATCAGATTTTTTAAGCTCAATGGTTTGATTATTGCACAATAGGCAAGAGGTCTTCGGTTCAAATCCCGACTGAGTTTTGACTTTTTACCACCTGTTACTCAAACATAGACCATGCTTAAATATACATACCACTTATTTCACATGCTTATTCCTGTACTTATTTTTCTTTCTTCAGAAGGGAGGGAATCCAGCGCTTTTCAGAATCAGTGTTCAGTGGCATGTGTTTAATAGTAGGGACCTCACAGCAAGTGACCATTAGAAGAGGAGTTGTAGACATAATGGATATGGTTGAACAACGATTAGGACGAGAAGGAAAAAATCAATATATTGTGATGTTGAGTGGAAGTACAAGAGAAGGTTTCAGACTGGAGACGTCTGATATAGATAACATGTATTGGTTACCTAGCCACCGAGTGATCATGGACATGTCTCAGTCTGAGTATTACAACACAGTCAATACAACCTTGATTCTCTCTGACAGTTCTGAGAGTCCACCTGGATTCACTTTACTCCGGTTGATGACACCAACAACAGACAGACACGTCGATTTTGCATGTGTCAGAATGAATCGGGATCAATATATTTCCAGTAAATTATACAAAGAGATTCACTATTCATCTTTATATCCTGATTCCACTATGCATGGTCCCTGTAGTAAATTCGTCATTGATGGAACGGAATATGACAATGTATTTTGTTTTGTTTCTGACTTCTGGCCAACTTGTGCCTCTTCATGGAGAGAAAGATGTCACTCATGGCCTGATCCAGAAGTTATAGATGACATTGTCAGAAATGGATGTCACGTTGTAGCAATAGGGAGCTCATTTGGAAACCATGAAAATGAAGAATGGAGGGTATCATTCTCTCGAGCAGAATACAAGCTGGTTTTCGCAATGAACCATTGTCAGTTTTTAACTTACGGATTATTAAAACTGTTTTTAAAAGAAGTAATAAATCAACAATTAGAAGAAACTGATAAACTTTTGTGTTCATACCACATAAAGACAATAGTTTTCTGGACGATTCAACAAAACACACTGCCTCATTGGTGTCCACAAAATCTTCTGGCCAGATTCTGGATTTGCTTTAAACTCCTTCTTAAATGGGTTTACAAGGGTAATTGTCCCAACTTTTTTGTTCCGGAACACAACCTATTTCTTTCGAAAATTCATGGTGCAGCACAATACAGTTTGATACGACAGTTACATGAATTGTACAAGAAAGGTGTGGCCTGTCTGTTACAGAGCCCCTCTGTCAGATCTTACATCGTTCGTGTACTTTACAATCCTAGACTTTCGTATTGCGTTGATGAAAGTATACTCGTGTCTGAAGTTGATCATGACGGAACACTTTTTCATGAGATAAGCTGGCATGGTCGCATAAAAAGACCCGACCAACAACAATGTATAAATGCCGTTATAATAGCTAAAAACTTGATGAGTTCGCCCTTACCTGTGTGGCAGGTTTCCGCGTTAAAAAAACTTACAACCTCCGCCCTACAGTGCACTGCTTTTCAACTAGATCTACAATACATGAACACTCCTAATAGTGCCAACAAACAAATTTATATGGCCGACAAAATGCTACGAACTGCAGCTAAATCTGGATGTATTTCTGATATGTTGTTCAACGCTTTGTTTTATTACAAGACATTAAGATACAAAGAAGCTGTTAGTGATCTTGAGATGACAAAGATCAAGTTAATGCAACCATATTTGATGTATAATAGACAAGTTGACTCAGACGTGTATATCGGGTTTGTAGGAGGAGAGTCCTGGTCTACAAAGATGAAAATAGCCATAGCAGGTGACATCGTACTTTACAATTCTATCAGTTATATCAGTGAACTTATGTCAGTGCAACAGACTGCTCTACAGAACAATTGGCCTGCGATACAAATTCCAGTGTTTGTAATGTTAAACTTTCTAGAGTTCTTGTGTTACAGACACACTAATATAACATTAGCTCATGCAGCTCTAGATGAGATAAAGGTCCTGGTCCACCATGATCAGGGACTCCATGTAGCTGAACGACACAGAGACATGTCCAGGCAGATCCTAAGGATCTGTGAACAGATTATAGAAAACCTTTGAGCTGTTTTGTAGTATTCCAAAATTCACATACATAACACATTTTATAGAAAACGAGAGTACGATCACAAGATATTGCCAAGCTATCAGGCAACCTAACGACGTAACGTGACCTCGTAGAATATTGACCGAGGGTCATACATCTTCTAAGAAAAATGACCCACTTTGTTGTTGGATATTGGATGGCTCCGTTATACAGCAAACATTAGATATGAAAAAATTAAGGCATTTCCCCATTAGTATGCTTTTCAATATAATTACTATTTATTAATGAATGTGTTAATGTATGAAAAAATGTACAGGACAGGCAGTGGGTTAATGCACTGTTTCCAATGAGGGGCATAGGGCCGCTACATTGGCTTACTTGATTGGGGGTTATCAACAAACCTTTGTTCACATTGAACTTAATGAAACGAGTTTATTTTAAAAGAGAACTGGCACCTCAAGTTTAAGGCGTTGTTTTGTGGTAATTTAAAAGGTATATAATTTTTCCTCAAAAGAGCGTCAAATTATATTCACTTTTATTTGCATTATGAGTAAAACATACAGATATCAATTTTGCATACAATGTAAATGCAGATGATATTGTTTTAAATTACATTCTTCATTTAAATTTGTTTCGAAGAGATTTTACTGCCAAACATTGCAAAGTGCGTGTTTGTACTAGTCATATTATGACTCTATGCGTCAAGGCAGTACATGGTCATAATATGATTTTCTGCATCAAGACACTTCATTTATTCTATCCTTAACAAGTTGTCAAGTTACCTCTCTTTTAATGAATTTAAGTTTAATGTGAAATATGTAATCTATAGACCTATGGATGAACGCTTTAAGAAAGCGCCACTTATGCACAAATTACCATATGCGACATTCAACTGTCAACTGCAAACATCCTTCTGTCGCCTGCTTACTACTGATTGCCAACTGCTACCTATTTACTGCTAGTAGCATAAATTTACTGTTGAGTGTTTATCGTGTTATTATGTGAGAAATGTTATTTAAGCAGCTTAGTGGCATTGACGTAATGCTGATGTACATGTACTTCATCAAATGCTTGCTCAAATTATCTCTTTTTTGGCATAATGTTATACTTTTATACTCTTATACTTTCTTAGATAATTAAGGAAATTAAAAACTCAAAGAAAAAAGCAGTTAACTCCTTTTGGAAAGATATTTTCAGTTAGTCACTTTTACTTCCTAAACTGATCAATCTTTTCATAACGTAAACATTAAGCATTGGTAAAAACAACATAAATGACATATAATGATAACATGATATTGACGTTCTACATAAAACATCAGACTAACAGCATAACCCTGTTAGGTTCAGTTTTCAAAAAGAGTGTTGCAAAAAAGCAGAAATATATTGTGTTGATCAATCTCATAGATGGCGAGGCGAAGCAACCCAATATATTTTTGATTTCAGTCAGTAACAAACCTAAGTGTTTTGTTTTCCCTAAGACTATCAAGTGACATATTTATTCACAAATAGCGATGATCTACGCAGTCATGTACAAGATGCATAACATCTCGCCCAATTTAACTCATATAAACTCTTTAAATTATCAATTTCATTTTTCAAATACTCATAAAATTCTTGGCTTCACCCATGTTTACTTACAATGTTTTGTTGCTATTCAATTTTTAACGTTTTTCTCCCTTTCTTAGGCAGAGATTTGAGCAAATTTCGACGCTGCCATTTTGTTTTGCTTCAAACACAACAATATGACGTCAATATTTAAAAGGCAACTACTCTATTTTAAAGAACTTCAAAGGACAACTACTCCAAATACCTTAATAACCTACGGCATGCGGTTTCTGTATTAAATAATATGAAACGTCGACATGAGAAGGCGAAGCGTCGGCTAATGACGGCCATATTGCCTAATATAAATTCTCACCGAACTAACATAGAGATAAATGAGGCAATCGCGTGCTATTTTTAAACCATTGAAAGTGTGACATTTCAGTCCGAGATAAAAAAAATTTACATAGCGGGTAAGCTCCCTGTGTAGGCAAAATACAGTAATAAAAAACTTTTTACGCGCATTTCTATCGAACACGACATCCACTAAATACAGTTAGGAAGATGACCATATATTCTGTATGTTGATGTTAACATATATCAATTAGATTTCTACTGTTCAGCGTGTTTCAAATATTCTTTGGACTTACATAAATTAATCTGATTCTGGCTCTTCAAAACCGTCAGAGTTGTAATTATAATCATTCAATGTTTTTATAGTCTCTAGAAAAACGCCTAGTCCAGAGAAAAAGGTGGAACAAATTTATCCGTACATATTTTATTACCCTATTGCTTCATCACCGACTCATACTTTTTTATGATTAGTTTTTTGCCTTTAACAACCTGTACATGTATCTTTGAAATCGGTATACCCGGTTATTTCATAAAAAGGGGAAAATCAACTTTCTACATTGATGCGTACATTGTTTAAAAATCCTTAATTAAGATATTTATAATTTAAGTTTATAACTTGGACTTCACATGGTAAGTTATCTTTTTAAAAAAGCATGCATGCAAAACATTACATTACCAAGGGTTTAAATTACTTTATCCCAACATTCCTATAATATCTATATGCATTACCTTTTCATGAGATTAAATAAAGTATGTATTAAAAAAATCCAACTGTTTCGGGATTCAAACCCAATAAAAAAGAAGTCGGACACGGTTATAATCTAATCTAAGTGCGTTGCCACTTGACTAATCTAGACATGACGTACAGCGGGGGAATTTAACAAAGCGTTCTTTACAAGCGTAGATTACAAATGTATATTGATTTTTTCCCAAAAGTAAGATTTTTTAAAAATATGCCTCTACGAAGCAAAAATCGGAAATGGCAGTTTTCAAGAAAACGTTAAGATCAAATTAATTTTCTTTCAAAGAGGCAGTTTTTCACAACAATGAGGATTCCCCTTTTATAAAGCATGAAATCTGCCACATTTGGTCCAGAGCTAATGAAAAAATAATCATGTAATGCCATTTAAATTTACATTTAAATTATTAAGTACTGCAGTCTTTCTTTTCCAACCTTATGTTCAGTTCTTTTATTTATAAATCATTAATTTCCCATTATGGAGGTTTTGTGGTAATTCATTTTATACCGAACAATCTTAATTGCTTACATAGTTACATTACTTGATTATAATGTGACCGAGTAAATAATAAAGGCAAGGTTCTTTGTTCAGGATGTTTAATATGTACAAAAAGGTGATTCTGTAAATAAATATAAACACATGTAAATATATATACAATTTAAACACAGTTCTTCATTATGGTTTAATCAAACCTGTAAACTTCATCATAATCCTAGTTTTCTTTATTTAGGCACTATGAAAAGTTAAGTTATATAAATAACTTGTGCGCGGTTTTGGTGTACAAAATCGCCGGACCCACAGTGAAACAAAATCAAAAGTTACTGGGTTTTTTAATAATAGAAATGAGCTGATTCGATAATACTAACCAATGGGAATAACGTCCTATGGAAGAAATAAAGAAAGTGTTCACCAACTCAATCCACCTGCGCACAAGAACTAGCGTAGCTTAGTTCATAATTTGATATTGTAAATTTGAAAATATATGCATTTGATAGTAACAAATTGTGTTGTATAATAAGAAATTGGTTAATTTTATCTGCCCAAATACTCTTCTGCTTTGAAATTTATCGTCCCAATAAAAATCAAAATATACACAAACTAACCAACATAATATATATAATTCAAATGTTCAATATACGTATGTCACATTCACAGTCCATGATTCTTAATCCCACATACTGTTCTGTTTATTTTTGGTTTACCAGTGGTTTTCCACTGCGATATTTGATTTCAAGGTTGAAAGAGCCAACTGTGACACAGCGTTGTTCGTATGCGCTCAATTTAGAAGACGGTAGATACAAAATACAGACGTCGCGAACTGTTATTCTGCACATTCCTTTCGTTGGGACGAAGTGATCTGCTGGCGTACGCTATGACACGTAATTGACCATCTTGGTGTTGTTACAGTGCCACTCCAAGACCATTGAGACTTGCATCGACTTCAAGCACAAAATGTTTTGTGTAATCGGCGTATCCTAGAAATGGTGCAAGTTGGTAAGTAATTCTTTTAATAACACAAATGATTTTTCACATTCACTATTCCACTTTTCACAGAACAGCTTCTTAAATGCATTCGGAAACTTTCTGATTAAATTGTACAATTGCGCAGCAACTTTCGCAAAAGACTGAATAAAACGTCTATAATATGACGCCAATCCAAGAAATGAACATAATTGTTTTGGTATTGACGGTGTTAACAAGTCACTCACAGCTTGCACTTTTTGAGGATCTGTGTTAATTCCATGCTTTGAAACTATGTGTCCCATGTACTTTACTTCCTCTTTAAAAAAATCTCATTTAGTTGTTTCTTAAAGTTTCTTAAACAATACTTTCAATCTTTGAATTTGGTCTTCTACAGTTCGTGAAAACACAATAATATCATCTAAGAATACAAGGAGTATTTGTAAAACTTCATCACGGAAACAGTGCTGCATAAGTGTCTGAAAGGTGGCGGGAGCGTTACACAGACCGAACGGCATGGTGTTAAATTCGTATAGTCCAAACGGTGTATTAAATGCGGTCTTCTGTTTGTCGTTGACGGTTCTCTTCTACTGCAACTTGGTTATATCATGAAGTCAAATCCATGGTCGAAAAATAACGGGATCCACACAGTGTAACAAATGATTCTTCAACACGGGGGAGAGGAGGTCTTTGATTGTCTTAGAGTTTAACTTCCGATAATCAACGCACAGACGTAATTCACCATTCTTCTTGCGAACGATTACAATTGGGGATGCAAATCCTCCTAGGCACCTGATCCTGCCTCTGAGGTTTTCCAGAGGTCCGTGATTGCTCTGCTCTGGACTGTTGATTGATAACCGAGTTGTCCACAAATTTTTCTCCGTTTTTCCCGATCATGATATTTTCCCGTAATTTCGACATTTTTCCCGATAATGACATTTTTACCGATATGACATTGGGCGCACGGCGGGTGTGACCGGTCAGCAGAGGATGCTTACTCCTTCTAGGCACCACACCTTTTAATTAAGTACACCATACAACTAGCTACCTTTTAATTATGTACACCATACAACTAGCAAACCTTCCTTTATAGTATGTCATACAGCTGGTTACCCTTTCATACTCAGCATATTATACAGCTAGCTTCCCTCTTCTATCCAGTATAACATACAGTTAGCTACCTTTTTTGTCAAAATAATTTATTCGTCTGGTGTATTTCTTTGTATAACACATAGAAATAAATGTATTCATAAAAAAAATCCAAGAAGCATTTTTACTTGATAATTAACGCATTAAAATTCTGTATACAGCTGTCGACGGTAGGTCTTTTAAGAATTCAGTTTTACACTTATTTATTCCATGAATCTATTGTAGGAGGATGGGAAAAATAATGACTCCCCAGGCCAGGATTTGAAACCGCCCCCCCTCCCATCTGAATCTCTATTCGGGTGCTCTTTCAAGTACGCTATCTTGCGCCGATATTTGAAACGTTCTGACCGTCACATTCCCCCTCTTAAATGATCTTCGCCCTTGCATATCACCCCAGGTCTTTCCTTTGCAGGAGTTAACTTGTCAGTTCCTGGGGTTGGTATGACACCAAATGGTGAGTCAGACCGTTTTGAATACCGGCGCCAGATAGGTCAATTGGTAAAACATCTGAGTAGAGATTCAGATCCGCGATCCGCTCCTTGTTCTTCTATTGTCGCTTGAACTTTGATTTAAAAATATTCATGAGATAGTTTAGCCAATCCGAGCAAGTGTTAAAATCGGTATTTTTGAGTAACAAAGTTGGAGTAGTAAGACGAAGCGTTGGCACATACTTTCGAGTTTTTCGGTATCAGTTGATATTATACGCCCTCTGGGAATCCAAAGATTGTATTGGCATAACTTCCGAAACATGTAACTGAGGAAAGGAACCGAAGATTTCATTGGTCAAAACAAAGTTCACCAGGAGGTGACCTCAAGCGGTGTTTCTTCAGATCCTCCTGTAGCGATAATAAAATAAGAAGGAGCGGATTGAGGATCTGATTTAAATCAGATTGTTATTTCTCCCATCCCGTTAAACGTTATTGCTTAAAATCCCAATTCTAAACTATCTTATATGTTTTATAAATCAAATTTTATTTTTAAAATGTTTAAATATTTTACGACTGGCTTTGAAAATAAACAACGTGTCAAAAAGAATGTATGAAAATTCATATAACAATTTCAAAATACCTGAACAGAGCAAATTCGGATTGAGCACAGATCTGATGCTTCACGTGACCAAACTCATGGAAATAAGTCTCCACCTGGAAACAAATACGTCTTATACAGCATATGATATCCGTAAAATCAGGAATTTAAAAAAGAAGTTTTGGGATCCTTTGTACCATTTTGACCATTTCTTCATATGGTTTTATAAGATTAATATTCTTATTCTAATAATTGACTCATATGGTTAAAACGTGCAATCTTTGGTTTACTATTCATAAACAAGGAGAGTTAATTTGTCAAGTGGTTCGTATAAATACGATAATATATATAATTTGGCTGAGCTATGATTTATTTACGTACATGCAGTTCGAAGGAAGCAGCATGTCCATACTTTACCTTTTCCCAATCGTGGATACAGGTCCAGATAAAAATAGCCCAGGAGATTTGAGGATTCTCTGTCCACTACACTGTACTACAACAGAGGGCAATTAGTCAACATCATCATCAGTATCTCTATTACACTGTACTACAACAGAGGGAAATTAGTCAACACCATCATCAGTATCTTTATTACACTGTACTACAACAGAGGGCAATTAGTCAACACCATCATCGGTATCTCAATTACACTGTACTACAACAGAGGGCAATTAGTCAACACCATCATCAGTATCACTCTATTACACTGTACTACAACAGAGGGAAATTAGTCAACACCATCATCAGTATCTCTATTACACTGTACTACAACAGAGGGAAATTAGTCAACACCATCATCAGTATCACTCTATTACACTGTACTACAACAGAGGGAAATTAGTCAACACCATCATCAGTATCTCTATTACACTGTACTACAACAGAGGGAAATTAGTCAACACCATCATCAGTATCACTCTATTACACTGTACTACAACAGAGGGAAATTAGTCAACACCATCATCGGTATCTCAATTACACTGTACTACAACAGAGGGCAATTAGTCAACATCATCATCAGTATCTCTATTACACTGTACTACAACAGAGGGCAATTAGTCAACATCATCATCAGTATCTCTATTACACTGTACTACAACAGAGGGAAATTAGTCAACACCATCATCGGTATCTCAATTACACTGTACTACAACAGAGGGAAATTAGTCAACATCATCATCAGTATCTCAATTACACTGTACTACAACAGAGGGCAATTAGTCAACACCATCATCGGTATCTCAATTACACTGTACTACAACAGAGGGAAATTAGTCAACACCATCATCGGTATCTCAATTACACTGTACTACAACAGAGGGCAATTAGTCAACATCATCATCAGTATCTCTATTACACTGTACTACAACAGAGAGCAATTAGTCAACATCATCATCAGTATCTCTATTACACTGTACTACAACAGAGGGAAATTAGTCAACATCATCATCAGTATCTCTATTACACTGTACTACAACAGAGGGAAATTAGTCAACACCATCATCAGTATCACTCTATTACACTGTACTACAACAGAGGGAAATAAGTCAACACCATCATCAGTATCACTCTATTACACTGTACTACTACAGAGGGAAATTAGTCAACACCATCATCAGTATCACTCTATTACACTGTACTACAACAGAGGGAAATTAGTCAACACCATCATCAGTATCACTCTATTACACTGTACTACAACAGATGGCAATTAGTCAACATCATCATCAGTATCTCTATTACACTGTACTACAACAGAGGGCAATTAGTCAACATCATCATCAGTATCTCTATTACACTGTACTACAACAGAGGGAAATTAGTCAACATCATCATCAGTATCTCTATTACACTGTACTACAACAGAGGGAAATTAGTCAACACCATCATCAGTATCACTCTATTACACTGTACTACAACAGAGGGAAATAAGTCAACACCATCATCAGTATCACTCTATTACACTGTACTACAACAGAGGGAAATTAGTCAACATTATCATCAGTATCACTCTATTACACTGTACTACAACAGAGGGAAATAAGTCAACACCATCATCACTATCACTCTATTACACTGTACTACAACAGAGGGAAATTAGTCAACATCATCATCAGTATCACTCTATTACACTGTACTACAACAGAGGGAAATAAGTCAACACCATCATCAGTATCTCTCTATTACACTGTACTACAACAGAGGGAAATAAGTCAACACCATCATCAGTATCACTCTATTACACTGTACTACAACAGAGGGAAATAAGTCAACACCATCATCAGTATCACTCTATTACACTGTACTACAACAGAGGGAAATAAGTCAACACCATCATCAGTATCACTCTATTACACTGTACTACAACAGAGGGAAATAAGTCAACACCATCATCAGTATCACTCTATTACACTGTACTACAACAGAGGGAAATTAGTCAACATCATCATCAGTATCACTCTATTACACTGTACTACAACAGAGGGAAATTAGTCAACACCATCATCAGTATCACTCTATTACACTGTACTACAACAGAGGGAAATAAGTCAACACCATCATCAGTATCACTCTATTACACTGTACTACAACAGAGGGAAATTAGTCAACACCATCATCAGTATCTCTATTACACTGTACTACAACAGAGGGAAATTAGTCAACACCATCATCAGTATCACTCTATTACACTGTACTACAACAGATGGCAATAAGTCAATATCATCATCAGTATCTCTATTACACTGTACTACAACAGAGGGCAATAAGTCAACACCATCATCAGTATCACTCTATTACACTGTACTACAACAGAGGGCAATAAGTCATCACCATCATCAGTATCTCTATTACACTGTACTACAACAGGGCAATTAGTCAACACCATCATCAGCATCACTCTATTACACTGTACTACAACTGAGGGAAATTAGTCAACACCATCATCAGTATCACTTTATTACACTGTACTACAACAGAGAGCAATTAGTCAACACCATTATCAGTATCTCTATTACACTGTACTACAACAGGGCAATTAGTCAACACCATCATCAGTATCACTCTATTACACTGTACTACAACAGAGGGAAATTAGTCAACACCATCATCACTATCACTCTATTACACTGTACTACAACAGAGGGAAATTAGTCAACATCATCATCAGTATCACTCTATTACACTGTACTACAACAGAGGGAAATAAGTCAACACCATCATCAGTATCACTCTATTACACTGTACTACAACAGAGGGAAATAAGTCAACACCATCATCAGTATCACTCTATTACACTGTACTACAACAGAGGGAAATAAGTCAACACCATCATCAGTATCACTCTATTACACTGTACTACAACAGAGGGAAATTAGTCAACATCATCATCAGTATCACTCTATTACACTGTACTACAACAGAGGGAAATTAGTCAACACCATCATCAGTATCACTCTATTACACTGTACTACAACAGAGGGAAATAAGTCAACACCATCATCAGTATCACTCTATTACACTGTACTACAACAGAGGGAAATTAGTCAACACCATCATCAGTATCTCTATTACACTGTACTACAACAGAGGGAAATTAGTCAACACCATCATCAGTATCACTCTATTACACTGTACTACAACAGATGGCAATAAGTCAATATCATCATCAGTATCTCTATTACACTGTACTACAACAGAGGGCAATAAGTCAACACCATCATCAGTATCACTCTATTACACTGTACTACAACAGAGGGCAATAAGTCATCACCATCATCAGTATCTCTATTACACTGTACTACAACAGGGCAATTAGTCAACACCATCATCAGCATCACTCTATTACACTGTACTACAACTGAGGGAAATTAGTCAACACCATCATCAGTATCACTTTATTACACTGTACTACAACAGAGAGCAATTAGTCAACACCATTATCAGTATCTCTATTACACTGTACTACAACAGAGGGCAATTAGTCAACACCATCATCAGTATCTTTATTACACTGTACTACAACAGAGGGAAATTAGTCAACACCATCATCAGTATCTCTATTACACTGTACTACAACAGCGGGCAATTAGTCAACACCATCATCAGTATCTCTATTACACTGTACTACAACAGGGCAATTAGTCAACACCATCATCAGCATCACTCTATTACACTGTACTACAACTGAGGGAAATTAGTCAACACCATCATCAGTATCACTCTATTCCTATAAATGTCTGAAATGTATACAAACTCTAATTACTTTTTACACAACCTAAATAACCAGCTGTAATATACACTTTTTGTTTGAACATATGGTGGTATAGTTAAAGTTTTAAATGATTTTTTATTTATTTTAAATCATATAATATTATCAATGTATTTTTATTTTAACAAAAATCTGATAAACTTGTTGCGTTATGAATAAGACACTTAACGAACTCCGACCCTCAGCAATGTTCGATAACTCTAAAACATCCAGATTTTTTTTATCCGTACCATAAATTTGCCTTTTTATAAGACAAGTTTAATTAGTCTTGAGGTGTTAATATCATAATATCACGCTCAACCATTCAACGTGGCCAAAATTGCAATAACTTCGTAAAATGCATGGATACCATAAAAAAATTATCTGTATTTTATTTCATTCATAAAGTTTGAAAAATAAAAAAAAAACAATTTTAGGATGAAAAAAAAATACTTTGAGGCAGAGGATCGGAGAACCTTAAATTGGTTATTTTAGTCCTAGCATTCAAAGCATACAGTGATTTATACTAATATGCATTCTAGTTCTGCTCATATAGATATAAATATTTTTTTAAAAAATGAACTTCAATTTCAATCTTGCAAAAATGCAACATAATATTTCAAATAAAACAGTGTCAAAAATAAGCTCCTTTCCAGAGACGTTATACATTTCAAAATTCAAAGCATCGGAATCCACGGCATACTGTCGTTCCTCTCTCATAGTCATATGGGAGCGGAGGTCCCAGTAGTGGATCTTTCTGTCATACTTGTATCCATATTTACAACACTAGACACAACTGTACAACAAACGTATTACTGTAATTTAAGACAAGATTAGCAATTATAAATAAAATTTAATGACCTGCCAGTTTAATTAAATGCATAGTTGTTTAGTACTGAACATTTAGAAATTATTGCACGTTATCCTCACACCTTACAATGAACACAGACAGGACCTACCTCCTCCTTCTTATACTCCAGGTAGACATTGACTTCCTGTTCCTGTAAGGGCGGGGTTTCTGGGCAAGGTCAACAAGGAACATCCTCACCTTTTCAGGGTATCTGGCCATCCTTATGTCTAGAACAAACTCAGCGTAGGTTGGAAACCCCAAGATGTATGCTTTCTGACATAAAGAAATAAAGAAATTACTTTTATAAGTAAATAATTGTACAGGTTCTCAAGAAATTAACATTCATAATCTTCAATAAGGAATAATTTCGTCCAATTTCTAAAATTAGTGGATTTAAATGAAGAGCGATTATTTAAAAAAAAACACATTGGTAATATACCTGGCTTCTTAGTTCAACCAATGGTTGTAAAATTCTGTATTTGGCTTCAATCATCTGAAAGTAAGCCAAAGGTTCATGGTATGTACCTATATATTACAAAAGACCAGTGGGCCTTAATATACACCTGTGTATATTACTGTTACAGTGGATTCCTAATTTTATGTGAGAAATTAATTTCCGAATAAAATCAAGAGATTAGGTACCCCTTGCAGAAAATAAATTTCGCTATAATTTTCAGAGAATTGTGAAATTTTTGAAATTATCATCGAGTTTGGCATTCGCAATTTTATTTGTTATAATTTGCAATCTGATAAAAATGGCGGAATCATCGAAATAAGTAAGCCCTGTAGACGATGCATAGACGTTAGCATAATGATAACCATATACTCTCCGGTGCGTTCTAAAATTAGTGGTATCATATAGAAAAATAGGTTGTTGTCTTCGGGATGGCCTATATGAACGGCATACAAGACATACAAAGCATGATGAAAAAGAAGGAAAGGATCTCGAGGTACTTTACTGCTTAGCGACCCAGCTAGATTAAAGCTTGCAACCATCTTTGGGCCCATTATTGGTCCGGTACTTATGAAAATGGGTTTCTTGTAAAAATTGCCAATTGGTTTACTGGTGTTGTAATATTTCTTCACCAACCCTATTTTCATTTTTAAGTAAATAATTATCATAATTTTCCATTACAGAGACCTAGTAGTGCATCAGTTTGCACTGAACAAGCTTGAATGCCCTTCTGGATTTAATTGAAAAACAAATTACATGACCCGAAATGCTAGCTACCTTCGTACCCACATGAACCACAAAAAAGCATTTTACTGTTATATTATAGGAATGTTGAATGCAGTCTCCAGTTTTTTCCTGGTTTCAGGATTTCTGGTCTTCTTCATGCATGGGAAGTAATGAGGATGCTTTAATGTCACCTTTAGTTTCCCATCCATATGCCGGTTTAATATAAAGTAATATACTTGTACCTTTCATTTAAATCAAATCATACACATAATGATAATTACGATGTTAGTATATAGGGCTTAACATTTATCAAGTACTAAATATTAAAAAAAAATTTTTTTAATAAGAGTAATTTACACTATATATAAGCAAAAGGAAAGCTTTCAAATAATTTTCTACAAAAAAAATTAATTAGTTTGCGTAAGGTGATTGACATCTATCTCCTTTTAGATCTTACCTTAACGAACCAATAATGTGATGATCGATTTAACCAATTGCAATCTGAACATTAATAAATAAAACGATCTCTGCATTATCTTTTATTTTTTTATTTTTCAGAATAGATCCGGAATTTTTGTTTGCCCCTAATTTGCACTGATATCCCTACAATATAAAATAGGATATTTCTATTTGGGAGTTATTTTCAATAATATAAGCATAATTAAACATTTTACATGATTTTCAGTTGATTCTACAAAACAAAATTCATCAGTTTTTGCAAAAAAAATAAGGTATGTCCCCTTTTAGGTCTTACTTTGAATCGACAATATCGTGATGATCAATTTAAATCCAACATAAATATAGATATGGTGATCTCTGCGATATCTTTCTTTTCCTTTTCAGAGTATACCAGGAAATAATGTTTTCTGAACAATGCTTTAGGACAAAACCGAAATATCACAAATTGTTCATTTAACACTATATAAAGTAAACTCTTTTTTGGTGTGGGAAATATTGTGCCATGTTTTATTCAATCGGGGTTCTGATGAGGAAGATTCATGTCCAAAGTTAATTCTATGTTTAAAGTCAACCCACACATAGGTTTAGGAGAAATCTGCATTTAAAACTAACATACTGTAACCTGTAGAAAAATGAAACTATACGCATAATAGATTATATATTGGATAATCATGGAGATAGTCTGGAAAACTGACAAGAATTTATTTTGAAGGTGATGTTTAAAACAAAGAATTAACTTTAAGCAGCCTTAGATATCAGATCAGACAAACAAAAGTCATGGTTCAATGACCTTCGAGCTTTAAAATCAATGACTCTTTAACATTTATTATGTACACTAGCTAATATATTTTTTCTAAAGATTTCAAAAATTCTTCTGGAACTCCAGCTTAAGAAATGAAGAAAATTACCAAAAAAATGTTGTACTTATTTCAGAATTATATTTGACACTTTCACCAGTCTATGGTGTAAATGATTAGCCCAATTAGTGATTCAACATTTCATGATGTTAATGATGTTAATTTAGTGTAATTCAGTGACTCTATGTTTCAATTTTTTACTTTAGACCAATATATATATTTTTGTTTTCTCCATTAAAGTTAAATGTCACTTTTTCATTAATTTAAACATGACATGTGACTGCCGGATATATCTCTATGTCCGTCTATGAAAATTGATATTCAGCTATTTGACAGACTTATCTTGACATTTTATATTATTTCATACGGAAACCGCCTTCCTTCACTTAAAATATTTGGAGTAGTTGCCCTTTGAAATTACTTTTAAATTAGAGTAGTTTTCCTATTTTGAATTGGCGTCACATTGTTGTTTTTGGGGCGTATAAATGGCAGCGTCAAGTTTTGCTCAAATTTCTGCAAAGGAAAGGAAGAAAACATTTAAGATTACTTAAATAGCATCAAAACAGTGTAAGTGAACAAGGATACAAAAAATATATTCAAATCTCTGCGAAGAAAAGAGAAAATAAGAGGCCAACAGGCCTTAACGGTCACCTGAATACCATAGCCCATACACAGACCTGTCGAGGATTCCCATTAGTTTCTTTCTGGAGTAAAAAAAAATCTGAAATATGGTAATGACCACCCCTCCCAACCCTCTTGCAACACAGACTATGAAACCTATTATCTTTGCGAAAACTTAAAGATAATACAGTGCATGACCAAATATTGAAAAGGTGCAAGACTCTAATAGGAAATAATTTCCAATATTTGTTAATTTTTAAGACATCTTTTACATGTATGTCTCTTCTAAGGTAAACTAAAGATGGCTAGTATACATGTTTTATTTAAACAACCCAATCCCTTCCATCACCAGGGGCGAGTCAGAAACTCCCGCCTCTAGAACATTTAACCGAAAAATAAAAATTGGTTTATTTGCTTTAATTCCTCGCCTTTTATATTTCACATGTCCAGTTTGCTTCCATTAATGACATCATCATGCATTTATCCAAAAATCATTGTACACTTCAATATTTTTGGCTAGCCAATTAACTTTATATTTACTTTAATATCAACAAGTCTGGTTGCTTATTTAGAATCTTTAAAAACTGTTTTGATTGATTTGTTTTATATAACAAAAATACGTATATAACTTTTTTAGTAATTCAACCTCATAATTACCTAATTTACAATAATTAGTTACTTAATATGAACAACCAAGGGAAGATAACTCCATAAACTGTTACACCACCCCCCCCCCCCCCATCCGAACTCTTGCCAAAGGCTTTCATGATATCTTTGACTTTGTTAGACAGCTTTTTTTATTTTCTAAACATCTACTCATTTCTTTCATTAAAATTCAAATGCAAAATAAAATGATTAATTTTTTAAACATAATATACATCCCACCCCACCCATCCCCCCAAATCATATACATTAACACAATAACACCATTTTGGCCCTACTCTGGAGTCAAATCCCTTCCCCAAGGGACATGAAATTTACAATTTTGGTAGAGGGTTTCCTGGTTTACATAATTATGTATTTGGTTTTTCTTACATATGTGTGGGAATCGAGGAGATGATTTTATAACATCGTATGCATTAACACTATATCACCATATTAGCCCCGCCTTAAAGTCAAAATCTCTATCTCTGGAAACTTGAAATTAACAATTTTGGTAGAGGGTTTCCTGGTCTACATAATCATGAATTCAGTTTTTCTTACAGAGGTTTGGGACTAGAAAAGATTATTTTTGACATATGGTCAAGTTTTGCCAGTTTTACCCTGCCCCGTGGGCCCCTATAGGGCAAGACTCATAAAAATTACAATTTTTGTTCTCCTTACTTCAAAGATGCATTATACTTTATTTGAAAGAATTTGCCATGCAGTTTTAAAAAAGTTAAAATTGCTCAATTGTTAACACACGACGCATTTCTATAATTCATTTCTATAGTCAGTCAGTAACAAACCTAATAAGTAATAATATTAGTACGGAATATTACGAAAGACGAATAGGCCCACATATAAAAATATTTTTATCTCGTAATTACGAGAAAAGATATCGTTATTACGAGTTAATTATCTCGTAATAACGAGAAAAGATCTCGTTATTACGAGAAAAGATCTCGTAATTGCAAAAATGATCTCGTTATTACAAGTTAATTATCTCGTAATTACGAGAAAAGATCTCGTTATTACGAGAAAAGATCTCGTTATTACGAGTTAATTATCTCGTTATTACGAGAAAAGATTTATATAAAATGATGCATTTCATTGTTCTACGTGTACTGTCCGACTCTCTTTATGTAAAATGAATGAACATATATTAAGAAATTTATTAAATTATTTAAAAGAAAAAAATCCAAAAGAAGGAGCAAAGCAGATTGATTAATAAATTAAATGACTAATAGTTCTCAGTAACTAATGGAATTGTGTTTTTATGACTAGGACTACTTGGTATTTACTACAGAGTCGAGTTGTAATATACGTTGAAAATTACACGAAGTTCTTTCCACTTATTCATATAAAATAAAATATCAAATCCGATTATTTTATGTAGAAATCAATAAATTATGATCGTTGTTATTTAAAAATAATAAAAATTGAATTAACGTTTCTGGAAAAAATCCAAAATAGACTAAAGGCTGAACCAATCGACTTGGAAGCTAGGATTCTGGTAAACGAGGAACACTAATTGTGTATGTATTTTTTTAAAATGATAAATCAAATAACAACTGTTATGTATTTTATTATAACAATATATTTTCTCGTAATAACGAGATAATCAACTCGTAATAACGAGATAATTATCTCGAAATTACGAGATCTTTTCTCGTAATAACAAGAAAATTAACTCGTAATAACGAGATCTTTTCTCGTTATTACGAGATAATTAACTCGTAATAACGAGATCTTTTTTCGTAATTACGAGATCTTTTCTCGTAATAACGAGAAAATTAACTCGTAATAACGAGAAAATTAACTCGTAATAACGAGATCTTTTTTGTAATAACGAGATAATTAACTCGTTATAAGGAGATCTTTTCTCGTAACTACGAGATAATTATCTCGTAATAACGAGATATTTTCTCGTAATTACGAGATCTTTTCTCGTTATAACGAGATAATTAACTCGTAATAACGAGATCTTTTCTCGTAATTTCGAGATAAAAATATTGTAATATGTGGCCCTATTCATATTTCGTAGAATATACTTCACTCAGCATGTTGAATAAAATTGGTGTGATAATTGCAAAGAAAGATGTTTTCTGCATTTCTAGTAATAGCTGCAATCATTTATCTGTAAAGTTCCAACAAACAAGACTTGAACAAATGTCATGAATAGGTACTATCACATATGTATATTAACCTTTCGATTTTGTTTGCACACTTGAAACTCATCGCCGACGTGTACTACAAAACGTTGTCTTAGATTTTACGCAATTAGTTCTTGTTTTATGTCCATTTTTTGATCGTATATAATGCATAGGCCTTTAAAATGATGTAATTTTCTCCTGGCTTGGAATAATTGGGCAAAAGTTATTATCTCTTCGTCACCGAATACCACTGCAGTGAAAGATGTACGTCCATACAGGTAAGACCTCGACAGCGAAGGACTTGGGCATCATAAATAGCATAAAATGGTAATGGTTTTGTTGCGACACATGAACAACAATTATAGTGTTTATGCTTGATAAAAAAAAGTCTAGATAGATCTAGAATCCGGGTCAATACGGAAAGAAATTGTTATTTTGTAATACAAGGAAAACAGACATGCAAAAATATCAAAAGAAAAAAAAGCATTTGAAAATATGGCATTGAAGTATTTTGCTAAAGGAAATGAAGCAACTCAGCTTTGAAATAGCCATCACTTTTTTTATTACAAAATTAATTTAAATATTGAAGAAGAAAGATGGGTTCAGTTACTTCAGCCGTGTAAGTAGATTATTATATAATATAGTATATAATATTATTTTATATTATATAAATAATATTTTTTCAAAGTTCATTTTCAGTACTTCAAATGTAAGTATATTCTAGGGATTACAATTTCTAACTAGTTAAATTGTTACTCGGTCGGAACAAAATCAGTAATCAAATACTCGTATAAAATATAAACGTTTTATATCTTTACACAATTTTATTAGAAGTTTTGTAAATAAAGAGACATTTCTATTTGATCAAGTTAAATTGGAGACTGTTAGGCCCCTGGGGCTACGATCATGAAGTAGATTGGTCTGTACAGGTGTTAATCATTATGACTGTTAAAAAACAACATGTTCCGTTGGCCTGTCTTTTTCAGCTTTCCTTTAACCATACTTAATCACTCTTGAGTACCGTTACCATTATAATTGTTGATGAAGCTAATTTCATTCTTTTTATATCCCCCGCAAACGAAATTTAGGGGGCATATTGGAATCACCTTGTCTGTCTGTTTTATTTATCTGAGTCTTAAGTTGACAAATACTGTTACAGTAGTATTTTAAAAAATCCCTTCAAATTTTCCAATATTGCAACTCCATATGTCAGAGAAGTGATCCGATGTTATGTTATGCTTTCTTTCATAATCAGGTCTTTTCCTGTTGTTAAGCTACATGTATATCAAGCCAGCTCAGCAATTGATCATGCAATTTCTGCATAATTTCATTTTATATGGTCGTGGCCATTTTTAATCTGTATTGATCTCCTTTAGGAGAAATGCTCTGTATAAAAATAGAGGAATTTGCCCTATTTTAAAAGGTAAAGTTTATGGATTTTTTCTTTACTCAATAATCATTTATAGCTAAATAAATCATATCTAAAAATTTAAGGTAGATCTGATTGTTAATTTATTGTCCACCCAGCCTCCTTAACTGAAATAAATCAATTTAAAATCATTGCAAACGTATAGAAATTGTAAAATAAGGTACAAATTTATTTAACATTTTTTTTCATATATTAATTTTAATTTTAGGTGCGGTCACACAATGCGATTTTTCATCCGATTTTCAATCGACTTGCGTATGTACGTCGATTGATGAGGTCTTACGATACGATTTTACAATCGATTTTTCAATTTTTAAACCTATTCTATATTATTATTCGGGAAATTATTCAGAAAAAAGTCATTGTGACATCACAATTCTCACCAGAGAGTCGAAAAGAAAACCGGACGCATATCAGATTTTCAATCAACCAAACTTTGCTTTCGACTTAGGCGGTCACACGGTACGATTTAAATCGAAAGCGAATCAAATGAAAAAATCGAATGGAAAATTGGATTAAAAAATCGCATCGTGTGATTGCACCTCTTCATGCGAGAAAAGTCGTTTACGCACCCCCCCCCTCCTTAGTCAAGTTGATACGGGGGAGATTGGCATAAAAATAAGCATATATGTTTGACCTGTTTAAATTTTCTCTCTTTTCTGTTTCATTGATTAATAATCCTAATGCTTTAAGATTTTAAAGCTGTTATTAAATAATAAATAGGCATTCAGAAGTTGGAGTTCTATTCGCTTTTCGCTATTCACTATTCGAATAGCGAATAGAATTCTCTGGTCGGTTCGCTATTCAAATTACCGTAAACATGCTAATAAACGTAAATTCAAAATTCCACATAAACTTTCCTTTTTCAATGTTAAGAAACAGTTATATATTAAAAATCATATCTTGCTGACCAGACCTGAACATTGACATAATTAGCTAGCCTGACGAAAAGGTAAGAAATTCATCATACTGTTGCAATGGGATATCTTTCAAGGGGCTGGCTAACACCCTGTATCCCATATTTGGGCCTTCATATTTAGAGGAGGTGGGGCCCCGGGAATTCCCAGTCGACCCTCAAAAGGAATTGGGTTTACACGACCGTTAACAGGCTTAGCTAGCCTGGCGAAAATTGGAAATTTCGTACAATACAGTTATAATGGGATATCTTTCAAGGGGCTGGCTAACACCCTGTATCCCATATTTGGGCCTTCATATTTGGAGGAGGTGGGGCCCCGAGAATGCCCAGTCGACCCTCAAAAGGAATTGGGTTTACACGACCGTTAACAGGCTTAGCCAGCCTGGCGAAAATTGGAAATTTCGTATAATACAGTTATAATGGGATATCTTTCAAGGGGCTGGCTAACACCCTGTATCCCATATTTGGGCCTTCATATTTAGAGGAGGTGGGGCCCCGGGAATGCCCAGTCGACCCTCAAAAGGAATTGGGTTTACACGACCGTTAACAGGCTTAGCCAGCCTGGCGAAAATTGGAAATTTCGTATAATACAGTTATAATGGGATATCTTTCAAGGGGCTGGCTAACACCCTGTATCCCATATTTGGGCCTTCATATTTAGAGGAGGTGGGGCCCCGGGAATGCCCAGTCGACCCTCAAAAGGAATTGGGTTTACACGACCGTTAACAGGCTTAGCTAGCCTGGCGAAAATTGGAAATTTCGTACAATACAGTTATAATGGGATATCTTTCAAGGGGCTGGCTAACACCCTGTATCCCATATTTGGGCCTTCATATTTGGAGGAGGTGGGGCCCCGGGAATGCCCAGTCGACCCTCAAAAGGAATTGGGTTTACACGACCGTTAACAGGCTTAGCTAGCCTGGCGAAAATTGGAAATTTCGTATAATACAGTTATAATGGGATATCTTTCAAGGGGCTGGCTAACACCCTGTATCCCATATTTGGGCCTTCATATTTAGAGGAGGTGGGGCCCCGGGAATGCCCAGTCGACCCTCAAAAGGAATTGGGTTTACACGACCGTTAACAGGCTTAGCCAGCCTGGCGAAAATTGGAAATTTCGTATAATACAGTTATAATGGGATATCTTTCAAGGGGCTGGCTAACACCCTGTATCCCATATTTGGGCCTTCATATTTGGAGGAGGTGGGGCCCCGGGAATGCCCAGTCGACCCTCAAAAGGAATTGGGTTTACACGACCGTTAACAGGCTTAGCCAGCCTGGCGAAAATTGGAAATTTCGTATAATACAGTTATAATGGGATATCTTTCAAGGGGCTGGCTAACACCCTGTATCCCATATTTGGGCCTTCATATTTAGAGGAGGTGGGGCCCCGGGAATGCCCAGTCGACCCTCAAAAGGAATTGGGTTTACACGACCGTTAACAGGCTTAGCCAGCCTGGCGAAAATTGGAAATTTCGTATAATACAGTTATAATGGGATATCTTTCAAGGGGCTGGCTAACACCCTGTATCCCATATTTGGGCCTTCATATTTAGAGGAGGTGGGGCCCCGGGAATGCCCAGTCGACCCTCAAAAGGAATTGGGTTTACACGACCGTTAACAGGCTTAGCCAGCCTGGCGAAAATTGGAAATTTCGTATAATACAGTTATAATGGGATATCTTTCAAGGGGCTGGCTAACACCCTGTATCCCATATTTGGGCCTTCATATTTAGAGGAGGTGGGGCCCCGGGAATGCCCAGTCGACCCTCAAAAGGAATTGGGTTTACACGACCGTTAACAGGCTTAGCCAGCCTGGCGAAAATTGGAAATTTCGTATAATACAGTTATAATGGGATATCTTTCAAGGGGCTGGCTAACACCCTGTATCCCATATTTGGGCCTTCATATTTAGAGGAGGTGGGGCCCCGGGAATGCCCTGTCTTTTGTTGGTGTAGCGATTTATTATGAATTGTAAATAAATTATATACACCTTAATTTACACGTAGCTTTGTTATCTAAATTTCTTTTATATTTATGGGTTATTATTTCTTCTGTCTTTGCTGAAATACGAGATGCAGTTTTGTTTTAAATTTTTTTAAACCTGTTTCCAAGTATGGGAAAGATCGATCACTTTCCCTTCGAGTGAGATTTCATGTTCTGTCTCCCCCCCCCTGTTCCATTTTAAAATCGAAAGTGAAAATTTAGGCCACAGTTTTGCATTTTCTATTCTTATCTGATAAAAAGGGCTGATTCTCACCAAAACGTAAATGAATAAATATTATACCAATTTATGGCCTTCAAGTAACCACCAAAGCCCCATATTTACTCCTTTTTGTAAAATTTGACAGGGTCTTTCGTGCGAAACTGTCCCATGCCACCTACCAAAATACCATATCAGTTTGTTGACATAAAAGTCAAGGTAGCCTTCAATATGTAAAAATAACCGCGCACGACAAAAGATTGACTAGTCTTGTTTATTTCTTAACAGGTTAATCAACACTATGCTTCCAAATAGTTATTTATCAGCAATAACACCCCCCCCCCCCCCACACACACACACCTGAAATATGTCTTTTATTCGACCAATTGCTCAATGTTTTTCAACTTTTCCATGTAAAGGAGGCGATGTGTAGATGACTTTGTCAATTGACATTATATTTATATCTGTATAGATACCAAAGACAAAATCAGTGTACCTAGAGTGGGCAACTATATGCGTAGATCTAGATGGAGAGGGTCGGACCCCTCCCCCGGCAAACAAAATTATATTTCACCTCTCCTTTTGGGTGAATTTTTCTTGATCTTGAAGGCACCCCCCTCTCTCTCTCTCTCTGTCTCTCTGTCTCTCTTTCTCTCTCTCTCTCTGTCTCTCTCTCTTACTCTCTCTCTCTCTCTCTCTCTGGAGATGCCAATTCTAGGGTAACGTAGGTTTGTTCTTTGGTAACTATGATAGAAAAATTCACGCTACGCCAGAAGAAATACTCCCACTCTTTATCGACTTGAAAAATTGTGATAGATTTGGAAAACTTATATTCTCATATATTGGAAAACATATTCTGTCAGTAAAATATGTCAGATATCGTATAAATATCAAAAAATAGTACATGTATGCATTTATTTGCATATAATAATTTATCGTTAAAGGAAAACAGACAATTCAGGAAATGAGTGGATTGATTACTGCACCCCCCCCCCCCCTCCTCCTCGTAATCTACATCATTGCCAGATCCGATAGTCTACAGACTCTAAATTAGTCTTTAAAATCAATTAATTTATTTGTTCGAACATATATAGCAAATTCGTGAGAACTTAAAATATTTTTTTTTCATTTGGTTCTTGGCTTTTTCACACCGCTGTACATACAAAAGCATTTCGTTTAAAGAACGAAATGTGGTGTGCCAATATCTATTTCATGATTTTAACTGATATTGCACTATTGGCATGGTTTAAATCAATTTCGTTCGATGTTATTTTTTCTACAACCACTACCATTACCTAGCTTGCGAATCCGAAGCGTTTGAGTCACCACTGGTGCTCTGTCCTAGCTATATATATTCCTAGTTTGCACATGTTCTAAATTGAATATCAGGGAAGTAGCATCTGTTAAACAGTTTTGAATGTGGGTGCCAGAAATATCCTATATCTTGATAAGCAAATTCCTTTTTTTATGAATTATAACAAGTCTTCAAAATCTATCATAAAAATTTAATAATTCGATTCAATTATTCTTTAAAGCTGTGAATTTCAATTCAAGTTATTCATTAATTATACACAACCCTCATAGGGGTAACAGGAAGATTTTACAATACACATTCATAATGTACAATACACATATCCACAAGAGGAAGCGATTGTATGATTGAAAGGTTACAGACATAAAGCATTAGCATACATGTTTATTTATATACATGTATTTAAAACATGTATGTATAATTAAATATAAACACCAATATATAGACATGTCAAAATACATACACATTTTGAATAATATTACATGATGAGAAATTAATTATCGAATATATTTGATTAGTAAATAGTTAGTTTCAACTTGGAAAGAAATATATTAGTTACAGATTTATTATATCTTAAATAAAAACAGTTTCTCCCGATTCAGCGGTATTAAAGCACAACCAAAGCATTCAATTATTTGTAAAGATGTTAACAAACTTCATGGACGTATTTGTATTATTAATAATATTTTCATTCTTTCTCCGACCAATGAGGGTCTTTATTTTATTCCTGGTTTCCGTGATTCTAATCGGATGAAAATCATAGACTCCCTCTATATGGGATACCAGTTTATCGCGGATTAACTTCAGCCTGAGGCGGGACCCACTTTTATCTTTGTGGACTAAGACAAATGTAGATAAAGTTCCTTGTCCAAGGACACAACACACATTAAGTGGCCACACCGGGGTTTTTCATATTTTTATATTACACTCACATAATATATGATACATCATATGGCATATGAATCGTTATGAAATAGCACACCATGTGAACTCTGTTATATGTATTGATAGATAACACAAGTCTACCAAAGACCCATATTGATTTAAATATTCGTTCAACCGTGTACAAGCGATTAAAGATCATATTACATAACCTCTTGTGTCGTTATCGATTTTATACACTATAACAAGAGGCCCATGGGCCACATCGCTCACCTGAGGAACAATAGGTATGATAAAATCAGCTTAATGGAGACATAATACAAACTATCTGGACAATGTAGTATAATACATGTAGATCCTGTATAAATAAAAATCAATTTTTTTTTTACTGGACATTCTTATGTTTATTATCATTAGTCCCTTTTCCAACAGGATGATTTTATAGTAATATCACATGTTGAGCATTGCAGCTCTCAAAAAGATTCTAAACAATTGTTTATAAATGGGTTATAAACCTACATCAAACTCTGAGCCCCTTGTCTTGTGAGACCCAATCGTCCAGGAATCATCCAGAAGCCAAAATCCAAACAATATTAAATAATCACCTGGCTGATTAGTTTCTTCGAAGAAGATTTTTAAAGATTTACTCTTTATATTCCTATGTAAAAATTCCGCAACCATTGTGGCCCAACTCTACGCCCAGGAATCATGATTTTTACAACTTTGAATCTACACTACCTGAGGATGCTTCCAAACAAGTTTCAGCTTTCCTGGTTTATTAGTTTCTGAGAAGACGAATTTTAAGGATTTACTCTATATATTACTATGTAGAAATTCAATCCCAAATTGGGGCCCCACTCTACGCCTGGGGGTAATGATTTTCACAACTTTAAATATACACTACCTGTGGATGCTTCCACATAAGTTTCAGCTTTCCTGACCAAATGATTCTTGAGTAGAAGATTTTTAAAGATTTTCTCTATATATTTCTATGTAAAAAGTCGACCCCCCCCCCCCATTTTGGCCCCACAATTTACACTACCTGAGTATGCTTTCACATAAGTTTCAGCTTTCTTGGCCAAATGGTTCTTGAGAAGAAGATTTTTGAAAAATTAATTTTCACAACTTTGAATCCCCTTAGGCTAAGGATGGTATGTGCTAAGTTTGGGTGAAATTGGCCCTGTGGTTTTTGAGAAGATGTTGAAAATGTGAAAAGTTTACAGACAGACGGAGAGACGGACAAACTTACGACAGACAAAATGTGATCAGAATAGCTCACTTGAGCTTTCAGCTCAGGTGAGCTAAAAATCAAAACGTACTACATACATGTACATACAAATATTATTACATGTAATACCTCAAATTATTCATCTCTGCTTACTTTTAATATTTAATTTAAAAAGGGTTAAGATAAATAGTGTGGTAACTGTATTATATAAATGTCCTTATACATTCACAATAATAACTCCGTCTTAAATGTCAATTGATTTCACCAAGTACCACACTTTGATATAAGAAAATATAAATATGTAAGTCACTCCCTAATATAGTATTCCGATTATAATCATTTACATGAAATTTATGACTATAAGGTGTAATCTAAATTCCTTTTCAGGGTCGACTGGACAGCCAGCCCCTTCAATGATATTCCCATTTTAACTTTATTATACTAAATTACTATGTTCACCAGGCTAGCTATGCCTCTTCGAGGTCGTGTAAACCCAATTCCTTTTGAGGTTCGACTGGACATTTCAAGGGCCCTAACCCCCCTCCAAAAATAAAGACCCCTATATAGGGATACAGGGTGTTAGCCAGCCCTTTGACAAAAATCCCACTATAACTGTATAATACGAAATTTCCTATTTTCGCCAGGATAGGTAAGCATGTTAATGGCCGTGTAAACCCAATGCCTTTTTAAAAGTCGACTGGGCATTCCCGGGTCCCCATCCTCACCAAATATGAAGGCCCAAATATGGGATACAGAGGGTAAGCCAGCCCCTCGAAAGATATGCCACTATAACTGTATTATACGAAATTTCCTATTTTCGCCAGGCTACCTTTGCCTGTTAATGGCAATGTAAACCCAATTCCTTTTGAGGGTCGATTAGGAATTCCCGGAGCCCCATCCTCACCAAATATGAAGGCCCAAATATGGGATGCAGGGTGTTAGCCAGCCCCTTGAAAGAAACCCCATTTTAACTGTATTATACGAAATTTACTTTTTTCGCCAGGCTAGCTTGGCCTGTTAATGGTCGTGTAAACCCAATTCCTTTTGAGGGTCGACTGGACATTCTCGGGGCCCCATCCTCACCAAATATGAAGGCCAAATATGGGATACAGGGGGTTAGCCAGCCCCTTGAAAGATATGCCACTATAACTGTATTATACGAAATTTCCAATTTTCGCCAGGCTAACTAAGCCTGTTAATGTCCGTGTAAACCCAATTCCTTTTAAGGGTCGACTGGACATTTCCAGGGCCCCATCTTCACCAAGTATGAAGGCCCAAATACGGGATACAGGGGGTTAGCCAACCCCTCGAAAGATATCCCATTATAACTGTATTGTACGAAATTTCCTAATTTCGCCAGGCTAGGTAAGCCTGTTAATGGCCGTGTAAACCCAATTCCTTTTGAGGGTCGACTGGGCTGTTTTGGAGCCCCATCCTCACCAAAAATGAAGGCCCAAATATGGGATACAGGGGGTTAGCCAGCCCCTCGAAAGATATCCCAATATAACTGTATTATACAAGATTTCGTATTTTCGCCAGGCTAGCTAAGCCTGTTAATAGCCGTGTAAACCCAATTTCTTTTGAGGGTCGACTGGGCTTTCTTGGAGCCCCATGCTCACTAAATATGAAGGCCCAAATATGGGATACAGGGTGTTAGCCAGCCCCTTGAAAGATATCCCATTATAACTGTATTAAACGAAATTTCCTATTTTCGCCAGGCTAGCTAAGCCTGTTAATGGCCGTGTAAACCCAATTACTTTTGAGGGTCGACTGGACATTCCTGGGGCCCCATCCACACCAAATATGAAGGCCCAAATATGGGATACAGGGTGTAAGCCAGCCCCTTGAAAGTTATCCCATTATAACTGTATTATACGAAATTTCGTATTTTCACCAGGCTAGCTAAGCCTGTTAATGGCCGTGTAAACCCAATTCCTTTTGAGGGTCGACTGGGCATTCCCCGGGCCCCATCCTCATAAAATATGAAGGCCCAAATATGGGATACAGGGGGATAGCCAGCCCCTCGAAAGATATCCCATTATAACTGTATTAATCAAAATTTCGTATTTTCGCCAGGCTAGCTAAGCCTGTTAATGGCCGTGTAAACCCAATTTCTTTTGAGGGTCGACTCGGCTTTCTTGGAGCCCCATCCTCACCAAATATGAAGGCCCAAATATGGGATACACGGTGTTAGCCAGCCCCTTGAAAGATATCCCATTATAACTGTCTTATACGAGATTTCCTATTTTCGCCAGGCTAGCTAAGCCTGTTAATGGCGGTGTAAACCCAATTCCTTTTGAGGGTCGACTGGACATTCCCGGGGCTCCATCATTACCAAATATGAAGGCCCAAATATGGGATACAGGGTGTTAGCCAGCCCCTTGAAAGATATCCCACTATAACTATATTATACGAAATTTCGTATTTTCGCCAGGCTAGCTAAGCCTGTTAATGGCCGTGTAAACCCAATTTCTTTTGAGGGTGGACTGTACATTCCCGGGGCCCCATCCTCACCAAAAATGAAGGCCCAAATATGGGATACAGGGGGTTAGCCAGCCCCTTGAAAGATATCCCATTATAACTGTATTATACGGGATTTCCTATTTTCGCCAGGCTAGGTAAGCCTGTTCATAGCCGTGTAAACCCAATTCCTTTTGTGGGTCGACTGGACATTCCCGGGGCCCCATCTTCACCAAATATGAAGGCCCAAATATGGGATACAGGGTGTTAGCCAGCTCTTGAAAGATATCCCATTATAACTGTATTATACGAGATTTCTTATTTTCGCCAGGCTAGCTAAGCCTGTTAATGGCGGTGTAAACCCAATTCCTTTTGAGGGTCGACTGGACATTCCCGGGGCTCCATCATTACCAAATATGAAGGCCCAAATATGGGATACAGGGTGTTAGCCAGCCCCTTGAAAGATATCCCACTATAACTGTATTATACGAAATTTCGTATTTTCGCCAGGCTAGCTAAGCCTGTTAATGGCCGTGTAAACCCAATTTCTTTTGAGGGTGGACTGTACATTCCCGGGGCCCCATCCTCACCAAAAATGAAGGCCCAAATATGGGATACAGGGGGTTAGCCAGCCCCTTGAAAGATATCCCATTATAACTGTATTATACGGGATTTCCTATTTTCGCCAGGCTAGGTAAGCCTGTTCATAGCCGTGTAAACCCAATTCCTTTTGTGGGTCGACTGGACATTCCCGGGGCCCCATCTTCACCAAATATGAAGGCCCAAATATGGGAAGCAGGGGGTTAGCCAGCCCCTCGAAAGATATCCCATTATAACTGTATTATTGAAAATTTCTTATATTCGCCAGGCTAGCTAAGCCTGTTCATAGCCGTGTAAACCCAATTCCTTTTGAGGGTCGACTGGGCATTCCCGGGGCCCCATCCTCACCAAACATGAAGGCCCAAATATGGGATACAGGGTATTAGACAGCTCTTGAAAGATATCCGATTATAACTGTATTATACGAGATTTCCTATTTTCGGCAGGCTAGCTAAGCCTGTTCATGGCCGTGTAAACCCAATTCCTTTTGAGGGTCGACTGGACATTCCAGGGGCTCCATTCTCACCAAATATGAAGGCCCAAATATGGGATACAGGGGGTAAGCCAGCCTCTTGAAAGATATCCCATTATAACTGTATTATACGAAATTTCGTATTTTCGCCAGGCTAAGTAAGCCAGTTCATGGCCGTGTAAACCCAATTACTTTTGAGGGTCGACTGGGCATTCCCGGGGTCTCATCCTCACCAAATATTAAGGCCCAAATATGGGATACAGGGGGTGAACCAGCCCCTCGAAAGATATCCCACTATAACTGTATTATACGAGATTTCCTATTTTCGCCAGGCTAGCTAAGCCTGTTAATGGCCGTGTAAACTCAATTCCTTTTGAGGGTCGACTGGACATTCCCGGGGCCCCATCCTCACCAAATATGAAGGCCCAAATATGGGATACAGGGGGTAAGCCACCCCCTCGAAAGATATGCCACTATAACTATATTATACGAAATTTCCTATTTTCGCCAGGCTTGCTAAGCATGTTAATGGCCGTGTAAACCCAATTCCTTTTGAAGTTCGACTGGACATTCCCGGGGCCTCATCCTCACCAAATATGAAGGCCCAAATATGGGATACAGGGGGTTAGCCAGCCCCTTGAAAGATATCCCCATTGCAATAGAATTTGATGAATTTCTTACCTTTTCGCCAGGCTAGCTAATTATGTCAATGTTCAGGTCTGGTCAGCAAGATATGATTTTTAATATATAACTGTTTCTTAACATTGAAAAGGGAAAGTTTATGTGGAATTTTGAATTTACGTTTATTAGCATGTTTACGGTAATTTGAATAGCGAACCGATCAGAGAATTCTATTCGCTATTCGAATAGTGAATAGCGAAAAGCGAATAGAACTCCAACTTCTGAATGCCTAATAAATAGCCCACCAAAGGAATTTTTTAAACGTTGAGCACTTTCCCCTTGATATGCACACTGAATTTAACTTAGAAGAGTATGGGTAATAAACGCATGTTTTATTAAGATTTTGTAAAAAGTAATTTGAAATTCACATACATTTCTTGTTGAATACCAGTATGTGCAAAACATTTCTTTTTATTAATATATGAAATAAAATGAAACATTCACCGCAGATATTTTGACAAAATAGGAATTTTCTTCTTTTCATCAAGGAGAGATAATTCTTATAAGTTGTCAGTCATTTGAGTTCGGTTTATTTCTCTTTCATTTTATTCTAGCTTTACATATTTAACTTACATGTATTTGAAAACATTCAAAATTGTTCAATATCCCTTCATTATACATTGAATACCTTATTTTATATGTGAAGTGTGAGCTCTGTATGTTGCTTATAATTTGGCATTGGGCTACCCGTTGAAAATACCTTAGTTAGGCATTGAAAAAATTAATAGCGACTGAAGCGAGCTATAAGAACCAGTGCGTGCGGGAAAAAGAACGAGCTTAACCTACAGATTCATCAAGAAAAATTTTTGGCAACATCCCATAATGCTCTTTAATGTTTCTCCCGTAGTGCTATGTCAAAACTGGCTGACATTTAACTCGTAATTTACGGTACCTTAAGGTTTGAAGACACGTTTTGAGTACTGCACAAGCTTTGGTGTGACCCAATATATTATTTTACATGCTTCCATTCCTTCGTATTGAGTTGAGATACGTAAACAAATGATTATAGATTTTAACGTATGACGTCACAGTAATATAAAGGTGGATCAAACATCTATAATGCGTGTACTAGCTGTTTCAGTATAAATTGCAATACCTTCCTCCGATTATTTGGTTTTAATTTTTATTTATTTATTTTTTTTTTTTTTGATAGAGAAATTATATATATACAAGCAAAAGTCATACTTTACTGTCTTGTAAATCCGATTTTAAGCAAATTTTGCATGCATGTACAGTAAGTATTAGCAGAGCAAGTAGGGAGGATATTTAAAAAAAGTCATTTTGATCTGAGTAAAAAGAAAAAAGAGAAAAATAAACAGTTAAAAAATTTATGTAGATATTCTCTCTCTCTCTCTCTCTCTCTCTCTCTCTCTCTCTCTCTCTCTCTCTCTCAAATTCTTTGATGTTAGTTGATACCTGTCAAAATAACACTAAGTTGACAATAAGGTGTGTGTAAATGTAAAGTTATCTTGCTGCGCTTGCAACAACAGTAGCACCGTAGAACATATTATTTGAAGAAAAAAAGTGTGCCTATGTCCCTTTACCGAGAAAGTCAGCCATTTTTGCATGGGACTACTGGAGCAAACGGATTTTGGTACATTATGATGTAAAAAAAAATCTTGACAAATTTGTCGCTTTTTAGCAAGCTCTTATAATATATGTCTTGTTCCTCTCTAGGTTTGAGGAATTGGAACACATATCAGAGTCTGTGTTTGTGGGACTGTGCGAGATATTGGGGACCTCACAACAGGTAGCCATCAGGAGGGAGACAAGGGACATCGTAGAAATAGTAGTGAGACGAGCGGCACCTACTGTTGGAATTTTGGCAATGTTGAGTGGAAGTAACAGAGAGGGATTCAGACTGAAGGATTCAGATCTGGACTGGATGTTCTGGCCAAATAACCATCGAGTGATCATGGACATGTCTCAATCTGAATATTACAACACAGCAAATACAACCTTGTTTCTTTCTGACAGTTCTGAGAGTCCACCAGGGTTCACTCTACTTCAGTTACTGACACCAACAACAAGAAGAATAGTTTCATCAGCATGTGTCAGAAAGAATAACAGAGTCTATATATCAAGTTCTATACACAGACAGTTAACTTGTACAGCAGTATTTCCTAATTCTACTGTACATGGACCCTGTGGTACTGGTGTAATAGCAGGACTAGAATATGACACTGCTGTGTGTTTTGTTTGTGACTTTTGGCCTCCGTCTGCTTCCTCTTGGATAGACAGATGTCACTCATGGCCTGATCCTGAAGTTGTTGATGACATTGTCAGAAATGGATGTCACTTTGTAGCAATTGGACACCCACTAGGACCCCATGGAAATGAAGAGTGGAGAGTTTCTTTTTCTCAGGCAGAATATAAATGTGTGTCAGCAATGAACCATTGTCAGTTTTTGACTTATGGGTTGTTAAAACATTTCTTAAAAGAAGTAATTAATCAAGAATCAGAAGAAACCAATAAACTGTTATGTTCCTATCACATGAAGACAACAGTTTTCTGGGCAATTCAATATAACACACTACCTCACTGGTGTCCACAAAATCTCCTGGCTGGTTTCTGGATCTGCTTTAAACTCCTCCTTAAATGGGTGTATGAGGGGATCTGTCCTAACTTTTTCACCCCCCAAAACAACATGTTTCTGACAAAGGTCCATGGTTCAGCACAAAACAAATTGTTCCTACAGTTACATAAATTGTACAAGAAAGGCCTGGCCTGTCTGATACAGAGTCCCTCTATTAGGTCCTACATCATTGATGTCCTGTACAATCCTAGACATTTTATTTGTACAAATGATAGTATCATGAGATGTGAAGTTGACAACGATCTAGACCTTTTCTTTGAGATAACTGGTAGTACTTGCATATACACTGGAGATTTTGACAGCTGTGTGCAATATCTATATACAATAGAACAGTTGGTACATTTCCCCCTGACACAGTATCAAGTTAGCACATTACAGAAACTTACGGCCACCATCTTTCAAAACATTGCTTTTATATTACTCAACATGTATACTTGCACAAGTGTCAACAAGCAGGTGTATATTGCAGACAAATTGTCCTGTCACATGCTGAAATTAACAGCCAAGTTTGGGTTTGTTTCTGATATGTTGTACATTGCCATGTATTATTACAAGACACTCAGATACAGGGAAGCTTTGTCCGTTATAAAGAGGACAAAGATCAAGTTAGCACAGCAGCAGCATATAGTACCTTATAGAGGTGGAGGTTTAGGTGATGACGTAATTATTAGGGTCACCTAGAGGGTATTTCTAGAAAAGTAAGTTTATAGAGGTCGTGTTCTCATTGGTGGACTGGATATAGAGGTGATGACGTAGTTACTATTGAGGCCGTATAGAGGGGGACTTTTAGAACAGTAAATTTATAGAGGTCGTGTTTTCATTGGAGGATTGAATATAGAGGTGATGACGTAGCTATTTATAGAAACCGGATCCGAGTTCGCTTATCATTGATATTTTTAAAAAGGGGATTGATAGAGTTGATTACTTTACCAGATAATGAGCATGCGCGAAAAAAGATTTTTAGTTTATTCATTTATGTAAAAGCAATCATTTCATTATGGATTGTCAAGGAGTACAGTACAAATGGAAAATTATAGCTTGGAGTGTAATTAAAAAAGATGAGAAAAACCCCAAAACGTGGACATTGAATGAGAGTCGTTGGTTTGACAATAAAAAAGTTTGTATAAAAGATTTTAGAGAAGTGACCCGAAACGGTTACGATTTTGCTGACAGTTGGGGAACTAAAGAAATTTTATTAAAACGTAGAGTTATGCCCCAGTGAGCGCCTGATATGAAACACGATGAATGGAAGACAGACAGAGTTATCAATGAAAAAAGTTCAGTTTAACGATAACGTTCACACTCTGTTAGTTCCATACGAAGATAGGAAAGGTGAATGGATGAATTATGCCATTGATAGAGCCCATTTTAGGAGAAGAATTCAACAGACAGAGATGATTTTGTTGCCTATAATGAATAAGAAAATAAAGTTATTGGAGTGTAACCAAGCATAGCCCAGGTGAAAAAAAATGCAAAGGTAGAGATTTTTTAAGTAAAAAAGTTTAAAGTGCTGATATTGCACAACATGTTGAAAACAAAATATTGTTTAACATGGTGAAAGTAGATATTGCACAACGATGGTGAAGGAATACATATAAAAAAATGTCCACGTTGCAATCCAAATGACTTTATTAACTATTAGTTTGTGAAAACAAAAAACATTTCATTGTGTTCAAAGTACCCTTCGTGTTCAGTGATATATTTATGTAATTATATTTGTTACTTATGTATGTAATATGCTATAAGTTTTTTTATACATGTAAAGTTAATGAAAGAAATATTTTATTAGATCATGTACAAAACTTCTTTTTGTATCATTATGATGGTATTGCTATTTTAATCATACATGTTGTACTATAATAAAAAATGTTTTACTATGGATTATTTTTATAATTTTTAAAAAATATTGTGTGTATTTAAAAAGAGACGTTAAATTTTGTTTGGTTCATTAATCAAAATGGTGTTGACTGAGGAACAACGACGGTACTTGGAAAACATATGGACTGACGTGAAACATGCTGCCTCTTTTGCAGGTCCTTACAAATTGTATCAAATTGTGAAAAAAGAAGGGAAACAAAAAATTGGTTTAACGGATATTAGAGACTTTTTGTCAGATTTAGAACCGTATTCACTTCAAAAGAGAGTTCAGAGAAAATTTCCCAGACGTCACATTTTAACCGATTCTATAGACACCATATGGGATGGTGATTTACAAGACGTGCGAAACATATCCAAGGAAAATGAAGGCATACAGTATATTATGGTTTTGCAAGACATATTTTCAAGATATGTATTTACAGCTCCTTTGAAACAAAAAACGGCGTCGTATGTAATAGAAGCTTTAAAAGGGATTTTTGCTAATGGAAGAAAACCCAAAGTGTTTAGAACCGATAAAGGAAGTGAATTTAAAAATCGGTGGGTGTCCTCATTTTTAAAAAAAGAAGGCGTACACCAAATTTTTACGGAAAATGAAACAAAAAGTAATTTTGCAGAAAGGAGCATTCAAAATTTGGAAAACAGATTGCAGCGCATGTTTACTCATAATCAATCTTACGAATTTTTGAGTAAGCTACAAGCAGTTACTGATAGCATCAATAAGACTCCTTCCCGTCCTTTAGGGGGAATTACTCCTGCATCTGTGACTTAGAGAACGAAGAGGAGATTCGTTATAGAGCTTATTTACAAAGGAACAAAAGAGCTGGTGCTGTGTCAAAAAAAATTAAAAACTCTAAAATAGCAGAAAAAAAGAAACCTTATAAATTCAAAGTCGGTGATAAAGTTAGAATATCTTATTTGCGACGGACATTTCAAAGAGAATACGACCAAAAATGGACGGGGGAAATTTTTAAGCTTAGTCAGAGATACCGTAGTCAAGGTTTACCCATCTACAAATTAAAAGACTTTGCTGAAGAACCTATAACTGGTACTTTTTACTCGCAGGAACTTCAGAAAGTACACACAAGTGACAATTCTATCTGGAAAATCGATAAGATTTTAAAAGAAAGAAAAAGGAAAGGAACGGTAGAGATCCTGGTGTCTTGGCATCAATGGCCTGCTAAATTTAACTCTTGGATAAAGAAATCTGACATGCAAAATGTATAAATAGGAAGGCTGCTTTTTTGTACGTCATTATCTCCAAAAATGAGCATCAGATTGGTTCTAAGATCGTCCGATAGTCAGCATATTTATATCGGTAACACTCCTTACGACTTTCTTGTTCATTTACCCAAACCACTGTACCTACAGGGGCACTGGACAGTTTCACTTTTGGAATTCAATTTGTCCACAACATCCACTCAACCAGAATTGTACGTTTGTAGTAATTTATGTCAGGATTCTATAGTGGGGGACAGAGAACTACCTCTCTTGAGATTAGTGAACTGTAAAAAATCGGGAAACATCATTTATAATTACCCATACGAAGTACCTTTGCGATTGGGTGAATTGCAAGACGCGAGAGTGTATATAAGAGACGTCAATAATCAACCCGCTTCATTTTTGAAAGGTATAACTACCGTTACCATACTCTTGAAAAAACGCTTGTTTGAAATACAATGATGGGTTCAACCTACGTATCAGACCCACGTGTGTGGAAAACATTTTATCAAAGGATGCTTGATGGACATTTTCGACCTGGTAAATACAGAGGCAAACAGACAGGAGGTGGATTAGGAGGTATGTTTTCCAAAAAACCTTACATGATATCGGTCAACCCACACATGTTCTCTAAGGAGTGTACAGATCAAGTAGTGGGGAAACAAGTGACACCTATGGCGGCCGTAGAAGAGAGAGCCAAAGCGGAAATAAAAGAAGCCATCAAAGAAAATATTCCTCACGTACCAGAGAAGACTATAAAAACACAGATAAGACAACGTACCGTCAAATCCAAACCAACACTCAAAAAGAAAACACCACAAAAAGGACTGAAGAGAAAACGAGACACAGGAGACAGTATTTTTAACCGAGACGAGAAAAAAGTCAAACATCAATAAGAATGGCTTTTTTAAGCGATAAAATTACAGACATTGGACTTCCAGCAGAATTGGCTCTATTTACCGTTCCACCCAATCAAGTAGCTGTGGATAAAATTTATTTTAGTGAATGCAGACCTGTAAGTTCCTTTGATACGGAGGACGCTCCGATCGAGATATCGGTGCCTGGGCAGGGTAACGAGTACATAGACTTAAGAAGAAGCCGCCTGTACGTAAAATGTAAGATTGTTAAAACCGACGGTACAGCCTTGGCATCACAGGAAAAAACGGGGATCATTAATCTGCCACTGCAAACCATGTGGTCTCAGATAGACACTTATATGAACGGAAAACTTGTGTCCCTCAATACTAGCTACTATGCTTGGAAAGCCTACCTAAAATTTCTCCTTTCGAGCGGTAGTGATGTCTCTCAATCCCAGTTACAGTCCCAGCTTTACTATCCAGACGACGACGACATGGACAATCCGGACGCATACGGAGGCACCAATGGGGGCCTTAACAACCGCTATGCATTTACTCAAAACAGCCAAATATTCGATTTAGAAGGTCCATTGTACGAAGATATATTTAGAATTGATAAATACTTGGTCAATGGGGTGGATTTACACTTGAAACTGTTTAGGAACCCCGCTGCATTTGTCTTGATGAGCAAAGAATTCTCCCCTAGCTACAAGTTGCAGTTGCTAGACGTGTCCTTTAAAGCATGCATGATTAAGGTGGACAGTGGAATTTTGATCAACCATGCTGAAATCTTGAAAGACAAGACGGCTAAATACCCCCTGACTAGAACCGAAGTAAAAATGAGCACCTGTACTCAAGGTTCTGGATCGTTTATCTGGCAGAACGTTTGGTCTAACACCTTACCGACCAAAGCCGCATTCTGTTTCATATCTCAAAAAGCTGTCAATGGTCATTACGAGAAGAACCCATTCAACTTCCAGAACCTTGTGGAAGAGATTGCACTTTACGTGAACGGGGAAAGCATGCCTACCCGCCCCATGAAAATCGACGTAGGAACTAATCAAAATTACGTCACACTCTTTGTCAATTTATTTGAAGCGGCAGAAAAATGGAACAAAGATGCAGGATTGGAAATAACAAGAAGTCAGTTTGGCAAAGGATATACCATATACACATTTAGCCTGGCCCCTAGTGACCTAGGTGAAGAGTATATAAACCTGGTGAGACAAGGAAACGTTCGACTCGAAGTCAAATTTGCTGCCAATACAACGGAAACCTTGAACTGTCTGGCCTACGCAGAATTTCCGGCCCTCTTGGAAGTGGACCAATCACGGGACATCAAATACACTAAAGTATGAATTCATCCGACATCCTATGCATTGTTAAGGGACATAAACTGCTTAGGAACTTTGTCAGAGGCGTATTTTCACCAGATACCTTACCACAAAGAGTCCACGTTTACCCTTCGGCCTACGTTTGTAATACGGATCCTTCACATCTCCCGGGGACCCACTGGATTGTTATCTGGATAGATGGCTTTCGAAAAGCGGAATTTTTTGACAGTTTTGGTCGACTACCTGACCATTACGATGTACGAATCAAAAAATTTTTAAATCATAATTCGGAAAAAATGATTTGTAATGAAATTCCAATTCAGAAAAAAAAAATGCCTTGACATGTGGTTATCATGTACTATTTTATTTATTGATGAAATGTCAAAATTATACAATGAATGACATTGTACATATTCTTAAAATGCAGGATGATCCTGATGTTTTTGTGTATCGAACTATATCTCAACAAATGGACTGCATCTAACCTTTGTACTTACCATATATATGCATACGCTTTGTGAATAAAAATTGATGTAATTTTTTTATTCTATAAAAATAGTATGTATTCTAACAATAAAATCAGTCTTAACTGAGGAATTAATGAACATGGAAGCTTGGTGGAAAGAGAGATCACTTTTACCCTTTCATTCACCCGCCACAGCTATGATCGTGGGACCCACTATGAGTGGTAAAACTTCTCTTGTTTACGAAATATTAAAACATGCCGATGGTATGTTTCAAACGCCACCCGAGCGAATAGTAATTGCATATACCGAATATCAACCTTTGTTCGAAGAAATGGAGAAAAACATCGATAGATTGGTTTTACATCAAGGGCTACCTTCTAAGGAACAGATCGAAGATTGGAGCGAGGGTGTACAACACATTGTTTTGGTGCTAGACGATATGATGATGCAAGTTGCCAAGAGCGAGGAATCTCTCAATTTATTTTGCGTGACGGCACACCATCGTCGAATCAGTGTGTTCATGTTGGCCCAGAATCTATACATGCCCGGAAAGTTTGCCAGAACTATATCTTTAAATTGTCATTATGTCATTCTCTTTCGTAATGTACGCGATTCTAGACAGGTGCTTACTTTTGGATCTCAAGTATTTCCTTTAAAGTTAAAATATTTCAAGGAGGCTTACGACAAGGCCACATCCAGACCGTTTGGATATCTAGTTGTGGACATGAGTCCCAGTACTGAGGACAGTTATAGATTGCGCACGCGCATCTTACCTAACGAAGATACCATTGTCTATCTACCCAAATAAAATCCTTTTCTTTCTTATTTTTCACTATTTTATCGTTATGAACCGAACAGTTAAAACGCATCTGTCCTTTCTGGATCTGTTATACACTACGAGCACGAAACAGCGACGAGCACTGTTGTCGACCATGACACCATCTCAAATGCAGATTTTGTGCGAGGTGATGTTTAATGTTTACAAGGGGACCATTCCGGTCTCTAAGCAGTACATAAAAACTCTGTATCCATACAAAAATGTCATAAGTACCCTTGTGAGCAGAACAGTGAACAAGTCTCAACGTAAAAAGCTTTTGTTAAAGCATCAGAGCATCATACCTCGTCTGATCAAACCTGCACTACATCTTTTTCAAAATGGCTCAAGAACTAATACTCGTTCCAAAAGAAAAATACCAAAAACTGATTCAACGGGAGGATCATCCCCCGAAGAGTATGGAGACAATCTTGGAGACGGAGAAGGACGCACTCACTGACAAAGATATTCCCACTCAGATGCACGTTCTCGAAATCTTGGAACACGTTATTCCAATTAAATATCAAAATAAAGCCAAAGGATTTCTTAAATTCTTATCTCAGTACGGCGGTGACGTATTGTCTTGGAAAGACAATGGAAATTTGATTTACAAAGACAGCGTCATCGAAGGCTCGCATATCACCGATTTGCTGAAACATGCGCTGACCCCTTATTCAAAAGGAACTCCTACCGGATATCGACAATTTTATCAAGCATTGAAGGACATTCAAACTCCAACATCTTTCATCCACAATAAGGAAATGATGAAACGTTCCGAAGAACAGAGCGGTAGTGGATATGTGGTTAAAAAACAAACAAACGGAGCGCCTCCTAACTATCAACCTCCAAAGAAAAAAACAGTGACTAAAACAAACATAAAGTGGCTCAAGTTTTAACAAAGCGTGTACATTAAAAGTTGATAAACCAGACCAATATATTTATCTATTTTCATGTTCTACAACCTTTATCTTTTTTCATGTCCAACAACCTAATATATGAAATGTGTATGAAAATAAATCATTACTGAAAGAAAAGAATAACACTTATAAATTTTACTTTTTCTTTATTAAAGGCCAATGTAGAAAGAAACTAGTGTGAAAAAAAATCATCGTTTATATATACAATTCCAAAAAACGCCATTTGAAACAATAAAATATACATGTTTTTATGTCATTAATGATATTTCAAGCAAAATATTTATATGAAAACTTTAAAAACTAATGAAAAAAGATGACTTTTTATTTAAAAAAAAACAACAACAAAAATACATTATAATACATCTGTAAGATAAAAATAACTTTATTTTTTCAATACACTTGAGTAAAAAAAACTAAAGACATTAAATATAGTTTATTTTAAAAATCTTTCAATTGAAATTTGTTGAATGTATTTATCAAATTTTTTTTTTTTAGTTCATAGAAAATTTTCCATAATGTAGAGACTTATTTTAATCTTTTTACTTACTTAAAAGTATTTTTATGTCATTAATGATATTTCAAGCAAAGTATTTATATGAAACCTTTAAAAAGTAATGAAGAAAGATGATTTTGTATTTAAAAAAAACAACAACAAAAATACTATTCTTAACCAAAAAATATCTATGCACCTATTATACCGTCACATTATTGTAAACCCTCCAAAAACTTTCTTTTAAATAATTTTTTAGCAAAATGTATATCGTTAAATAATTGTTCTTTATTATTTTTTTAATCTATCAAAGTAAAAGGTTACACTTTTATATCGATGTAACAGAAAAACATCTTTTCGAAAAAGTTCGTAATTGTTTAAAAATATTTTTTAGTCTACACTCACTTTTTATATTCTTCCATCCTCTCTTGAAAAAAAGAGTCAAAGTAAACTTTATATATCAAATCAATACGCGTCAGATTTTACAGTCGAAAAGTTTCACTAAAATAAACATTTTTTTTATCTAAGTTCAGTTGACCTTTAATAACTTTATTTAATATCGGTAAAAAAAAATTATTTGTCTGTTGAACTCTTTTCCTAAAATGGGCTCTATCAATGGCATAATTCATCCATTCACCTTTCCTATCTTCGTGTTTCATATCAGGCGCTCACTGGGTCATAACTCTACGTTTTAATAAAATTTCTTTCGTTCCCCAGCTGTCAGCAAAATCGTAACCGTTTCGGGTCACTTCTCTAAAATCTTTTATACAAACTTTCTTATTGTCAAACCAACGACTCTCATTCAATGTCCACGTTTTTCTCATCTTTTTTCAATGCACTCCAAGCTATAATTTTCCATTTGTACTGCACTCTTTGACAATCCATTATGAAGTGATTGTTTTTACATAAATGAATAAAATAAAACTCTTTTTTTGCGCATGCTCATTATCTTGTATAGTAATCAACTCTATAATGAATATGCTTCTATGCTAAGAATGACAAACAAGCTCTGTACAGATCCTTTTCTATAAATAGCTATGTTACTGTTCTAAAAAGTACCCTTCTATAGGGCCTCAATAGTAACTACGTCACCACCTCTATATTCAATCCTCCAATGAAAACACGACCTCTATATTGCTACCTTTTCTAAAAATAGTGATGAAAAATCACCTCTATAATACAACCTCTCTAAAACAGCCAATCAGAAACGACCTCTATAAATGCATAATTACGTCATCACCTATACCTCCACCTCTATAAGGTACTATATGCTGCTCACAGCCATATCTGTATCTGATGTATATGGGACTTGTAGACAGAGAGATGTATGCTGAGACTGTAGGGAGACAGTCCTGGTCTACAAAGATGAGACGGGCTGTAGCAGGGGATATAATACTTAACAATGCAATCTGTTATATCAGTGAACTAATACCAGAACAACAGTCTTCTCTACAGAGTAGGTCGGATATATTACATATCCCAGTGTTTGTAATGTTACATTTCCTAGAGTTCTTGTGTTACAGAATCTTTGATACAACATTATCACATGCTGCCCTAGATGAGCTACAGGTCCTAGTTCACCATGATCCGGGACTTCATGTATTTGAATATCTCAAAGACATCTCTTGGGAGATCCTGGGGATCTGTCAACAGATCACAGGGAACCTCCAGGCTGCTCTATACTCATACCAACAATCACTCGCACATTATCCATTTCAAAAACTACAAACTGCAACACAGACGAGAATACAGGATATATTTGGAATATCAATGCATTAGTTTCTTAGGCGAGGCAAGCTACTGACAAACAAGTTGATAAAACAGGACTATCAACAGTCTCGTTTGAAGTCATCTTTTCGTAAGTTCTATGGTCGATACAACGACCTTGTCAGCAAATTCAATCTTCCACTGGGTCGCATGCTGACTGACGTTTTTCATACTAATTGTTAGACCATAATTAATCACCTAATTGTCTACGGACTTTTACGTTTTTTCCCCGATTACGACAAAGAGCACACGGCGGGTGTGACCGGTCAGCAGAGGATGCTCACTCCTCCTTGGCACCTGATTCTACCTCTATCTTTTTGCAGGTCTATGTTGCTCTGCTTTGAATTTGTATTTCGTTTTATGGATTTTTGAGATGGTTGACGGTTTGTTATTGTCATTTTTTCATTCAATTTATTTTCAATGTTTTGATGCACTCTATTTTTTAAATGATAGTTGTCCAATGGACTAAGGACAAGGTAACGTTAAACATTCCCCTTTATTAAAGGATTTATAGACGGAAACATGTAATTTACTCCATATCCGAGTGAATAAAGTGTTGGTCATGTGATCCCTACATCCCAAGTTCGAATTCCGTAGGGTTTTTTGTTGTTACTTACTGAATTGAATTTTTAGATATTATTTTTTTATCCCTAAATTGCAAATTTTTCGCTTATTTGACATATGTACAGTTTAAGTATCATTATATCTTTCATAATGAAATAATTTACTGTTAATAAGAGTGACTTTTTCCAGATGTGTAATTCCACCCTAAGTAGAAAAGTTGAATATATATATATATATATATATATATATATATATATATATATATATATATATATATATAACACAATATTTCTTCGTATGATACAAAATAATAATGTGTCATATGATATCATATCATATGAGGCCATATATTATCATGAAACAATATTATTGTATAATATTATACAATATTGTATCATATGATATGGTATTGTATCATACGATATTGTATTGTATAACATTATGAGATTGTATCATTCGATAAGTCAAGTGCATAAGTATGGTCCAAATTCAGCAACTTTTCTTTTGGGTCCATAAGTAGGTCAAGATCCACCATCCAAACAAGTTTGGTGAATAAAGGAGAAGTAATAACTTAGATACAGGACTGCAACAAAAACATTAACCAGATCTGAACGTCATAAATCAAATGTGATTAGCAACATTGAAAATGGATACTTGAATGTATTGAAAATCGAAATCGATTCGAATTACTTACTCGCACAAAACCAAAAACTTTACACTCACGTCTAATTTGCTCGTTTTCATAGAGATATTTTGCTACCGTAATAAATGCAAAAAAAAAAAGACAACAGATGTATCCAAATTATCAGACGTCAAGTTTGTACAGCAACCATTGTAGAATAAAAATTTGTTTCAATTAAAGGATCAAACTTTATATTTTAAGAAATAGACAGCTAGTAATATTTTGTACGTTAAAGATGTACTAGTATTTAAGGTGGTATGGGACAATTGTTGATATAATTTGGATAAAGTACATTATTATCAAAATACTGTCACTGTTTTAAAATTTTCAAATTTTGTATGTAAAAGATGTACAGTTAGTATTTAAAGCGGCATGGTACTCCTGACAATATCAATTTGGATAAAAGTACATTATAATAAAAAAAACTTTCACCGTTTTCAAATTTTCACATTCTACAATATTTGACCAAAAATATATTCTTTAAAATTGTTTAAAACGGTAAAAATAATAAAATCCCCAGCGGTATTCAAACTCACGGCATACAGATCTGTTGTGTATTGTATTTACAAAAACAGACTTTGTCTATGCATTCAATTTTCAAAACGATGTCCATTGTATCTTCGAGAAAAAATGTAATTTTTACTACAAAAATCTGTTGTCTAGGAAGTTCAAACCTCCGTGCCATCAATCTTTTTTAAAAATCAAATTGTGTAAATTAAGAATATTGGTCCAGGATCTACACAAACAAGATGAATATGTATGACAAGTGTAAAGTGAATTCAACTACAACCTGCTTTAGTTAATAATATTTCATGTACAACTTGTTTATCGCAAAAATGTAAATTAAGACAAAATTCAAAATGTGAAAATTGTGACACCTCAGATGAAGATATTAAACATCTTACTGTGATAATGTCTAGTGTGGCATAATTTGAACACTGCTTTAAATTTTATTATAACATAAAAACATTTAATTGGTTGTTATGTTAAAACATATCCAAAAGTGCTTTTTTATAATATAACCCTTTTTTATTTAGATTTTAAGATATATCAAATCAAAATGTGAATCTGATGTAGAATGAAACACAGTTGTCAAGAGAGTTTAAAATTGAAACATTTTTTTTAAACTGTTAAGATTAGGATATGAATATCACATTAGAATTTTCAAACTTGACTATGTTTAGAATACTTTAAACCATTAAAGAGATATTTATAAAATACTTTTGCTTTGTTATATTTATAATAATGCTGCTAGTTTTCCTAATACCTGTGATGTCTGGCATTTGTAGATGTTGTTCAAGTAAAACAAATAAAAAAGAATGAATTATACATAAATTGCTCTTTTGGATAATCAAGAAATTAATGAAGATTTAAAGCTGCTTGGTCCGAATTCATGTCAAATTTTGTGTACGCTTTTAAACGATGGTTATGCTAAGTATGTGTATCATAATAAACATTGCAGTAGTTTTCCCGGTCAATTAAGCCAAATTTCAATGAAAAATATATGTACAAAATTTGTTAACAAAACAATCGACATAAAAGGGTATCACGTTATTTCGCCTCATGTTAAAATTCGCCCCTGACGTCGAGACCGGTAAGGTTGTATTACGACTTTAACACCACTAAAAATTAAGGTCATAATGCTTAGACAAATTAAAATTACCCTGTGTACATTTTGTTCGCTAATATTTCTGAAGTTTGTTATGTTTACAATCAAAGCATAACATCATGGTTGAATAAACCCAAATGTTATGGGTACGAAACCAAACGGTTTCCTTTTCTAAACATTCCCATGATGCATTTTGGTTTGTTTTTTTCGTTTGCCCAAAAAGAAATTATTTTATTTACTTTGAATATTTCTAACATTGAAAGGAGACCGATTCTGTTGGTGTAAATAGGAGAAAAGCCATAACTTTCCAAGATAATTGATTTATATAGAAAATTATTTGATAGTGTAATAACCAAACAAGAGGCCCATGGGCCACATCGCTCACCTGAGGAACAATAGGTATGATGAAATCAGCTTAATAAAGTTATAATACAAACTATCTGGACAATGAAGTATAACACATGTAGATCCTGTATAAATGAAAATCCATCCCCCCCCCCTTGATATTCTTATTTTTATTATCATTAGTCCCTTTTCTAACAGGATGATTTATAGTCATAACACATGTTGAGCATTGCAGTTCTCAAAAAGATCCTAAACAATTGTTTATGTATGGAATATAAACCTACATCAAACTCTGAACCCCTTGTGAGGCCCAAGAATCATCAAGGGGCCAAAGTCTAAACAATTTTAAAGAATCACCTGGCTGATTAGTTTCTGAGAAGAAGATTTTTAAAGATTTACTCTATATATTCCTATGTAGAAATTCAACCCCCCCCCCCATTGTGGCCCGATCCTACCCCCGGGGGTCATGATTTTCACAACTTGAAATTTACACTACCTGAGGATGATTCCAAACAAGTTTCAGATTTCCTGGCCAAATGGTTCTTGAGAAGAAGATTTTTTAAGATTTACTCTATATATTCCTATGTAAAAAATTGACCCCCCATTGTGGCCCCATCCTTCTCCTGGGGGTCATGATTTTCACAACTTTCAATCTACACTACCAGAGGATGCTTCCACACAAATGTTAGTTTTCCTGGCTGATTTGTTTCTGAGAAGAATTTTTTTTAAAGATTTACTCTATATATTCCTATGTAAAAATTCAACCCCCCATTGTGGCCCAACCCTACCCCCGGGGGTCATGATTTTCACAACTTTGAATCTACACTACCTGAGGATGCTTCCACACAAGTTTCAGCTTTCCTGGCTGATTAGTTTCTGAGAAGAAGATTTTTAAGATTTACTCTATATATTCCTATGTAAAAAATTGACCCCCCATTGTGGCTCCATCCTTCTCCTTTGGATCATGATTTTCACAACTTTCAATCTACACTACCAGATGATGCTTCCACACAAGTTTCAGCTTTCCTGGCTGATTAGTTTCTGAGAAGAAGATTTTTTAAGATTTACTCTATATATTTCTATGTAAAATTTCAACCCCCCATTGTGGCCCCACCCTACCCCCGGGGGTCATGATTTTCACAATTTTGAATCTACACTACCTGAGGATGTATTCACACAAATTTCAGCCTTCCTGACTGATTAGTTTCTGACAAGAAGATTTTTAAAGATTTACTCTATATATTTCTATGTAAAAATTCGACCCCTCATTGTGGCCCCTCCCTACCCCCGGGGATCATGATTTTCACAATTTTGAATCTACACTACCTGAGGATGCTTCCACACAAGTTTCAGCTTTCTTGGCCAAATGGTTCTTGAGAAGAAGATTTTTGAAAATTTCTCAAAAATTTTCAATAATTCCTAATTAACTCCCCTTGAGAAAGGGCGTGGTCCTTACTTTTCACAACTTTGAATCTCCTTAGCCTAAGGGTGCTTTGTGCCAAGTTTAGTTGAAATTGGCCCAGTAGTTCTTGAGAAGATGTCGAAAATGTGAAAAGTTTACGGACAGACAGATGGACAGACAGACAGACGGACAGACAGACAGACGGACGACAGACAAAATGTGATCAGAAAAGCTCACTTGAGCTTTCAGCTCAGGTGAGCTAAAAATCAGACCAAGCAGCTTTAAAATAGTGAATTAAATCAGATATTTTATTAGCCGCTTTTATCTCGAATCATTGAAGATTATCCGGCTTAAGCTATATGATATTTTTAAATATTTTTTGTAAAAACATCATTGTATTTAGTAAAACATACCAATAAAACAAAGTCTTTATGTGTTTGTTTAATCAAATATTCAGCATAATAGAATGATATAATTTTTGAAAAGTAATAAAATGACACTCTATCCACTCTCGTACAGAAGTTTTAGCACATTATTTTTCCTTTGTGTTCATAAATATGTTCCTGCAGATAGGTAATGTCTTTATCAAGTTTTCTCCTCATTACAGAAGATTATCGGGAGTCAAGTTTTCTCCTCATTACAGAAGATTATCAGGAGTCAAGTGTTTGGTAGTCCTTGTTCATTATGCATTCGGGTTTAGTCCCTTACTTATGAGGAAAGCTTCTGGGGTAGGGTCACGACCCAGGAAGTTACGTAACATATCCGCGGCATCCTGTAAAATACAACATACGTTTTTATTATGTCCCAAGCCTGAAGGATATAAAAACATTACAATAAAAATTGAAATTATTTTCACCGTGTCTTTATCTAACAAGAACTTATTTTGATTTCTCTCATAGAATAAAGAAATTACTTTGATTGGATTTTCAGTTTTTTCTCTACGAAGAAAAACACACACACACAATATAATATCTTACTATTGATATACAAACACACAAACAGACCATATGATATCTTAAATTGACATACACACAAACAATGTGATATCTTACAATTGACACACAGACAAACAATGTCATATCTTATTATTGACATACAGACAAACAATGTTATCAAGGCTGTCACAGCACTTTTTGGTACAGGGACTGGGTCCCTCTCCATTGGGAAAATTATCGACATTTTTTGTCAAATTGGGAAAATTTAAGATACTATAATATATCATCAAAATGACTTCTGTATTTAATAGTACAATCTGTTGTTCACTTCTTAAAATTGAAGTTTTACAGCTCACATGATGTTCTCAGGATTTAACCAAAAGCAAGAAGAAGACACAAACAAGAGGCCAAATGGCCTTAACGGTCACCTGAGTAGCATAACCCATACACAAACTTGTCAAGGAGTCTCATATATGCATTTAGGTAAGTTTTATTCTGGAATAGAAAAATTTTTAATTTGTAATGACGACCACCTCCCTGCCTGAAATCTTTCAAAAACGACTATTAAACCTATAATTTTAGCGAAAAACTTCAAAGATCATAAAAGAGTGCATGACCTGATATTGAAAAGGTGCAAGACTCTGATAGAAAATAATTTAATAATAATAACAAGGTGGCTATTATTCATGTTTTATCTAAAACAACCTCCCATCCCCCATCCCCCTGGGGCAGACAGAAACTCTCCCTATGGGCATTTAAACAAACGAAAAAAAAACCAGCTTTATCGATAAAAGCCATCATGAGTTACTCACTTCTCCTGTTCCAGTTTTTGAATATTCAACATTCGTTGAGAATCACCATCTGGCATATATACCAAAATCATTTTACCTTTATATATCAGTGATTTTAGATTTTGAAAGTTCAAAAACTGTTTTTGTTTCAAATGATAAAAAGCCTTGCATAACTCTTTTGATCATACAACTTCTTTATAATTACATTATATTCAACGATTAATTACTACATATGAACAAGCAAAGGAAGTTAACTCCATTAGGAAGAAGCAAGGGAAAACAAGATGTAATTATAATCGGGGCAATTATAAAGTCTCCCAAACGAACAAGGCTATCATATAGAGTAGGGATGACCCACAAAGTTTCATGTGGTTCCCAGGGGTCCTTAACTATATATCAGGTGAACTAACATAAACAAGGAACAAGAATATATATGGTTTAGGGGTGGGGATATTAACCAATTTCAAGATATTCAGGCACTACCTGTTTGAGAGGGGTCAGGACCACCCCAAGGGCCCATGACCTACATACCATATGATGCCCCTTGACACAAGGAACAAGAATATATATAGTTTAGGGGTGGGGATCTCAACCGTTTTCAAGTTATTTGTGCACTTCCTGTTTGAGGGGGGTCAGGACCATCCCCGGGGCCCATGACCTACATACCATATGATGCCCCTTGACACAAGGAACAAGAATATATATGGTTTAGGGGTGGGGATATTAATCGTTTTCAAGATATTCGGGCACTACCTGTTTGAGGGGGGTCAGGACCATCCCTGGGGCCCATGACCTACATACCATTTAAAGCCCCTTGACACAAGGAACAAGAATATATATGGTTTAGGGGTGGGGATCTCAACCGTTTTCAAGATATTCGGGCACTACCTGTTTGAGGGGGGTCAGGACCACCCCAAGTTCCATGACCTACATACCATATGATGCCCCTTGACACAAGGAACAAGAATATATATGGTTTAGGGGTGGGGATCTCAACCGTTTTCAAGTTATTTGTGCACTACCTGTTTGAGGGGGGTCAGGACAATCCCCAGGGCCCATGACCTACACACCATATGATGCCCCTTGACACAAGGAACAAGAATATATATAGTTTAGGGGTGGGGTTCTTAACCGTTTTCAAGATATTTGGGCTCTTCCTGTTTGAGGGGGGTCAGGAACCACCCCTGAGGCCCATGACCTACATACCATTTGATGGCCCTTAACACAAGGAACAAGAATATATATGGTTAAGGGGTGGGGATTTTAACCGTTTTCAAGATATTTGAGCCCTTCCTGTGCCATATTGGCCCCACCCTAGTGCCTAAACATCTGTCCCAGGGATAATAAATTTCACAATTTAGTTAGAAGATTTCATGTACATCATATCCAGGCCTTTAGTTTTTCACAAATATATATGGGAGTAGAGAAGAAGATTTTCTAAGATTGAATACATTTTTACTATATGACCATATTGGCCCCACCCTAGAGCCTGAACCCCTGACCCAGGGGCCATGAATTTCACAATTTTGGTAGAGGGCTTCATGGACATCATATCCATGCATTTAGTTTTAAACAAATATCTATGGGAGTAGAGAAGAAGATTTTCTAAGATTTAATACATTTTTACTATATGGCCATATTGGCCCCACCCTAGAGCCTGAACCCCTGACCCAGGGGCCATGAATTTCACAATTTTGGTAGAGGGCTTCATGGACATCATATCCATGCATTTAGTTTTAAACAAATATCTATGGGAGTAGAGAAGAAGATTTTCTAAGATTTAATACATTTTTACTATATGGCCATATTGGCCCCACCCTAGAGCCTGAACCCCTGACCCAGGGGCCATGAATTTCACAATTTTGTTAGAGGGTTTCATGGACATCATAACCATGCAATCAGTTTTTTCCTCACATGTGTGGGAGTAGAGAAGAAGATTTTTGAAAATTTGGCTGTTTTTTGCATATTTGGCCCCACCTGTGGCACCCTGGTGGTGGTAGAGCCACCAATTTCACAATTTACATTCCTCTTACCATAAAGATGCTTCACACCAAAAATGGGAACAATTGGCCTTGTAGTTTTTAAGAAGAAGTTAAAAATGTAAATTGTTAACGCACGACGCACGACGACGGACGAAAACAGATAGCAATAGGTCACCTGAATTTACTCAGGTTACCTAAAAATAGGGAAATTTTCAGAATTATGGAGAGTTCAATTTTTTTAACTTTAATTTATACATGTTGATTTACAAATTTAAAAGTTTTGATTTGAAATTTTACCGTGGTCAGGAAAATATGAAGACTTCATATTTTCCACATGATTGATACATCTTGATTTTTTTAAATCAAGGTATCTCATAGACAAAGAGTAGAAAATAAACAAAAATAGTAAATAAAAAAAGATTTAAATCAAATTTGGAAAAGGGAACCAATTCTATATCATGTGGAATTATTATATTTTATTTCATAGATTAAATATTTGCAATATCTTATAAGCAAAATTCTGTGTGATATGTTAATGACATCTTGTGTATTTACGGGTATTAGTAAAACCCTGTGACCCAATTACAACAGTTATGCAGAATATCTGTTTACGAAGTCTAAATGATTTTTATGATAATCTAAGCATTTACTTGGAAGGCTTAATATCTACCGGTAATTACAAGATATCAACTAATGCTACTGTCATCACAATAATTTATAACCATCGTTTGGAAATTTCTTAGCACTTTTAAATGCATCACTCATAATGCCCTGCCATATAAGTATAACCGTCCCAAAAGATGACTCTGCTGGTTGGGCTTGTTATTCACCACAGGGGGTTAAGTCCAGTTGTGAGAACCTTTTGATTAAAATAATCATTAGTGTCTTCCCCAATATTTGATCATTCAGGATATAATTAAGCCAGCTTTAGTCAATTACGGCAAATTAACTGACCAAAGAGCAAAAAGCTGCGCAAATCGCAAGTTGCATTTGGGAATTTTTATCCTGATATTGGGAAAATCTGTGACTTTTTGCCATTGGGAATGGGTCCAATATTCGGTTCAAAGAGGGGAGTGACGGCCCTGGTTATATTTTACTATTGTCACACAGACAGACAATGTCATATCTTACTACATGTATATACATGTACACACAGACACACAAATGTGATATCTTACTATAAACATACAGAGACAAACAATGTGATATCTTACTATTGATCCCCCTGGCTGCAATATACATCTTCTGTAGTCCCCACCGACCTTTGGACTCATGATGCCCTCCTTCTTAAAGCGAGTGTAAAACATGTCCATACAGAACACTTCACTCCACTGAAAGACAGACAGAAAACAAACTTCAGATCACACCAAAATCAGATTCATAACCAGAGTTTCTCTTCCAAATACAAAAACAAGTAACTCATTACCTCTTGTTTACTTTATGTTTGACATGCATGAAAAAGTTTGCTAAACAGAATAGAAAATACCTTTTTCTTCTTTTAACTGTATTTATGTCTTCTCTGATATTTTTTATCTATCAATTCTTTATCGTGATTGATTTGTAATTGTGCTATATACACATAGTTTACACACATCACTACCTACCATGTATCCATAGTACTGGGCGTCGTAGCCTCCCGCCAGGTGACCAAACGAGGCGGACATGTTAGTGCCCTCTGTGGAGGGGAATCCCAGGTACTCCTGTGAGATCTCCGAAAACAGTTTGGCTGTGTCCACCTGTAATGCAAAAACAGCAATAACTTTACTATTCCAATAAACAGCAAGAGATCAGAAACTCAAAATATTATAAATTATCAAAGATTAACAAAAACAGCTTCTTTGGGAGAAATTCATAATTGGCAAGCTCATGTGCCCGAAACAAGCTAATGATAAAGCAATGCATGTACATAAGGATAGAATTGACATATTGAGATGGTTAACATGTCCCAATTATGGCACTGCATTCAAATACATATACAGTGACCAACTTTAAACTATTGGCCTGAAACAGTAAGTTGTTTAATAAACTTAAGATAAATCATTTCAATTAACAAATTCTTTAAACTTCTTTTAAATGTTTCTTGTTTGAATTTTATTCTCAAAATGTTCTAGTACTGTGCTTTTATCAATATTCATGGACATCAATTTTTGTGATTTAAAAGCAAATTACACTTTCAAGGTACCTGTGCTCAATGACATGTAAAATGACCTATCAATATAAAGTATCATTAGAAATTGCACTTTGATGACTATTAAAGTTCCTGGATCAATTAAAAAAAAAACCTAGAAAATTGGTTTTCAACAAATATTGATCAACCTCCAAGCACTAGGTGATTTAAGACTAAGAGGAAAACATTTACGAGAGCAGTATCTGACCTTTTTCTGGGTGTGGATGGTCTGGTCAAACATTCCCAACAGGATCTGACGCAGGTTAAACATGCCAGCGTTAGCGATCCTGCTTTTGATCAGTTTGTCCAGCAGGTGGTCAGGGATTGCCTCCCCTGTTTTGTAGTGTTTGGACATTCTCTGTAGAGGGTCCTTCTCCCAACACCAGTTCTCCAGCATCTGGGACGGAGCCTCCACAAAATCTCTCTCCACACTGGTTCCACTGCAACAAAGAATTCATTTTATGTGACATGATAACAGCACCAGAAAACAAAACATTATGTACTTTTGTCATATTCACTCGTCTTTTATATTAAACTAAATGAAAAAATGGTTTAAAATATTTTTGTATTCACTTTTCATAAAAAGAAAGCTTTTAAAATTATCTACATGTATATTGCTTAAAATAGCATCCTAACTTTATTTTATATACTTTATAAATTAAAGAAAACTTTGGTTCAAATATTTTACTACTGGGTTTTAAATAAACAGTGTGTCAAGAAGAATCTATGAGAAATTTTATAACAATTTCAATATACCTGAACAGAGCAAATTCGGATTGAGCACAGATCTGATGCATCACATGACCAAACTCATGGAAATAGGTCTCCACCTGGAAACAAACATTCCTGATACAGCAGCCGATATCCATAAAAATCAGGAATTTTAAAAAGGAGTTTTAGGGTCCCATGTACACTGTACCATTTTGACCATTTCTTGCTAGATTTATATGGTTTAACTGCACAGTCTCTGGTATACTTATTCATTGATATAGTGAGTTAATTTTCAGGTATGTGGATGGAACAACTATGATAAAAAGCAAAGACATTATTTATTGTTTATATAGTTTATATAGCTATTTGAATACGTTCCATTAGCTATACAATATTAATGGTCTATAGATATAGTAATGTTCTACCTCATCGTGTGTTAGCAGGGCTGGTTTATCCTCCGTTGGTTTGGTGAAGTTTGCTACCATGGCAGCCACAGATATCTGTCTCTTCCCATCTGGCTGTATACACCCCGGCTGTAAATTAAAGAAAGATATCAATATATCTGCTTCAGTCCACTGTCTTTGCTGTATCATACAATTGCGGATTTTGTATAAGAACTTTAGAATTATCAATGTCTCTTATACAGCAGATTTGGCTTAACTTCCAACCTTAATTTACGTGAGTTGAAATTGGTCATCTTAATTTTGTGAATAAATGTTGATGAAACAAGTGTATTCTTGAACTGATTGAGCTATGATTTATTTGTCGCATGATTCCACTCTAATGATCACAAATTTCAATTTAATTGCCCCTGGTATATCACTAATGCCTGCACAAGTCTTTTTGAATGAAAACTGTTAATTGATAAACATTGGACCAATCACTTAGGTCAATTAGTCCATTGGATGGATTTTTTGAGTTGTGTTATTTATCACATTTTTATTCTTGTAATTCCATAAAACAAACATTTTCCTCAGCCATTTTGTCAACCGCTTTAAGATTTGGCCAGAGTGAATATATCTCAAAACACTGTTGACTGTTTATCCAATTGGTCCTTACCAATCAAACACTGATAAATTTTATCATTCAATCTAGAAACAAAGACCATGCAACAAAATGGTTGTTACACGGTTGCCTCTGGCACGCAAAACATGCCCTCGTCAAGCCGTGTAACAACCCTTACTTACATACCTGAAGTCCAAAGCAAGCAGCATGTCCATATTTTCCCTCTCGGGGATACAGGTCCAGATAAAAATAGCCCAGGAGATTGGAGGATTCCCTGTCCACTACACTGTACTACAACAGAGGGCAATTAGTCAACACCATCATCAGTATCTCTATTACACTGTACTATAATAGAGGGCAATTAGTCAACACCATTATCAGTATCTCTATTACACTGTACTACAACAGAGGGAATAGTCAACACCATCATCAGTATCTCTATTACACTGTACTACAACAGAGGGCAATAAGTCAACACCATCATCAGTATCACTCTATTACACTGTACTACAACAGAGGGAAATTAGTCAACACCATTATCAGTATCTCTATTACACTGTACTACAACAGAGGGAAATTAGTCAACACCATCATCAGTATCACTTTATTACACTGTACTACAACAGAGGGCAATAAGTCATCACCATCATCAGTATCTCTATTACACTGTACTACAACAGAGGGAAATTAGTCAACACCATCATCAGTATCACTCTATTACACTGTACTACAACAGAGGGAAATTAGTCAACACCATCATCAGTATCTCTATTACACTGTACTATAACAGAGGGAAATTAGTCAACACCATCATCAGTATCTCTATTACACTGTACTACAACAGAGGGAAATTAGTCAACACCATCATCAGTATCACTTTATTACACTGTACTACAACAGAGGGAAATTAGTCAACACCATTACCAGTATCACTTTATTACACTGTACTACAACAGAGGGAAATTAGTCAACACCATCATCGGTATCTCTATTACACTGTACTATAACAGAGGGAAATTAGTCAACACCATCATCAGTATCTCTATTACACTGTACTACAACAGAGGGAAATTAGTCAACACCATCATCAGTATCACTTTATTACACTGTACTACAACAGAGGGAAATTAGTCAACACCATTATCAGTATCACTTTATTACACTGTACTATAACAGAGGGAAATTAGTCAACACCATCATCAGTATCTCTATTACACTGTACTACAACAGAGGGCAATTAGTCAACACCATCATCAGTATCTCTATTACACTGTACTACAACAGAGGGCAATTAGTCAACACCATCATCAGTATCACTCTATTACACTGTACTACAACAGAAGGAAATTAGTCATCACCATCATCAGTATCTTTATTACACTGTACTACAACAGAGGGAAATTAGTCAACACCATCATCAGTATCACTTTATTACACTGTACTACAACAGAGGGAAATTAGTCAACACCATCATCAGTATCACTTTATTACACTGTACTACAACAGAGGGCAATTAGTCAACACCATCATCAGTATCTCTATTACACTGTACTACAACAGAGAGAAATTAGTCAACACCATCATCAGTATCACTTTATTACACTGTACTACAACAGAGGGCAATAAGTCATCAGCATCATCAGTATCTCTATTACACTGTACTACAACAGAGGGAAATTAGTCAACACCATCATCAGTATCTCTATTACACTGTACTACAACAGAGGGAAATTAGTCAACACCATCATCAGTATCTCTATTACACTGTACTACAACAGCGGGCAATAAGTCATCACCATCATCAGTATCTCTATTACACTGTACTACAACAGAGAGAAATTAGTCAACACCATCATCAGTATCTCTATTACACTGTACTACAACAGAGGGCAATAAGTCATCACCATCATCAGTATCTCTATTACACTGTACTACAACAGAGGGCAATTAGTCAACACCATCATCAATATCTCTATTACACTGTACTACAACAGCGGGCAATAAGTCATCACCATCATCAGTATCTCTATTACACTGTACTACAACAGAGAGAAATTAGTCAACACCATCATCAGTATCTCTATTACACTGTACTACAACAGAGAGAAATTAGTCAACACCATCATCAGTATCACTTTATTACACTGTACTACAACAGAGGGAAATTAGTCAACACCATCATCACTATCTCTATTACACTGTACTACAACAGAGAGAAATTAGTCAACACCATCATCAGTATCTCTATTACACTGTACTACAACAGAGGGCAATAAGTCATCACCATCATCAGTATCTCTATTACACTGTACTACAACAGAGGGCAATTAGTCAACACCATCATCAATATCTCTATTACACTGTACTACAACAGAGGGCAATTAGTCAACACCATCATCAATATCTCTATTACACTGTACTACAACAGAGGGAATAGTCAACACCATCATCAGTATCACTTTATTACACTGTACTACAACAGAGGGCAATTAGTCAACACCATCATCAGTATCACTCTACAGCAAAACTTCTTTCTTCTACATGTATATTCAAAAAGATGGATATTCGTATAAATAAGTGTGACACTGTGCTCTATAAAAGACAAGTAATTTTGTTCCTAGCATTCAAAGCACACACTGATTTATACGAATATCCATCTTTTTTCTCCTTATATATACATGTATATATGTATTTTCATAAATGAACTTGTTTTTTAATTTTGCTCTTGCCTAAATGCAACATAACAATTCAAATAAAACAGGGTCAAAAATAAGATGTTATCTAGAGACTTTATACAAATTTCAAAGATGTCCTCTTTCCAGTGACTGGACCAGAGAAACTTACCAAAGTGACCTCAGGATGCCAAACTTCCACATCTTTGACTTGTGTAAACTTGAGATTCAGCAACTCCTAAAATTCAAAGCATAAAGGTTTAAATTTCTCATCAGTTAATAACATCTAATATTTGACCCAACAATAGCAATTTTGACCTTGTTTCACCAGGTACATATAACACCTGACTTTTGACCTAATTTTACCTGTTAGATATAACACCTGACATTTGACCTGGAATTACCTGATAGATATAACATCTGACATTTGACCTGGTTTAATCTGATAAATATAACACCTGGCTTTTGACCTGGTTTTCACACATGACTTTTGACCTGGTTTTACCAGGTAGATGTAACACCCGACTTTTGATGTGGTTTTACCTGATAAATACCATATATCACTTGAAATTTGACATTTTGTTTAACCTGGTAGATACCGTATAATGGGCATTTTCTCATCTCGAAATTTTTCAGACCCTTAAAGTTATCAAATTATATTATGCGCTTCCAATTTCTGCGATTACATTAGATTGCAAAAAATAAACTTAAGGAGTCTCAGGGGAGAATGTTTCAAACATACGATTTTCTTTATTTTTTTTTCAGTGGAAGTTCAACTTATGAGTAAACTATGTGCAAAATATAAAGTAAATTGACCGGATAGTTTTTCTGTTTACCGCGCTCAAATTTGGTCGTGTGTCCGAAGTATCCCCGACATTTTATATAAGATTATATAGAAAAAGGGGATTATCATTTTCAATTTAATATTAAATAAATTACAAACATACGATTTTCTTTTAATTTTCAGCGATGGTAGGTTAAGTATGGTAGTTATAAGTAAACTTTTTGCCAAATTAAAACGAAATTGACCGGATGGTTTTTATGCTATCCGCCCTCAAAGTTTGGTCCTATAAACGTGTCTTGGTAGACATTTTACATATAGAATTGTATAGAATAAAAGGATGTTTACGAATCAAATTTTATTTCATTTGTAATAGATTAAAAAATTGCCTTTCCACTCACACAGAACAAACAGAAAGGATCGCGCAAATGTTTTTATTTTGCAAATTATACTTTCGATTTTAATTATTGACGCTGCAATAAAAAATGCACGACGTTTTTTTAGTCAATTGTTACGTCAAAGTCTCAACTGACGTCATCGTAAGACGTTGACTCCGACGTGGATAACGTCGATTTTGAAGAAGCGGCGAAATTCTTCTGAACATTATTCTCAGGATTCCTTTCAATAAAAATAATTTTTATGATAAGTAAATTTTTTAAAATAAAAATGTTACATGATAAGCTGTATATTAAACATTTTACTCTACATTTCGTTTTACGGCAGTAATGCGCAATACCCTGCGCAGAGGGCGCAAAATTTTAAACCCGCGACCGACCTTAAACTAAGTACATGTATTATACATTGTGTCTAATTTTGAATCCCTCTGTCGTGCGTTAAACGGGATTCCGCTGGGGTTATTACGCCAATACCGTGTGTAATTAGGGTGTTAATTTCCCATGGCCATTACACTACCAGCCACCTGTTGGGCTCTAGCTGCAGTAATTGTCGCGTGGTCAATGTTTATCTAACAATATCCGGTAAGACACGCATTTGTGTCATGTTTTGTAGCTCAAAATTGTGCACGAATATTTCACAAATAATGATTAAATAAAAAATTTTTTTTTTTAACTTCTTGTGAATTGTAACCAAATAACTCGTTTATGTTTGACTGACGAAAACATTTGGTACGATTTAGATTAACCGATCATTATTGAAGATACTTGAAAGACACCTTTCTTAATTGATTGTTTATCTATAAATAATCTTGTAATTATGCTAGTATCATCTAAGACTGTTGTTGTTTTGAATGTTACTCGCAAATGAATTTCATACATGCGCTTGGAAAACATTATCTGCACATGCAGATCAATACATGTGACCTGAAAAATAAATCACGTCTGATAATTTTGTTAATTTTTGAGTGTGTTTTTTTTTTATATATATAACTATACTAGAATATGATTCATATATAGCAAGTGTGAATTTTACCAACGGTTCACCCAAACGACATTAAACAGGAGTGATACATATTATGAGTTTATCACATGCAATTAACAAATACAGACTAATGAGTAACATATTGACATTTTAGAGTTCAACCGGAAGGTATGGTAATCATTGCATTTAGTGTATAATTTAAGAATAATTTGCTATTTTAATTTCTGCAGATTTCTTATACCTGCAAAATACCGCAGAAAATAAACAACTGCAGAAAATACCCGTAATACGATATAACTCCTGACTTTTGAAGTGGTAGATATAGTACCTGATATTTGACCTGGTTTCAACATCTGACATTTAACCTTGTTTTATCTGGTAAATGTAACACCTGACATTTGACCTGGATTTACCTGGTAGATGTAACACCTTACTTTGACCTGGATTTACCTGGTAGATGTAACACCTTACTTTGACCTTGTTTTACCTGGTAGATGTAACACCTGACTTTAACCTGGTTTTACCTGGTAGATATCCAGCAGCCCTGTGGTCACCACTTCCATGGGGAAGTACTCCTTCAGAAGGTTAGAATCTACGGCATACTGTCGTTCCTCTGTCATAGTCATGTAGTAGCGGAGGTCCCAGTAGTGGATCTTTCCATCATACTCGTATCCATATTTATCACACTAAACAACAAATGTACAACAAATGTATTACATTAATCTAACATACGATGAACAATTCTAAAAAAATATGATGATCAGCCAGTTTAATTGAATGCATATTGATTTAATACTGAAATTTGGACTCTAGAACGTTTAGAAATAATTGTTTGCACGCTATCCTCACACCTTACAATGAACATAGACAGGACCTACCTCCTCCTTCTTATACTCCAGGTAGACTTTGACTTCCTGCTCCTGTAGGGGGCGGAGTTTCTTGGCCAGGTCAACAAGGAACGTCCTCACCTTTTCAGGGTCTTTGGCCATCCTCATGTCTAGAACAAACGCAGCGTGGGTTGGAAACCCCAAGATGTCTGCTTTCTGAAATCAAGAAATGACTTTAATAGGTGAATAATTGTACAGGTTCTGAAGGTGAATAATTGTACAGGTTCTGAAGGTGAATAATTGTACAGGTTCTGAAGGTAAATAATTGTACAGGTTCTGAAGGTGAATAATTGTACAGGTTCTGAAGGTGAATAATTGTACAGGTTCTGAAGGTGAATAATTGTACAGGTTCTGAAGGTGAATAATTGTACAGGTTCTGAAGAAATTTACATTCATCATCTTGAATAAGAAATAATTTTGTCCATTTTCTCATACAAGTAAATATGAATGAAGAGTGCTCATATTTAAAAAATAGGTAGATAAGAGTATTATACCTTGCTTCTTAGTTCAACCAATTCTTCTAAAATGGCTGTATTTGGCTTCAAACATCTGAAAGTGAACAAAATGTTCATGGTATTTACCTATACATAACAAAAGACCCATGAGCCTTATTGAACATTTGAGTATATTACTTATAGCTTTCCTAATTTAATGTAAGAAATTAATTTCCGAATAAAATCAAGAAAAACACCCCCACAGATTATAAATCTCTCTACTATTTTTCCGAGAGTTGTGAAATTTATGAAATTATAACGTAAGTTTGGCAATCTAAATTTTATAATCTTGCAATCTGATACAAAACGGCAGAATCACCAAATTAAGTAATTACGTAAAATAAGGAATATACAGTTACTTTAGGCCATGTAGCGGATGCACAGATGATACTATAATGATAACAATATACTGTCTGGTGCATTATCAAGATGGTGGTATTATGCAGAAAAATAAGTTGTTGTCTTCAGGGTGGCATATATGAACAACATACAAGACATAAAAGTCATTATGAACAAGAGGCCCAGGGGCCACATTGCTCACCTGAGCAACAAAAGCTTTAACTCTGATCAAATTAGCATTACAGTATCAAAATCAAAATATCTTAACAACTAAGTACAGTAGATCTTGCCCAAAATTTTTTAGAAATCTGCAAATTTTTATCTACATATTTATATGGTAAATTCCAAGCCCCTTTTGTTGTTATACCTGTAAGAAGATTTTTCTCTATTCCTATATAACCCCCCCCCCCTTTGTGGCCCCACCACTTTCTTTAGGGAATCATGGTTTGATCAAACTTTAATCTGCACAACCAGTGCTTTCACACCAGTTACTACTTTTTGGACTGAAAACTTTCCCAGAATATTTTTAAAGATTTTCTCTATATATTTCTGTGTAAAAATTCATCCCTCCATTGTGGCCCCACCCTACACCTGGGGACCATGATTTAAACAAACTTGAATCTACACTATCTGTAATGCTTCCACTCCAATTTGAGCTTTTCTGGCCTAATAGTTTTTGAGAAGAAGATTTTTAAAGATTTTCTCTATACATTCTTATGTAAAAATCCATCCCCCATTGTGGCCCCACCCTACCCCTGGGGACCATGATTTGAACAAACTTGAATCTACACTACCTGAGGATGCTTCCACTCAAATATGAGCTTTTCTGGCCTAATAGTTTTTGAGAAGAAGATTTTTAAAGATTTTCTCTATATATTCCTATGTACAAATTCATCCCTCCATTGTGACCCCACCCTACCCCCGGGGACCATGATTTAAACAAACTTGAATCTACACTATCTGAGGATGCTTCCATAAAAGTTACAACTTTTCTGGCCTAATAGTTTTTGAAAGAAGATTTGCAAAGATTTTCTCTATACATTCTTTTGTAAAAATCCATCCCCCATTGTGGCCCCATCCTACCCCTGGGGCCCATGATTTGAACAAACTTGATGCTACACTACCTGAGGATGCTTCCATACAAGTTACAGCTTTTCTGGCAATAGTTTTTGAGAAGACGATTTTTGAAAAATACCTACAAATTTTCAATAATTCTAAATTATCTCTCCTTTAACAAACTTGAATCCCCTCCACCCAGTGATGCTTTGTGCCAAGTTTGGTTGAAATCTGCCCAGTGGTTCTGGAGAAGAAGATGAAAATGTGAAAAGTTTACAACGACAACGCCAACGACAGACAACGGACAAATTTTGGTCAGAAAAGCTATCTTGAGCTTTCAGCTCAGGTGAGCTAAAAAGGAGCAAGAAAATTAAATAATGGGCCCATTGTCCAGTACATGTACTTGCAAATAAGGCTGTTTGTAAATGTTGACAATGGGTTTTCTGGTGTTACAGCTAGTATTTCTTCAACTCTATTTTCAGTTTTTTCATGTAATATTTATAATTTTTCTTTTTCCATTACAAAAACAGAGTGGTCCTCCATTTTATACTGAACAAGCTTGAATGCCCTTCTACTATGGATTCTTTACACTATAAATGTGACTGAAAAAAATAGCATAACCAACGGTGTACCATATTTTTCCCGATGTGATAGCTACCTTCACGTTCTCATATACCATCTAAGAAAGCATTTTACTGTTTAAGTATATGAAAGTTCTACCGTGAGTTGAATGCAGTCTCCAGTTTTTTCCTGGTTTCAGGATTTCTGGCCTTCTTCATGCATGGGAAGTAATGAGGATACTTCAATGTCACCTTGAGTTTCCCATCCTCATTCTGTAGCACAAAATATGATATTTATAAACTTTTTTAAGGAATTTATTGGTGTTTCAAAGAATACACATAATGACAATGAAGGTACTGGTATACAGGACTAAACATATATGATGGAAAGTATGAGTTGGCAACATTGCAACCTTTTACAGGTCTCAACCAAAAATCTAATAAGCTGTCTCCCCTTAATTTGCACTCATCCTTACTATATAAAATATTAAATAGAGCTGTGTGGAAGTAATTTTCAATAAATAAAAGCAAAATGAAAGATTTCACATAATTTTCAATCCTTTCTACTACATAAAAATTCTGTAGTTTGTGCAAAGAGAATATTTAGGTCTGTTGCCTTTCAAGCCTAACTTGTACAACCAAAATCGTGATGATCAATTTAACTAACTCCAATATTTATAGATGGAGATCTCTGCGATATCTTTCTTTTCATTTTCAAAGTAAACCAGGAAATAACGTTTGATGAACGATGCTTTAGAACAAAACCAAAATACTACAAATAGTTGATTTATAACTCAATAAAGTAAACTCTCTTTCCTGTGGTAATTCTTGTACCAGGATGTGTTCAATCAGAGTTCTAATGAGGAAGATTCATATAAAACTTAGGCTGTCCAAAGTTAATCCTATTTTTAACGTCATTCTTGCACATAGGTTTAGAAGAAATCTTCATCTTAAAAAATCAAATGAACCTTTATTTTTACTTTTATCTTTCTCAGTTTGATTTTACTTTTAATTTACAACTAAAATACTGCAATTTGTTTTGATTCTATTGACCTCCCTCATTTGGTATTTTTAAGGTGACATTTAAAATGAAGTATTAACTTTGGGCAGCCTTCTATATCAGATCAGACAAACAAGAGCCATTGGTCCAATGACCTTTGAACTGTTAAAGTAATGATCAACTTTTAAACATTTATAATGTACACCAGGTTACTTACTTTCTCTAAAGATTTCAGGAAATCTTCTGGAACTCCAGCTTAAAAAAAATCAAAAAAAAAAATCATCTCTTTATTCATACATATTTACATGTTACATATTTCAGTGTCTTTGCCTGTGATAACACTATGTATCGAATTTGTACTATAGTCCAATAAATTCAAAGGACTTAAAATTGGGGTGCATGCAGGGTTTGCTTATTTATATTCAAATATTTAACCATACAATGGCTGAAAATTATATAAATATAAGTACCGGTAATAAGGAATCATTATTTGAATATTATGAGGTGATAATTTCACTCGGGGGCATGATCAAATCTATCATAAAGCCCTTATATTTGACCATGCCCCGACCGAAATTATCACCTCATAGTACTCAAAGAACGATTCCTTAAATCTCAATAAATTATCGCTCTCACCTCAATTCTCACTTGTATCTCTCTTAAAACAGAAGACACAGACTCTTAATAAAAGGTATGATCCTTACCAAGCTCTTCTTCTGTGAAGGTAAGAATGGTGTTCTCCTCATTAAGGTTTTTACTGAAGTCAATGGAGAGATCACTCATCCTCTTCTTTATTTCTTTGATCTTCTGCTGTTTGTCAGTAGGCAAATGGAGGCCTATAACAGATTTCTTATTTTATGCTTCAAAGATTTTAACCTTTTACCATTAGTACTTTCCTCTCCCTTATTTTTAAGGTGGTATGGGACACTTCTATATTGTGACATATGCCTATCAAAATATAAAACAAGATATCTGTGAGCCAATGCTCACTAGTGATACCCCCGCTCTGATGTGAATATGCAAAATAAGCTAAGTTGACATTTAACAGAAAGTTGGCATCCAATTGGTACAAAAATATATCCCACGATATGGCATGCCTAAACAAATAGTGTGTTAAAATTTCAAGCATCTGCGATAAATAGCTGCTGAGAAATCTTTGATGAAAATTTGTTTGAAAATTTTGGCTAAAAATAAACAAAGTCCTCATTTAACAGGAAGTTGACCTCCGATTGGTATAAAAATATATCCCACGATATGGCATGCCTATACAAATACTGTGTAAAAATTTCAAGCATCTGCGATAAATAGCTGCTGAGAAATCTTTGACGGAAATTTGTTTGAAAATTTTGGCTAAAAATAAACAAAGTCCTCATTTAACAGGAAGTCCGATTGGTACAAAAATATATCCCACAATATGGCATGCCTAAACAAATAGTGTGTTAAAATTTCAAGCATCTGTGATTAATAGTTGCTGAGAAATCTTAGACAAAAATTTTTTGAAAATTTTGGTTAAAAAAGAAGCAGTCGTCATTTAACAGGAAGTTGACCTCCGATTGGTACAAAAATATATCCCACGATATGGCATGCCTTAACAAATAGTGTGTTAAAATTTCAAGCATCTGCGATAAATAGTTGCTGAGATAAATGTGACAGAAATTTTTGTTACGGACGGACAGACAGACACACAAGGGTAAAACAGTATACCCCCTTCTCCTTCGGAGCGGGGGTATAATAAAACCAAGTATATTTTTATAAATATTTCCTCTCCCATTACAGCGTGGTGCAATTGGTTAGAGCTTTAACTACCAATCTAAAAGTCACAAGTTCGAGTCCCGCTGGGCCTTTTATAATTTTTAACATCTATTTTTGGTCAAATATTGCAAAATTTGAAAATTATAAACCGTTGAAAGTATATTGATTATAATGTACTTTTATCCACATTAATATCAACAGGTTTCTCATACCACCTTTATAAGAAAATTGAAATACCGAATATCCTGGGTTTTTTTTCACATCTCTTAAAATTTACAAAAATATGGAAAAATAATGTAAAACTTTTAATTTGCCTCAGTCAGTTTTTGCAATTTTAAAGTTTCTTATAGCAAACAATACTGGATCAAATTTCTGTTGATTGAATATTTTGCAAAGTAAAAGTGATCACAAAACAAAGAGGCCCAAGGGCCACATCGCTCACCTGAGCAACAATAGACATAATAAATCAGTTTTATGGAGTCATATACAAATATCTGGACAATGTACAGTGTAGTATAACATATCCTGTATTAAAAAAAATAAATTTTCCCTCTGGATATTCTGTTTATTATTAACCCCCTTTTGTCACAGGATGATTTTATAGTCATAACACATACTTATCATTGCAGTTCTCAAGATGATCTAAATCAAATGGGATATAAACCTATACATCAAACTTGTGAAGCCCAAGAATTGTCTACGGGTCATTCTAATCAGTTTTAAGAATCAACAATATGTCAAAATGCTTGCATATAAGAAACACCAAACATTATATCATTTGAATGTTTGTGAATAATTTAATTTTTTCCTTTGTAAAATTGGACACCTCAATGTGGTCCCACCCTACTCCTAAAACATATGATTTTGACAAATTTGAAACTACAGTATCTGAGGCTGCTTTCACTAAGGCCAAAAAAAATTAATCATTAGTTTCTCAGGCCAAAATTTTGAAATGTTGATGAGGCAGGCAGGTTTTTTTTTTTTTTTTTTTTTTTTTTTTTTTAGAGACACAATTTACAATGACGGTAACCCATCTTGTATGATTTATTTGTGTACTCATCAGCAGATATTTATCAAGCTGATACATTGGCAAATTTTAAATATTTGCTTTTGTTCTTTCAAGTTTAAACTGTTTCTGTTTCATTTTCAAAGGATGAGTTTTTGCAGATGAACAAACATGAGCAAATGGTTTATGCCCCTGCTTCCTTTTGCAGCCAATCTTCCCTGTCTCCAGAAATAATTAACACAATTCTGATCTGAAATAGGGGACTTCTTATGACATTTCACTAGTTGAATTTGCCATATGAAAATTATTCATTTGGGGTGTTTTCTAATTGATCTTCAGTGCCTGGGGAACATGACAGAAATCAAGGGAAAGTAAATTAGTCATCATAAAATTCTCAAACAATACCATTGTCCTTTATTCCTGCTACCAGGCAATATTACAGAGGCCTCAATTTCTGAAGATAACAGACATTTCAGTGGTAGTCTTAATAGGGACCAACCTACATGTAGCTTGGGTAAACTTTTAGGGAGACTTAATTATTCACTTCTCCCTCACAGAAAAATAGGGAGAAGTTTGAGAAATCAGGTAGACTTCCATTCTTTGACATTGGCATGATGCTAATGATAATACCTGTATACACAGATTCAACCCTAATTTAAATTGGATTAGAAGCAAGTCAATTAAAAATAAAACAACTTCTAAAAATTTTAATAACTTATCCAATTTGTTAAATTTAATTTATTAGGTGTGTTCATACATTTTTTAGATGAAATAGTTTGTAATTGTGTTAGCTAAATGACAAATAAAATCAGTCTATGTACTTTTGGGTATTTTGGAGGTATTAGTCCAACCCTTTGACCCAATTACAACCGTCATGTAGTGGATCTGTTTAATTTTAAAGATAACTGTAGACAAACGGTTTTATGATTATTTTATCATTAATTTGGCAGAGTTATTAACTAATTACAAGTTACCAACTAATTGCAATATCAGAACTAAAGTTATAAATATCGGTTTAATTTTCAGTGCACAGTATCACGAGTAACAGTGTTATGTGTTTGCATCAACCTCTAAAGATAAGACAGTCGCTAGTTATTAAACACATCAGGGGTTAACTTAGGCTATGAAAATGTCTTTTGGATTAAATAATTATCATTTTATTGCATTTGGGGTTAATTTTCACGATCGTTAACTCAGAATACAGGGTGACTTCAACCTCTCTTTCTGAGGAAATTCTGGCGAAGTTACCGACCACAAAGGGAGTACTTATATTTACATATACTTGTATTTAGCTCATGTCGCCCCCCCCCCCCTTAGGTTGGTCACTGGGTAGATGTGTCATATATAATCACGTTTTCACTTACAGAGAAAAACATTTATTCTGAGCGTTTGTTTACATTAATTCTATAATAGAGAAAACCAATAATGATAAGATATGAAAATTCCGGAAAAATCACGATAAAAAAGTTTGATGCGGCGATAATTTTGCCGATGCGGCGGTGCCTGAGAAACAAATCAATAATTTTTTTTGGCCTAATGATGAAGCTTTTCTAAGCAAATTGTTTTTTAGAAAAAGATTTTTCAAGATTCTTCTCAAAATATTCCTATGTGAAAATTTGACCCCCACCCCAACCTAGGCCCAAGGGATCATGATTTGAACAAATTTGAATGTTTAATCTACTCTACCTGAGGATGCTTCCACACAAGATACAGCTTTTCTGGCTGAATGATTTTTGAGAGGAAGATATTTTAAAAATATCAATAAATTTTCAATAAGTATCTCCACTTGAAAGTGGGCATGGCCCATCATTTTAACAAACTTGAATCCCCTTCACTTAATAATGCTTTGTACTAAGTTTGGTTGAAATTGGCCCTGTGATTCTGAAGAAGAAGTCAAAAATAGAAAAAGTTTACAGACAGACAGATGGACGTCGGACAAAAAGTGATCTGAAAAGCTCACGATCTGTCAGCACTGGTGAGCTAAAAAGCAAAAATTAGATCATTGCAAAAATTACTAGATTAATGGTATTCAAAGAGTATAAAGCACAGTTAGAATTTAGGAGGCAACTAAATTCGAAAAGTCTGAAACTATTTTAGAGAAAAGGAAAAAATTGTTTTGGTCACAAATTACACAAATGAGATTGGGAATGTATATATTAATATATATAAAACAGTATACATTCTAATCGCCACTGTCTCACATTCAAAGGATATTGACAACTGACATATTTATGTATACAGTTACAAACCTAGTATTGGTTTACATATACATTACCATTTCTTCTCCCCAGCTTGATCATCCTCTCCACATATCTTTTGGATTCTGTTGAGCCGTCCGTTGAAGATTTTTTCTCAAAGGCAACAAGTGCATCAAACACATCCTGGCGCATGCTGCGTAATATAAATATTGTCCACATGAAGGCATACACTGCGTTATGTAAATATTGTCCACAGGAAGTCAGCATTCACTGACTAGAAAATACTTACAGTCTGAATTTTAACCAGCATGGAGAAAATATTTACTGTATACAGGGTTACTTTTGCCCCATGTTATTTTTGCCCTTTTTACTTGCAAACGGTTTCGCCCTGTCTTGAAATGCCCAGACAAAGTTGTGAATAAAGAATATAGTTTCAAACATTGGAACTCGCCCAGGCTTATACTCGCCCGCTGTCAACGAGGGCAAAAGGGGCGAAAATAAAATGGGGGCGAATATTTCCCTGTATACAGTATTCAGCTGTTTACTCTAGAATAGCTTTTAACTTGAGATCAGATGAATTGCCATACATTTCAATCTATTTAAATAAATATTTTTTAAAAATTCAGACAATCAAACAGCTCATTACAATTGCAAATTGCAATAATTTTAGCATGATTACTTTTGTCAGATTTAGTAATTTTTTGTACTTTCAACAATGTGTCCAATGCATTCTTAACATAATGGAGGTTTCTAGACCCATTAGGAAGGGAGAGGTTTATTTTTATTTTCAAACTTTATGTTTAACTAATTATTAAAAAAAAATCTCCATATATATAAAAAAAGTTCTTTATTTTTTGCTAAAGAAAGTTTTATCAGCAAGGAGTTTTCAATGAGGTGGGAGGCAATTCCAAACAAACAGAAATTTTATTTTGGCCTGAGAGTGTCCTTCACAATTTTAAACACTACTGTATTACCTCATTTCCACATCAAATTCGGAGAGTTTTTTGTCCACTTCTACGCTAGCATCCCTCAAGTCCTTGTCAGGTGACACATGCTGCATAAAATCGAGGTTGTTTCGCACCACAGAATATTCACAATCATTGTCGGCAAGAGCCTGTAAAGATTTCCATTTTTTGATTAACTCATATTTGAAGAAAGTTGAAAAATATAAAGTATATATATTTAGTGATATTTTATTTTCATCATCTAGATGTGATATTTTATGCAAAAATGACAAAGAAAAGGTAGCTGAAGAAATTTTGATTTTACTTTTAAGAGTCACATATTTTTTATAGAGAAAAAAGAATTTCTAGTTTTGTTGATGGTTTTACTTCTTTTTTTAGTTAAATATCCTCTTTATAATAACCTTTGACAGTTTACTACTAGCAGGCTGCCACAGCACTTTCTGGTACAGGGACCGGGTCCCTCTCCATTGGGAAAATTATCGACATTTTTTGTCAAATTGGGAAAATTTAAGATACTTTAATATATCATCAAAATAACTTCTGTATTTAATAGCTTAATCTGTTGTTCACTTCTTAAAATTAAAGTTTTACAGCTCACAGGATGTTCTGAGAACTAACCAAGAGTAAAAAGAAGACAAACTAAAAAAAAATAGGGAAATTTTCAGAATTATGAAGAGTTCAATTTAAAAAAAAAATTATTTATACCTATTGATTTACAAATTTAAATTTTTGATTTGAAATTTTACAGTGGTCAGGAAAATAAAAAGTCTTAATTTTTTTCACATGATTGATACATGTTGGTTTAATATTTTTTCAATCAAGGTAACCCACAGGCGTATATATGAACAAGAGGCCCATGGGCCACATCGCTCACCTGAGCAACAATAAACATAATAAAATCAGCTTTATGGAGTCATATACAAAATATCTGAACAATGTCGTATAATAGATTCTGTATTAAAAAAAAAAAATTCCGCTGCATATTCTTATGTTTATCATTGAGCCCCTTTGTAACAGGGTGGTTTTACAGTCATATCACATATTGAGCATTGCAGTTCTCAAGAAGATGATCAGACTTAAACAACTATTTATATATGGATTATTAACCTACATCAAATTTTGAACCCCTTGTGAGGTCCAAGAATTGTCCAGGGGCCAGAGTCTTAACAATATGTCAAAATGTTTGCAAGATTTTTCCCTATATATTCCTATGTAAAAATTTGTCACCCCCCCCCCCCCAATTGTGGCCCCACCCTACCCCCTGGGATCAGGATTTGAACAAACTTTAATCTTCTCTACCTGAGGATGCTTCCACACAAGTTGCAGCTTTTCTGCATGATCGGTTTTTGAGAAGAAGATTTTTAAAGATTTTTCTCTATATATTCAAATGTGAAAATTCAACCCCCCCCCCCCCTAACTGACACCCCACCCTACCCATAAGGATCATAATTTTATCAAACTTGAATCTACCCTATCCGAGGATGCTTTCACACAAGTTACAGCTTTTCTGACCGATCGGTTTCTGAGAAGAAGATTTTTAAAGATTTTTCTCTTTATATTCCTATGTAAAAATTCGACCCCCCATTGTGGCCCAATCCTACCCCTGGGGATCATGATTTGAACAAACTTGAATCTACACTACCTGAGGATGCTTCCACGCAAGTAATAACATTTCTGGCCAATCAGTTTCTGAGAAGAAGAGTTTTAAAGATTTTTCCTTATATATTCCTATATAAAAACTCGCCCCCCCCACCCCATTGTGGCCCCACCCTACCCCCAGGGATCATGATTTGAACAAACTTGAATCTACACTACCTGAGGATGCTTTCACACAAGTTACAGCTTTTCTGGCTGATCAGTTTCAGAGAAGAAGATTTTTAAAAATTTACTCTATATGTTCGTATGTAAAAATTTGACCCCCCATTATGGCCCCACCCTACCCCTGGGGATCATGATTTGAACAAACTAGAATCTACACTACCTGAGGATGCTTCCACACAAGTTACAGCTTTTCTGACCGATCGGTTTCTGAGAAGAAGATTTTTAAAGATTTACTCTATATATTCCTATGTAAAAATATGACCCCCATTGTGGCCCCACCCTACCCATGGGGATCATGATTTGAACAAACTTGAATCTACACTACCTGAGGATGCTTCCACACAAGTTTCAGCTTTCCTGGCTGATCAGTTTCAGAGAAGAAGATTTTTAAAGATTTACTCTTAGACTATATATTCCTATGTAAAAATTTGACCCCCCATTATGGCCCCACCCTACCCCTTGGGATCATGATTTGAACAAACTTAAATCTACACTACCTGAGGATGCTTCCACACAAGTTTCAGCTTTCCTGGCTGATCAGTTTCAGAGAAGAAGATTTTTAAAGATTTACTCTATATTTTCCTATGTAAAAATTCGACCCCCATTGTGGCCCCACCCTACCCCCGGGGAACATGATTTGAACAAACTTGAATCTACACTACCTGAGGATGCTTTCACACAAGTTTCAGCTTTTCTGGCCAAATGGTTTTTGAGAAGAAGATTTTTGAAAAATTCCAACAAATTTTCAATGATTTTTTATTATCTCCCCTTGAAAGAGGGCGTGGCCCTTCATTTTTACAAACTTATATCTCCTTTACCTAAGGATGCTTTGTGCCAAGTTTGGTTGAAATTGGCCCAGTGGTTCTTGAGAAGAAGTCGAAAATGTAAAAAGTTTACGGACGGACAGACAGACAGACGGACAGACGGACAGACAGACGGACAGACAGACTGACGCCGGACAAAAAGTGATCAGAAAAGCTCACTTGAGCTTTCAGCTCAGGTGAGCTAAAAAAAACATTTCTTCAAAAATAGCAAATAAAAAAATATAATCATCAAATTTGGAAAAGGGAACCAAATCTACATGATGTGGAATTATTATTTTTCATTTAATAGATTAAATATTTGAAATATCTTACAAGCAAAATTCTGTTTAATACATGTATGTTACTGACATCTTGTGTGTTTACGGGTATTAGTAAAACCCTGTGACCCAATTACAGCCGTAATGGAAAAGATCTGTTTACGAAGTCTAAATGATTTTCTGATAACCAAAGAATTTACTTGGAAGGCTTATTATCTAATTACAATATATCAACCAATGATACTGTGATCACAATAATTTATAACCATCTTTAGAAAATTTCTGAGCACTTTAAAATGCATCACTCATGCCATGCAGTGCAGGTGCCGTATAACCGACTCTGCTAGTTGGGCTTGTTAGGTCACCACAGGGTTAAGTCCAGTTGTGAGAACCTTTTAATTAAAATAATCCTCAGTGTCATCCCCATTACTTGATCATTCATGATATAATTAAGTCAGCTTTAATCAATTACGGTTAATCTACTGACCAAAAAGCAATCAGCTTGTGCAATTCGCAAGTTGTAAATAATTATGCATTTGGGAATTTTTATCCTGAAATTGGTAAAATCTGCAGCTTTTTGCCATTGGGAATGGGTCCGATATTCGGTTCAAATTGAGGGGAGTGACGGCCCTGACTAGCTGCAATAATGAAGCCCTCTCCGATTTTTTATATCTGATGTTTTACCTCTCCAAAAAAAAAAAAAAAAACAACAATTAAAAAATCGGAAGAGGGCTACATTATTGCAGACCTGCCTGACCTGGTATATTGAACATATGTAAACAAAAAACCGGGCATGAGCCTTGTTTAAGTGAGTCCTGTATCTTGCTTATAACTCAATGACTGACTCTCAAATTTCATTTAATCATTAGAAAAGCATTTCTAAAGCATTGTAAGTAATAAAAACAGAAAAAAAGAATTTGACAAAAATCGTGACCATGCCCCTTTAAAGTAAAGTGTAAATTCGAATTTCCTCGGGCATGAAATAAATATTGCTTGTAACAAATCATTAGTTTTCTTCATCAACTGAATGGGATAACATGGATGCTATTTACCTTGACAACACTGTTATATGTGACAGATTCCGACGGCAATGCCCCTACAGTGTCGTAAACAGTTTTGGTTTTGGTCATCAAATCATCGGCCGACTTCTTGATAATGTCGGGCGTCAGCTTCCATATCAGTTTGTTGTCTTTGGTCGACGACATGATGTCTGCGAATGGGTTGGTATAGTGGCGATAATACGCAGTTAAAGTGTTAAACGCTGGTTTAAGAAGAGCTCGAGCTCGCAAAAACAATACCGGTTTTCCCATGCAATCGGCAAAGGGATATAATTAAATCTCGATTAGCAAAACGCTTTCTTTTTTTGAATAAAAACGGTATATGCAAAAACTTGTTTTTGATCAAGACTAGGCAAAGGGTGGACTTCATTTGTACACTATCAGCGTACGCAGACATGTAACGGAGATTTACGAGTAAATCAATTAAGCCAATTTTATACTCCTCTCTCCCCTGAAATACTTTGCTTTGACTGCAGGAATTCAAGGTTCTCCATAGTGATATCGAGATACCGTCTAACCATTATGTCAGTACTGTATGTTACAGATCTATAGGCATAATCATAATAATCATGATAATAATGCAGGAACCTATAATAGTTTACGTAATGGGGAGCCGTTTTAAATTTCTGATAGGCCTATTAGAAAATGATGTTTGCTATCAAATATATATTTTCTGACATCAGAGAATGATATTATTTTTTTAATTTCAGAAAATAATTTTTCAATTCTTGATATAAAAAATAACATTCATTATCAATTATCAGATATTCAAATTTCTGAGATATAAGAAATTAATTTTTTTTTAATTAGAAATTCCCAATTTATATATGTATATACTGGCGAAGAAGTGTCCGTGCTAATTCTGGTCTTTCGGATCGACGCGCTCAGTCCACAATGAATCGCAAACAATTAAAGCAGTGAAATTAAATTTTCTAACATTAAAATAAATGATTTCATGATATAAAAAAAATCTATTTTTTATATCAAGAACTATTTTTTTTATACCAATATTATTTTTTATGAAGAATTCGAATTCTTGACATCAAAAATAAATTTTTGATACCGGAAAATGCCTTAAAAATATTTAAAAAACGGTGCCTCAATATGACCAGGTGGTCTCACCGTCTGAGGGCGATTCATCACCCCGTGATGGGTGTATCGAATAACCGAAATCCGCGGTAATCACCGAAATCCTACCAAAATCTAGCAAAATCTAACAAATGTGGGCATTTACTTTAAATCATTTTTCATATTTAAAAAGAATACAATTATAATCAGAATTTGTAGTGATTTGAATACTTTTCAAGCATTTTCAAACATATTAATCGTAATTTCTGATCATAAGCGGAGAAAATCGGCAGCCATTACTAGGATTTAAAATAATGAGACTCCCGCGCCCGATCATTATTGTACCTGATCGTAATTCTTGTTTCGTTTGTTTGCTTTCTTCTTCTGAATCTTTCTAGTAAGATATTCATATAACTATAGAGGGTTCAAACGGATTTAATTCAATGATTGATTGGGTAGTTTTGTGCAATGAATGTATAAATTAGATTAAAAATATGTCAAAAAGGGATAATTTAAAGTAAAAAAATAAGAGTAAAGTATCGGGGGTCTATACTTGGGTGGATGGGGGTGGAAGAAGTGGGGGGGGGGGGTCGATCCTATTCTCATGTGGTCCGCAACTACCTCTTTGGAGTTGATTTTTTAAAAAAGTTTTGAAGTTAATATATTCATTGACAAATGAAATAATAAAATATTCTTTGAGACCATAATACATGTAGGTATATGCGGTTTTTTATGTAAACTGTTTATTAACTTAAGATCAATTTTAAAATATGCATGATGAAACTTTCTGCATGTTATGCATAATAATAATTATGTCGTCATTCTCGTGTAATAGTCATGTATATGCCAAAAGTTTGTATTCGACTATTTATATGGATTATAATCATATCTAGCCAACAGGGGCTTGAGGACAGGACCGACCACCACCCCCCCCCCCCCACCCTCCATCCCCACCCCAAGTATCTTGAACCCCGGGACTTTACTCGATCCTTATTTTCATTAATTTATCCTTTTATGACATATTTCTAATCTAATTTACACATTCATTGCACAAAATTATCTAAAAAATAAAAATCCCCTCTATAAGATTATTTTAATTGCAATTTTGGGTCCAGGGGGCATACAAGTTTACAATTATTAGAGAGAAATTCCTAAATAATTACACATACAAAATTGTCCATACATTTACATGAATATGACCGTGCAGCAGTTTGGTAAATATAATTATACCAGTACACCATTAACATATTAAAGGTCATATGAAACGATATCCTGACCATATTGAGTTATATACGGGAATGAGTTCATAAGTGCCTATTTAATAAGACTGGCATTGTTTTTTGGATATTTTATGCAAAATGTCAGCGCCACAGTCGATCAAAATCACTTAATCGGGAAAAGGAACATTGACTTACGCGGCTTACCTCCCTTGCTTATGACGTCAGTAAGACCCAATGGCCTTATAAAGCTCTGTAGTGAATACAAATATCCATGTCATTTTGCAGTATTTTAAAAGAAAAAATTTTTTTTTATATATAAAAACTTATATAATTATACAATAATCAACCACGACAGTATATTTTCTCTCAAGAAATTCAATCGCATGCGTCTATATTTGATAGCGTGTACATGAGAGTAGAGACTCGAGAATGAATGATTTTCTTTATAGATCTACATGCAAGTATTATATAAGATTTATGTATGCGTGTATATGTTTTGTTTCAATTAGTTTAAATGAAATTGTCAAATTTAAAAATAACTGATCGTTTCTTCCAATTTGCACGTTCATGCAATTCAACAGCACTGGGTTTTTTTTTTCTTAACAGGCAACATGCTGACTCATTCGCTTCACGATTAAATTGTTTGTTTCGTTTTCAAATTCACAAATATGTTACCATTTAATAATTTTTAGTCTAAGAGAAGTTTCTTCAAATGTTTTGATTTTGAAACGTGTACTTGTATGTGCGGTGTTTACTCACATCTCCCTTCTTCCGCAATTTTTTCTTTCGTTTTATTGATGCTTGTTCTTATAATGAAATCTGTTGATTCCCGTTCGTTCACACATATTTTTATCAAACAACCAATTTATTTAACCGGTACATTTCTAAATCATTTCCACGATCTAATTTGATAAAACGCTAATACGTATACGTGTACACAAAGAATTTTCTAAAGATATTGCTACTTGCATGTATATATCAATAAGTCAGAAATTTATAGGCCAAATTAATTAGAGTTTATATCAATAGACCTATTTTTAAAATAAAATTTAAGATTATTTTTGCGGTATTTTACAGCAGCTTTTAAATACAGACTATACACAATGCCTCAAAAATGTTCATTGGTCTGCCTTATACGTTTTTATGTCACAAAATAAATCAAATGAATTAAAATGATTTAATTCTATCTAAATGTAGATCAGTCATGATACGTATCGAAAAAGAAAATGTTGTTTCTGTTTAAAAAGGATTAGGATAGTTCGTTAATCAGCTGTTAATGTTGGAGCATTTCGTTCGTTAAATTTTCACTGCAGTACGGGATCTTCATCGTGATATTACTCTGGTGAAAAGCTGATAGTTTTATTCATTAACGACCAATTAAAACTAAGTCATCTGTACTACGAAATCAGATCATCTCATATGAAAAGAAAGACACGTTCATATATGCAAAAATTACTAAAATCAAATCGATAAGCTACTGTAAAATTACACTAGTTTCATTGCATTGTTTACATCGGTGGGTCTGTGTGACGTCATAAATCCACAAATTCAAGAACGATAAGCGGGGAAGAATTTTTTCAGATGCCGAGTTTCCACGGTTATTTCTCAGTAATACAATGACAAAAAAATCTTGCTACACGTATTTTAACATTCGTTTATACCAAGCTTCATATTTATTTCAGAAAATCATAGTGTTAAAAATCGTTTCATATGACCTTTAACAATATACATATCTATGTACTCAGGAAAGTAGCTAATACAAATATGAAGATGATATCATGATATGTATAAGTATTCACTAGTTCACTAAGATCTCAATGTGTTCAGAATCTCTTATTTTTTAAAGCATTAATTAGAAATTGGACAATAACCAAATAAATTTCTTAATCTTACTTCATTAGATTGAATAAATATTTATGTTTCCATTGAAAAATTTCCTAATACAAAAAATTAAGTATCACGTTTTCCAGAGTTCATGATCAGTCCCTCTTCACCTTTTCTGTCCAGTAATTAATATATGTATACATGTACTTGTACGTAATTTAACTTTAATATATTGTATGACGTTTCCCTATTACTAATGTATTTTTAATATGTTTGTATTCACAATCTCTGGAAAGAGGAAAAAATGAATGAATGAATGAATATACTTTATACACTCAGATAATGAAAGTTAATTTTCTTACTGAAATAAACTTCTAACAGTTAACATTGGATAGACTAAGATTACTACGTATGTAGGTACTACATGTATATACGCATTGTGTAACAGGGAAGGTTCTGCACTTAATTCCAATCTATGCCAGTATACACATGTAGTACGATGTACAATGCTTTGAATTATTGAAAAATACAAATGATGTCGACCCAGTTAAGATATAATTGCAATATTTGTGCTTTTTCCCCAGCTCCTAAAAGATATTTACAAAATTTGATATTTAAGTTTTCCACTTCCCAAGTTTTAAAGTTATCATATAAATGTTTGTCTTTTTCCTGTATACGTGATGTAAGGGTTCCCCAAATTTCTCTATATATAATAGATGGTTGTTAACTTCGTCCGCAAGCCGAGAGGCACTGCTGGTGAATATTGGTTGAAATGTACTATCAAACTACATGTACCAGTATTAAAAACGATGACATCATGCCGTAGCCCGATAATTCTCTTCACTGAATATCTGCATGTCATGCCCATGTAAATACAATTATTGGGTAAATTGGGAATTTTTTTTTAAATTTAAGTGCAGATTTATGATCTTCAGTCAAACTCAAGATTTTAAGACAGTTTCATGATCCCGAAGCCTGATCCTCCATTTACCCAAGTTTGTTGCCTGAAACAGATTAAGTACCGGATCAGCCGTGAGAAAAGAAAATTCATGCTATTTAAAAAAAGGGGGGAAAGTATATTGTTCATTTACATTCTTGATATAATTTCTTGAACTTTCGAACTATTGCATTGAAATCTTTTTTCTACATATGCACGTAAATATACACACAGGGAGACTACATTTAAAAATTTTGATGAGAGTCAGCCCTTACGACCAAATTCACTTTGAAGAATATACATGCAAATAAATGCATAGTCAGAAGTTTCCATGTTGAATTATTTTAATAGCGTAGAACACAGCGTAGCAATTTTATTTGTTTGTAGTTTCATTTTATATAGTTTGAATGTTTTGAGTACAAATTCGGTTAATACCAGAGTTAACACAGCTAAAGTTATATCATAATATTCAAACCGTTCCAAATTGATTTAATTATGGATATATTTTGAATTAATAGATTTAATTAAATGAAAATCTAACATAAGATAAATTTCTAAAAGTTTTATATTTTCTGTATGGCTGACGAAACTGCACCTTCTTTCTTTTGTAACCTTGGCGTACGCCAAGGAGAAAACTTATCACCTTTTCTATTTTCCATATATATCAACGATATAGAAAACTTTATGAATGAGAGAAATGTCAATGGGTTAAATAGTATCACAAATGATTTAGAAGAAGAGTTGCTTGTTTACAGTAAACGTTTTATTTTATTTTATGCCGACGACACTGTCATACTTACAGAGTCAGCCCAAGATTTACAACATGCGCTTGACGAATTTTGTATATATTGTAAAAAATGGAAACTTACAGTTAATGTGAAAAAAAAAAAAAGTTATGATATTCTCCAAAGGACCTGCTCCTAAGTGCTCATTTATGTACAATAGTAATTAGACTTATTTGACAAGGTTGTTTTACCAGTTTTATTATTCTCTTGTGAAATCTGGGGTTACGAAAATATTGATGTTATCGAGCGTGTATATTTAAGGTTTCTTAAACACATAATTAACTTGAAAAGTAGTACCCCCAGCTTTATGGTTTACGGGGAGACATGTCGTTTTCCATTATATATAACAATTTATACGAGAATGATTGGATTTTGGGCAAAGATGATTTTATGCCAGGAGAATAAGTTATGTAAAACTATGTATATGTATCTTTACAATTGTTACACTAGAGGTGAAATCAATAATAGGTGGCTAGTTTGTATAAAAAACATTCTTGATAACTTTGGCTTATCCTATGTATGGCACCAGCAAAATCCTATTAACGTAAAATGGTTAGAAAATATTGTTAAACAAAATCTTAAAGATCAATTTGTCCAAAAATGGAATAGTGATATAGATAATTCTTTAAAAGGTGCAATATATCGTATATTTAAATCTAATTTTTGTTGTGAAGACTATTTACTACTACTTCCACGAAAATCAAGAAACTTATTTGTTAAATATAGAACAACAAACCACCACCTCCTTATAGAAATTGGTAGGTGGAACAATATTCTACGTGAAGACCGCAAGTGCGATCTATGTGAAGCCAATCAAATTGGCGATGAATTCCATTATGTTTTAGAATGTAGTGCAATGTCACATGTAAGAAAAAAATTGTTTAGTAATTATTATCTTAAAAACTCAAACACCTTAAAATTTAGAACACTTATGTCATCTTCAAACCATGTAATTCTTATGAAAATGTGTACTTTAATTAGTAAAATATTTGATTTGGTCGGTCATCCTACGTAAAAACTTTGAAAAATACATTGTTTATTTTTTTCTGTTTCTCTTTTGTAAATCCTGCTTTTCTGATACTTTTGTATATAAATAATTCTTCTGCACCTCATGTAACATTATAAGTGAAATAAATGAACTTGAACTTTCATCAAGTCTGCGTGTACTCAAAGTTTAGGCCAATTGACAGTGGATACATGATATACAAAAGGTGTGAATGAAACAGTCATGTAGACAATAGGCTGTAATTAACGATGTCTAATGCCAAATCTTGTGTATATACACAAGAGGGATGTGGGTGTCTGGGGTGTGTGCAGATCAAAAGGACGTATATACTTCCCTGGTGTAAACAGATTTTGTCGAAATGTATTGTCAATTTCCTCAGGCTTATTATTGTCGATTTTTATCAAAAAAATTAAAATAAAACATACTTAGTAGAGATAATCAAGACACCATCATTTTTGTTCATCTCATACATGTATATACGGTACATGTAAACTTAGGCAATAACAAGTACTATAAGTGTCTGCATGTATCATGTGTTTTGTGAGCTGTTTCTGTAAAAATGAAATCATATAAGTTATGACATTTTATGATAAGTAACATAATCTATAGCCATTTCTCTCTTATTTAAAGTAACAAGTAATAAGTATCACGTAATCTCGAAAGTTTTAAAATTGACTGGTTTGCTACATGTATTTCAAATTTTAAAAAAAGTTAAAAAATAAAATCAGATTGCTATAAATTTCCACTGGCATAAAAAAAGCATCGGAGATCAATCATCGCTTGTATTTGATGAAGTTTGTAGATCACGGAATCTATGATGTTGTGAACATGAATATTGAGTTCTTCACACAGAATAAAGTTCACTTACTGTAGCAATAAAGAAGATCCACATCCGTCAAATACACTGTAGTTTTAATTATAAAAAACAACAAATAAACTTTGAAATAATTATATATAAACACCATTTCAATTCAGACTTTTTAAAAATGTCTGATTGTCTTAAAATTGTCTTTAAGTAACATAAGCTGCAATTTTCATGTGGCAATTTTTTACTTTGAAATTGAGAAGTTCTACTTAAATGACAAAAAATAAAAAAAAAAAATAAAAATAAGATGAATTATACACTTTTGTCTGTCATAATTTTGTAGAAAAAGATATTTAGATGCCCCGATTGAAGCAAGACTACATTTAATATTTGTCAAGATTATAATAAATCTGCTGATATATAACTTAAAATGATGATTTATACACTTTTGTCTGTCATAATTTTGTAGAAAAAGATATTTAGATGCCCCGATTGAAGCAAGACTACATTTAATATTTGTCAAGATTATAATAAATCTGCTGATATATAACTTAAAATGACACTTTGAAATAGAGTCAATATAGCAATATAGAGCTTATAGAAGATGAATTGATAAGAATAAAATTGTAAAAGATTTACATTATGTTAAAGAATATTTTATTATTTACGTTGAGAATTTAACAACTTTTTTATAAAACCGCTGATACATTGATAAAAACGATCGGGCGCGGTAGTCGTTATATTTTCAATCCTAGTGATGGCCGCCTATTTTCTCCGCTTAGATCAGAAATCATGAATAAGTGTGGGAAAGACTGCACAAAAAGTATTCAAATCAATGCAAATTAAGAATAATAGTGTGTTCTTTCTATATATGAAAAATAATCTCAAGTAAATGCCCACATTTGTTAGATTTTGCTAGATTTTGGTAGGATTTCGGTGATTACCGCGGATTTCGGTTATTCGATACACCGCCCAGTGATGTATTTTAAAACACTCATTCTCCTAACAGGAACTGCCACAGCAACATCCGTGGAGCAGTTTCAGGTCTAGCCAGCAGACCAGAAAGATGCATACGACTAGCGTTTGCTTTTGACTTTTATGCACCTTTATTTTTAAATTGTAAATAGATCAAAGAGATGTTTAACTGCCCTGCCATGTGCCCACATTATTTCAAGCAGTTCTATTCTTTACAGCAAATAAGCCAATTGTTAGAAATCATCATTCCATATACATGTACTATAGAATCAAAAAATTGTAGTACATGTATAGCAGTGAAGCTGTCATAGGTATAAAATGTTCTTATTCAGCATCTTATTTGTCTCACTATAATTCGAGAAGGATTTTGACAGCTTACACCACGAGTCTCTCTGGAAGATCCTGCGTCACTACGCCATTCCACAGAAACTAGTTCACGGCATCCCGTCCCTACATGAAAACTTTGAGTGCCGGGTGATTTATAACTACCAGCTCACAGAGCCCTTTGCAGTGAACACCGGAGTGAAGCAAGGATGCATTCTGTCACCTGCGCTATTTTCCCTCGCAATTGACTGGATTATGAAGAACATCACAGAAGGCAAAAGACAAGGATTGCAGTGGACACTGACCTCAATCCTATAGGACCTGGATTACGCTGATGACCAAGGTCTCTTATCAAGCAGACATCAGGATATCCAGCAGAAGACAAGCCTTCTCAGCGAGCAAAATTGGATTGAAGGTCAATACCAATAAAACACAGGTTTTACGAGTAAATACTAGTAGCAGTAACCCAGTACTTATCGACAGCAAACCAATAGAGGATGTTGAGGAGTTTACTTACATGGGCAGCAAAGTCACCACAACGGGCGACTGCAAAAGAGAAATCGACACCAGGATCAGCAAGGCAAAACAAGCCTTTGCAATGTTGAAGCCTATATGGAGATCCATAACACTGAACATCCACACCAAGATCAGGATCTTCAATAGCAACGTCCTCAGTGTCCTCCTATATGGTTCTGAGGGCTTGAAAACCTCTCTAGTAGTTAACAGAAAACTTGGAGTCTTCCAAACCAAATCCCTCAGATGTATCCTCAAGATCTTTTAGGCCCGTAAATAACAATTCGTTAATATAGCTTTCATCTGTCAAACTATGTTTAACCGTTTTAAACTTTATATACAGTATTGTAGTTTAGGAATGCCAATTTAAGTTTATCTGTCTGATAATAAACGTTAACAATAGATTTTGCTGATAAATATAGATTAACATTTGTATAAAACTTTAATTTACATTCGTTAACTATATTCAAGAGTTGTTAAACTATATCATCGTAATCTGCTGAAACATATAGATGGTCACTTGGGTCTACAGATGAACGTCGTTATGTTGACTTAACAGTTTACAACCGATAAACCTAGTTTTCTGTGAAACTATGTTTAGCTCATTTTGAATTCGGCGTGCAATACCTTTTAGCCTCCATGCGCGGATGCAGAAAATTTCTCTAAGGGTCTTTTTTTTTGGGGGGGGGGTCAGAGGGATATCTAAGTAGGGTTGAAGGGGGGGGGGTCAGAGGCATTTTTTGGTAGTTTAACTATATTAAGTATAGAAATCTGAATTTTCCAGGGGGACGGTCCTAACAGATTCGCATATATTTAATGATTGCCATGTGCTCTCTTCTCCGCTCTCAAGAAGAGTAACTCTGCACATACGTAGAATTTGTGTAGAGTTATTCCTCTTTAAATTTGAGCTCCAGCCAGCTCGTTCATACGTGTAGCCGTACAGTTATATAACAGGTCTTATGAATAAGACTAACGGTATGTACAAGACATACTACTAGTATATACATGTATCTATGCACGCTAGACATTGTATATACTAGACGTGCACATCCCGTGTAATAGACATAAGCACATAAATTCACAGTCTTATATCTAAATTAACATTTTTAAATACTGAATGAATATTGTATATTGATAAATATCATGTCATATCGAGGCGTGTACATGTGAATCCTTGTCTACTAGACAACAACAAAATGCTAAATAAAGGGATAGGGGTTACAGTGGGCCGAACGAATCAAGGAGAGGATGCCAGTCTATGGTTCTCTAATTGATGCTTTGTAGATGATGAATTAAGAAAAATGCATGTCATTGTTATTTATGTTATATGATTAAACGTTGTTTGTTGTTGCTGTTGTTGTTGGGGTTGCTGTTGTTTTTGTTGTTCGGTTTTTTTTTAAATTTATATGTGTTTCCGACAATCATCACTTTGACCTACAGTAACGTTACTCCTCTGCTGGTAATGGACGAGTTCATGGATGACTATTTACATCAACTATACTATCCCTATTCTTACCGCGTTCATGTAGTGATCTTTGCAATACAGGTGGTATGGGATACCTTTTACCCACATTTAAAGTGGGTAAACTTTCACCGATGTAGAATTTTCAAATTCAAACATTTGACCAAAAAATACGTTTTACAAATTTTTGGAAAGTTAAAATAATGTAATCCCCAGTGAGAGGTGTCCCATACCACCTTAAAAAATTACATAAATATATACGCTTTTCTGCAATGTTCCTTTCTTTCTGAAAGACCAAACTTTAGTAGGTTTGACTGGCTGCATTTCTGACCGAGATCACCGTACAGCTGATGAAACCCCAACACTATTTACATGGTTAATAAAGAAAAAAGGATATTGGGATTTTGTAGGTAGCATAATTTATTAATTATCAGGCAATATACCAAGGATCTTAAAATAATTGTCAGTTTTCAGTTATTCTTTCCTTGCATATTCAGGAACGAAGGTTCTGCTGAGTTGTCTTACCAATTTGTTGCACGTTAATCCGGAAGGGGCGCTTCTGGTCACCATATCTCATTTTCTCTGTATATGGGAATTTTCGATGGCCACGCTCCTCACAACCTTTTAATTTTGCAGTTATAATCCAATAATTAATTGTTAGCTTCTATTTAATCTTGCATGGAACGAACAGGATACTTCTAAATAGAGTCCCAAAGTAGTTTTTTTGTAACTCCCTAAAATTTGAAACTCAGTGGAAGAATAAGAGACAGTTATTAGCTGTATTATTTGGCCGCACAATTTACGATATGTCAACGTTTTTGTTTTGACAGAAATTATATTTTAAAACAAGATAGCGCAAATTTATCGGTTAGCAGTATTTGTAAAATTTGATCTTACCGGTTAGCAGTGAATATAAATTTTGTTTTTACCAGTTAAGAGTCAAAGTAAACTTTGTTTTTACCGGATAACAGTAAATGTAAATTTTGTACATGTATTTACCGGTTAGCAGTAAATTATGCAAAGTTTTGTATTTACCGGATGGCAGTTTCTGAAAATTAACGTACCCACTTGGTAAATTCAGAATTTACAACATGACAAAACTATCTTTTGTCTTTTTTTCTAACATTCACATTTATACATTTTTTATAGTGCTCTGTCAAAGTGTTTACATCTCAATTCGGAATTTTTTTTAAGCCACTGACTATGCCGTAAATATATATTATTCTACTCTTCTTATTTTCTTGAATGTAAGACAAAAAGCAGAAAACAAAAACAGAAGAAGAGGATAAGAAAGACATGAATTTTATTGACTTATAAGTGAAGAAGTCGACCTATCAACGGCTAATGCCGACAAACTCGGCCTATCACAGGTGAACGGCTGACCCCACCCTCCTACTGAGGTATGTCACATGTGCTTAGTAAATGCCAACTAACTGGGGCGGGGTCAGCCGAGGGCGCCGTGACCCCCCGGGTAGGGGAGCGACACGCCTTTGACAAATAATTAATGCTGGATAATTAAGGATTTCACCAAATCCATCGCTATATATTGTCATGGAAACAACAGCAACACAAATGTTCCAACATGGTACAAAATATAATAAAATTAAAATGAATTACATTTTTACTGGCTTTAGATCGAGTCCTCACGCTTTTTGTCAATGATAAATAAACCTGAGATATTTCTACAATCTAATGCACTTGCATATACATATACGTTATAATTTGAACGTTCGGGGCGAGGTAATGCTTTCTAACATTTCTTTGGTTTAACAAGCTTATATCACAAACAGTATACACTAACGCATATACACGAAAAAAAACAACACATTGATATGTTCACCATCCAGCCTGATATGTAACAATTAACAACATTCGACATAGGACCGGAAGTCCTCCAGTATATGGCCGGAAGTTGATCACGAATCACGAAACAGGTGCACTCATTTCACTTGAAACACTAATAAATACAGTCACTCCTCCCATACTTTGCTGAAGTCCGCAATCTCACGCCACATTCACTCTCATCAATATGAAGTCCATGAAAAATACCCGTAAATGAGCAGTTCAAATGAAAAATTAAAACACCACGTATTCAAAGTCTGAACGTTTTTGTAGCACATTGTAGATAAACCGTACGAACAAACGTAACGTTTGACGCTGACGCTGTTCAACACTGGAGTCACGTGACTTCATCACAACCAATAGTAGAACACTACACGAATACTGTTGTCGTTAACGACTGGAAATACTGTTTGTAAGGTCACCAGGGTAACTGGCCTTCTGTAAGAGAAACACAGGATAACAACTTTTAAAACTTTAACCGTTAAATATTCACGTACAAAAATCAATTTCAATGGGCTAAATGGAACAAAGTTTTACCTGCTATGATTTACTCCCAGAGTCCGACTCCGGAGCTTCTGGGTCCCTGTTCTTCCGCCTTTTACTTTTGTAAACATGATCGTGATTTATACTCTCCACAGCACCTTAAAAAGAGACAGAAAAAAATTACTTAACTTCTCTCTGATGGTTTCGACACCTTTTAATCTTAAAAAAAAGCTATAAGAAACTTGAGGTAATTATAATATAAATCGATAATACAATTACCTGGAATAGGTGTGTGGACTTCCACTTTGACAGTGGCGGTGGCTTTGACCCTTGTTATGTGATGAGATTGAGGAACAGACGACACGGACGGTGGCGGCCTCTCCCCCCGACTCTCATCGTCACTACTCGAAATCGAACCGTGATTGGTCGGAATAGTGGTGGTCTCCACGACCACTTCCGGCTCTACCACGATCTCATGCGAGGAGTACTGACTGGGCTCCTCTGTGATGGTGGTAAGGGAAACGTCCGAGGGAATCCGGGGGTAGAAATGGCGTCCACTTCCTCGGGATCGGGATACAGAGGACGATTTCTTTTTTACAGGTTTGGGGGAGGGTTCTGGTGAAGGAGTTGGGATCCTGTCCTCGTCATTCTTAGGTCTGATCTGTAGACAGAATCAAACATGACACTTAAATTATTCAAACATTCACTTAATACTTGCCTACCATTTTTTTTCTCAAACTTATTTCAAGTTATGCTACAGTTACAATGGCGACTTCATGTACAAATATCATATATTGTCATATTGTAAGACGCGGTAGTTTTAGAATCAACTCTATATTGGTTTTCTTCTTGGAGTGGGTAAGAAAGTTTTGCGTGTTTGTAAGTTGTCTGGTGGTACTAGTTTTATAAGTTTGTAAAACAAATGATGAAGATTTAATGCTTTTGTCATCGTTTACTTTATTTTGATTCATCACACGTGTGATACGTACCTCAGCTTTGGGTCCAAACAGCGACAGGAGGATGGGCAGCAGCAGAAGTCCGTTCAACAGGCCAATGACGATCAGGGCGGACAGAACGTTAAAGAAATACCTACAACAGAAAAAGCATTAGGCTTTAGATCTCGCATGTACATGTACCTATATTTAAAACTGCTCACATAGCTATCGTGTTAAACATTGAGTCTCTGAGTAAATTAATTCGGTATACACGGTCTACATCTGTTTTTCTAATTTAATATCTTGATAGGCAGCTTTAATTATGTCGTTGAGAGTTTATTGCTTTTAAATTTCGCGCGTCATAAAGCAAAGGTTTGAGGCATTATGGGAACCATTATTCTGCTTAGAAGATTTCTGTACTTTTTCTGAGGAGAAAAATCAACACGATGTTAAGCATTCTTTGCTCTGTAAAGACATGATAATCAATAGAAGATTTAAAACGCCGACCACCCATTGTGCTTATCAGCAGTTGATTTAAATGTGCATTGGATAATGAAGTTCATTCATAACTCGAGCAGGGGGCGCGTCTTACACAGAGCAGCCGATCTCATTGCGTCAGTAAGCTTGGTGTAAACAATTCTATTGAAGAGACCACCCGGCTACTGGCGATACGGAGAAAAATAAGCGGAACGCAGAACTTTATTGGCCAAAATCTTTACATGGGATCCGCCACTGGACAATAAAAGGTTGATTAAGTGGAATTTTATTGGAGATCCGCTCCGCAGTATCCCCTTGAATCTATTTGATGGCATGAATTTTATGTGTTGGTTTGTGCGTTTGGTAAGGGTTCTTCGTCCAAATCGCCCACTTTTACTACATTCTGTAAAGCCAATTTCCATTTTATTTATGTGCTTGATTTCCGCTTTAATGAAGACGTAATTGGAAGTACGGCAGTAGCTGCGCGTGTGGCCCTGATGGAGATAAGAGGCTCTCGAGAGGGGGAAGCCTCTCGCTGCGTGAAAATTGATCGGGGCGATTGCACATAGAGTGGGGCCACGACAGAGACCGGGGGAGTGTTTATTGGTGGGATTAGCACAGTCTTATGTAGCGTACCTTCGGTCAGTAATTGGCCTGGATGGGTGGTCCAATCATCAACCTCTCTTACCTTAGAGCGACCCACGTGACTTTAATGGCTTCCATCAATATCAATCTCGTATATAAAAAGTATATCCTTTTTTTTTTTTGTCTATATGGTATTTCTTTATACCTGTGTCATCGTCGTTAATTGTACTCAATTGCCTGCTATGTTTTATGTTTTATTGGCGGTAGATCCTCGGTGTGCCCCAGGTATAACCCACCGACCTTGTAGTTAGCCCAGAAAAGCAGATCACTCGTATCAAATTACAAAACAGCGGTCTTTCTCTATTGTATATATTCCGCTGGAATCTTTTCCTTTTTATATTGCGAAAGTATAACATAATTTGTTCTTGTAGACTGCGAGAAAAAGCCAGGCTTTATCAACGAGGAATCGATTTGGGGGAACTTAATTTGATCCCACCCCACCCATTTTACAGCTTTTCTTTTTCTCTTTAAATGTTGATAGTGATCGGTTTTTTTGCTTTGTCACGCGATTTAGTAAAGACTGCATTTTCCACCATTAATTGGTGTTAGCGTTTAGAAAAGAATCCGGGTACTTGATGGAATCTTCTGGTTCATAAGACCAGCCATTCGGTGGTCATGTTCGGATGATTATGAGCAGAAACTCTGCTGAATATATCATCTATGTAAGACAATCCTCCGATTGTCGAAAATTTTGATGTCTTATCGCGTTCTTCTTTAGAAAATGCTAAACCTCTGACATCCAGACAATATAGAAAAGGATCATGAGCAGTGCCAGTAGAAAGTTGTGTACAAGTACTTATAACTTGCTTGACCGCGAACTCTTGAGTCAGAGAGTTATGTATTTATATACTTTTTAACTTTACTTGACAACGAACTTGAACTATGAGTTTAATATGCATGAATACTTATATCGTACTTGATCACGAACTTGAACTACGAGTTAAATATATAATAAAACTTATACTTACTTGACCACAAACTGGAACTCGGCCCCCGCCAGCATGACGATACCCAGGAGAGTGGATATAGCTCCGTGAACGACCGGGGCAAACATGTGGTCCAGGGACATAGTCATCCTCTTGTTCCTGGATCCAATGGACGTCAAAAACCCCTATATCACAGAAACGACCAGTGGTTAACGGTCCAATAACAAACCCAGACAACGGGGGCCTACTCTATTAGAAACCAGGGCAATGGAGGCCTAAATATGTGTTCTCGGAAAATTGATGTGGAAGTACAGAAAGGGAAATCAAAGTGAACACTTAAATTTTAAATTGTAATGCATTTCAAGGCAAAATTGGGGCAGATTTACCATAAACATATTTAATAAACGCGTTGTTTTAATACTTATAAGTTATATGATGACATTATTCAGATTTGCTGTACAACGACACGTGACCCGGACTTACCACGGCTATGTGGACGGTGAACTCCACCCCTATCCCCACACTGACGATCAGGATCACCGCCGGGACAGCGCTCAGACGGATGTCGGACAAACCCATAAACCCGAATAGCTCTACCACCATCATAGTCAGCACTACCACCTATAGAACATGGAAAATAACGACATAGTTAAATCAACGACATAGTCAAATCAAAATAATCAAAATATTTACCAACAGAAAATACAAAATAAGATAACGACATAGTCAATTGAACGCTGTAAGAACAAGTAATATAGAGACATAGTCAGCACGGCAACTTACAGAACGCTGTAAAAACAAGAAATATAGAGACATAGTCAGCGCGGCAACTTACAGAACACTGATAATAAAGACAAAGTCAAAACATTTACAAAAAGAACATAACAAAGACATAGTTAAAACAGCATAGGCCTATTCAACACAACAAAATTAGCTTATTCAAATTAACAACCAACCAAAAAAATGAAATAAAAATATAATCAAATTAACCGGCTAGTCAATACAACTATGCTTACAGAGGCATTTGGGATCACGACATAGTCAAATCAGCGCAGTGTAGTGTATAATACGTAGTTAATACAGCCATTCCAAACATGAATTATATCATAATGATAGTCAAATCCAGAACCTTAAGAACTATTTAATTTATTACATACTAAATTCTACAACCTTTCAGAACTTAAAATGTCAAGCCACAGGAAAACAAAAAGTCGGAGTGAAATAATCGAGGTTAAACTATCGGCGTAAATCAGAATCATAATTTCAGTTGAAAAACTTTTACAAAATACCACCCAGAATATTTGTATATATCTAAACCTCAGTCCATGACTTCCGTAATGATTAGGAACGCCGTTATGTCGCTAACATTTCTTTGGACATTGAATACTGATACCTGTATATAAGAGGGCTAGCAGTCTCGTTCAACCAGACTCTCGGCTGTCTCCGTAAACGTCTGGTTGAACGAGACTAGAGGGCTCGATGTTCTTGGCCATTTTTAGACTTTATTAATCTTCTTAAGACGAAGATCTCTTTACATAAGGTAATATTAGTAGTTAAATTTGATTCTAAATATTTGGTTTGCTTCGGTACGAATAAATAGTTTATCGCCAGAAACATCATACCCGTATTGAATATTTTAAGACAGATTTTACCATCCAACCTCCTTAAGGTAAACATAAGCAATATATATAAGACGGTAAATATAACCAGTTAAATATATGACGGTAGATAGAAGTAGACTTACCACTATGGTGGCCAGCCACGGGTTGAGCAGCACCAGGGTGAGGACCACGAAGGTGACCAGTAGGATACAGAGGACAGCCATACTCAGGTAGAAGCGCAGATTGATGTACTGCTCCCAGAACGTGAATGGGACTCCGCTGGGGAAGTTAGGCAGACCTCGGTCAGTGTAGGTGTCGCATATCTCACGGATTGCCTGCAATCAAACGCACCCATGTCAGGTTTCTATCGAAGACATCGCACACTTTTATATGTATTTTCTCGGAGATGGGGGTGATCGTTAAGAAATACAAAATTGCTTATTTTTAATTCTCTAAAATATTTGTTATCTAAAAATGAAGAAGAAACTTCGTAAGATTTTCATCTTAAACATACCGAATATCAAAAGACACGAATTCAAACAAAGACGAACGTTTCATAGAGATCTACAACATTTTTGAGGACATTTTAATTGAATCTGAACATTTATTAGTGTTGGGGGTCATGTTACCTTGATAGTGTCCAGAATGACCTCTGTCGAAGTTTGGTCACTCAGATAGAACGCCAGCTGTGTGTACGTCAGGGGCTGGGCTTTGGGTACTGAAGAAAAGATTCAACGTTCTTATGATATGAGCTTGTTTTCCGTAAACTACGTGACTGAATTTCACCAACGACTTAATTGTTTAAAGTTTGCTTCCTCGGTTTTTACCTTTAAAATCACGATCTAAAGCATCGTGCAGCCAGATTTTGGGTTCTGGGTGAAAGTTGGCTTGTGACGAGGCATACGCCATGGCGTCGTTGGATACCCATGCAGTCAGGTAATTATAAAACGCATCTGGAGAAATTATCCCCTCCGAATCCACCAGCCTGGTACTGGGGATCTACAAAGCAAAGGAACAAATGTGCAATAACAAGAAAGATAAAAACGCGTCTATTATCTCATCGCTCGGATTCAACCGAACTCTCTCTCTCCTCTCTCTCTCTCTCTCTCTCTCTCTCTCTCTCTCTCTCTCTCTCTCTGGCTTTTGAGATTTTCCTTTTTTAATTCTTTTGACATCCCTTTCTTTCTCTCCATCTTTCTCTAGTACTTTATCTTTCTTTCTCTCTTACTCGATTCTTGTCTATGGGGTTGTCCACGTCCCCCGTCTGTATCAGCAGCTTGTAGGCGAGGATGGCGCTGTCCGAGGCGTTCGGCCGCCAGTCTTGCTGAGTGACCCGCCCCTCCGCGTACTCAGCGTCAAAGGATCTCTGGAGGTCTGTTTAATACAACAACATCCAAATTTACATTAACAGATTGTTAACTGAAGACGAAAAGGAAATGAGAGTTCCCTTTGCTGTCGTGTTTAGCTTTGTACCGGCTGATGTTTAACACAGAGATGCATTTACAACCTCACAGGGCTGTAGAAAAACTACGCAGGTAAAAGCGGTGTTCGAATAGTTCCACTGACCGCCATGTTTTACTTTAACAGAACAAGTGTAAACTAAATCAATGCTAATGAACGTTTTAGTGGTTTTTTGTGGAGGACACATGACCAAAATATCTATTGATAAACTGAAATAGAAAAATTATGTCAAGTTTTAGGTTGAGCGCCCTAGCATGCAATGATACAAGCCAAGTAGTTTTATGTCGCATAGGATTAATGTCAGCCTAGCAAGATTTCTACCTTGTAGCCACTGCCGGAAGAGATCCAACCAGAAATTCGGGAGGGACCCATCCTCCCGTTTGATGATTTTGTCCACTGATTGGAAAGACCGGTGGTACTGAGTTAACAGCCTCTGGTTGTTAGGGTAGTCCACCCCACTCTTGGTGACCAGGTAAATGTTAAAGAATCCGAAGTACTTAGACTGGGCGGTCAGGAACTGGTACTCCGGGGTGTGTTTTGGCACAATTTCTGTCAAGTCTAGACCGTTCTTCACATGTACAATTCCATAAACACTCACACACAGTAAAACAATAAATCCAACAATAGAGAATACCTGTAAAGACAGAACAAAGGTAATAAGTACACCTGTCTGGCTGTGATCACGTCCTTATGTGTTTACAGCTGAAAATTATTATTGGTAACGGACCATTAATTTTGTAAGTTTTGCTCAACTTAACTGAAAAAAATTACTTACTTTTACATAAGCCTTTTTTATAAAAGGCCCATACACATTTCTGGCAAAAGAGTCCAGATTTGAGTTAAGTATATGTCTTTGGTAGCGCACAAACCGCTGGGCACACGATATGTTCTCGTGCGCCGGCGTCAAGCACTGTCTAGATGATGTAGTGGAAGGACACACTGAAAATATACAGAGTAATTCATGTCAGAATCAGCAACAGAGCAAATTCATGTCAGAATCAGCAACACAGTTAATTCATGTCAGAATCAGCAACAGAGATACATCAACTATCAGATACATATATAACAAAACGATGCACTGCAAGGATCCTTACCAGCCGCTAGAGAGCGCGAGCGACACGAGAAAATTCCCTCCGATGACGGGAGATCAATGACAGAGGGCGTGGCAAGAGTTGTGGCGGTACCCCCCTCCTCTAGCGAGCGGGCCACCGTGTTGTGTTTGACCACAGAGCTGTAACTCGGGGGAAGGGAATCGTTGTAGCTGGGGGGTGGACTTGGTTCTTTAAGATCGTAAAGATCGTTCTGTTTGGGCTGGAGTTCAATGACGATGTCTTTGGCTTCAGCAAAGCTGCAAAATGATGGAATGGAGTTTTAGATTCATGATGGTATTTGAATTTGGACTATCTGGTATGTTGGTATGAATAGAAGTTTATCAGGTATTAAGACAGTACACACCTTTGGAAACAGCAGAAAATATCTATTCTTTTATCTTTTTTCCTGTATAAGTCTATACTACATATGGCTGGATAAATCAAAAGGACGCTGAACAAATTGAAAAAGATGAGAATGGAGGCCTACAAAACAAAAACAAGAAAAATGGACATAAACTGATGTGTTCAAGTCTAGGACAAAATGACACAGATCGATCACAGTGGTCCGGGGCCGTGTTAATTGTACCTGTAGTGAGAAGGCCCTAAGTGCCGGGATGGGGATGATGGACGCGGACAGGAAAGCCAGGATGTTTGTCACGGATGTCAGAAACACAGATACACCTGTCCTCTTCAAGCACTCGGCCGTCTGGTCCTTAAAAAACAAGAGGTGGAGACATTAGTGACCTGCTCAAGCGTCTGGCCAGGTCATTCGTCCCCGTACACGTTCATCCTCTGACATGTACGTACAGCGGACTTAATGTGTTCTGGGGGGTTTTTTCCGAGAGAAATGTATTGTGGTTTTTTTTACTAGATATAGGGAAGTCTTACATTAAAATCTATGTGCTTGTTGGCCGAATTCTCTCCGTAGGTGTGCGCCATTAAAAAGATGTCGTCCACTCCCAGACCCAGCGCCAAGAAAGGAATGATCTGAAAGGAGAATTGACATTCCTTTATGTGCCTTCAAAACGCGCTATAACCGTTCGAATGTTTATGCCCTTGGTATTTCCTGCAGTTGAAGAAAATATAAACACGTGAGAAATTTAATACATTACAGCTCCCCCTTGTTTACATTATTTTGGGTGGCCCAAACCGCCTCGACATTCTGCTTTCATTTTATGGCTAAACTGTTCTCTTCGTCAAATCAAACCCTCTCTATCTCAATGTAAACCGTTCGGGGGGATCAAATATGATGGATATAATGCCAATTTGATTATGGCCACTTACGGGGGATTCCGAAAGCCTTTGAGGCGAATCACTCTTTTCGTGTAAACTAAACTGAAATTATTATTTCGAGTAACTTGTACATTGCTTGCAATTCATGGAGGCCATTGCTCATTACCACAAACCTTTATAAATAATATCATATACAGCCCGCTGAATATTTCATACTTGAAACTAAACAATACGGTTTATGAATATTTTAATCCCCTTGTTATATTTTCACTTTCACTAAAATCATTTACACAATGCAATGTAGGATTTTCCTCCTTACTTGTGTAGTAGCGGCATTGAAACTGATTCCAAGCACTGCGCAGATTCCGAGGCCTGCTGCCACCGACAACGCGACCAACAGAACACCTGCCACGCCCACTCCGCTCTGGGACTGAACCCCATTGTTCCACCTCAGTAGAGAGATGCACGCGTAAAAAACCTGAAAGTCAAAAACGCCAAATGATTCATTTGATTCTTTGGGGAGACTTCTACTCGATTTTTAAAGTGTATTTAAAAAGTAAATCGTGTTTCTAATCGGGTACAGTATTGTCGCTTACCATAAGGACATATCCTAATGCTACCCTTGTAGGACTGAGACTAGAAAATTCTTTCATAATGTCTGCCAGAGACACAGACGAAAACCCGTAAATTACATCTCCCTTCGTTCCGTTTTGTGCGTTATTGACGACCTGTGTGAACTTCC